>NW_015148981.1:2591394-2649636 GCF_001465965.1 Polistes dominula | reverse complement strand
GGTGGTGCATATGGTGGTGGGCATGCAGTGGTTAAGAAAAATGGTTAAATGTAAAATTGACTGTATAAAAAAGTTAACAAAAGACTAACTGAATCTTCATCTATACAGTGATATCAAAAATTTGTTTGTTTCGATGACTTATAGTAGATAAATACGAAAAATAGATTTTACATAGTCGCATCGGAAGTTACTTATGACTCGACCTAATAGAAATGCAATTTAAATTAAAACACATTCAGATCTATTTTGAAGTTTACAAAAAAAACAAAAAAAAAAAAAAAGAAGGAACAAAATAATACAAGTAAAAGAAGAAAAAAAAAATAAATTATTTGACAAATAATAATTATCATTAAGAATTTGTAGATAATAATTAAATTATCAAATATTTTTGTCTTAATCTTAATGAAATTTTTTTGTCTTATTAACGAAAAGGCTCACGTTAAAATGTATGATAGAATAAGATTTAGCATACATATAATAAGTATCATTATTTTTGTTTCATATTTTCGTTATTTTTTTTTTTTTACAATATTTTCGCGAACAAGGGATCATACACACATACATATATATATATATATATCTCATTTGTTCATACGAATGTATGCGTTTTACAAAAATAATACTAACGATACTCTCGTATTTTCACAATAACCACCATCTTTTCTTTCTTTTTGTTGTGTGTTTTGAGTATATTAAATTCGAATGGTTTATAATTTTCGAGAATATATATATAATAATCAATTTAAATAAAAAAAATAAAATAAAAAAAGAGATTTCTTAAAATAATAATAATAATAATAATAATAATAATAATAATAATAATAATAAAAATAAAGATCATGTGTATACACATACATACAAATACAATCTTGCACTCAATTTGATACAAATATACGCACAGAGAAATGTAAAACAAACAAAAAATGATGCGAACAAATATGTTTGATGCAGAGTGTACAGATTAACGCACATTTCAATAATAATAATAATAATAATAATAATTAATTAATTAATTAATTATAGAGAAAGAGAGTTAGTCTGTTTTGTAATATAAATAAATACAATACATATAATAGTGTGAGATAATATGAATTAATTAATGTCGCAGGGGAGGGATGATTCCGGGGGACTTTGAGATTAATTGAAATACAATTAAGGGGTTGAAAGGATTGTTTAAGTACAAGAGAATGTTTTTTGCCCCCAGATATTCCCTAGGCCTACCACTGACAAAACATCATCAAACTTCCTCTGTTTTTTTGTTTTCTTTTTATTATTTCTTGTCAAACTGATTGAGAATTTTTGATAATTTTAGCGCATTTAAGAAAGCCTTGGCAGTGTGCGCTGAATTGTTTCATTAAATTCTTTCATTTGTTCGGAATAATACAAGTTAAGAGATGAATTGAACGATCATCTCAAGAATGTTACTTAAAAAAAAAAAAAAAGCCAGTCTTATATATATGTATTAAACTAAACATAAAATGCATTTATAAAGGAATACTATGTGTACATGTCGTTGTTGTTAACGACAACAAAAAAATTGTTTTTAACACGTTCGCGACGGGGCCTGAATTCACCAGCCGCACCGTGGGGCGGGGCTGTTTTTCGTACTCGATCCCATAGGGCGGACTGAGCCCTCGGTGGTACATGAACCGTAGCTGCATTATAACAATTGACTTGGATATCGGATCAAATGGCATCTTATTACAGTTGCTTAAGAAAAAAATTGTTTTTAACACGTTCGCGACGGGGCCTGAATTCACCAGCCGCACCGTGGGGCGAGGCTGGCTGTTTTTCGTACTCGATCCCATAGGGCGGGCTGAGCCCTCGGTGGTACATGAACCGTAGCTGCATTATAACAATTGACTTGGATATCGAATCAAATGGCATCTTATTACAGTTGCTTAAGAAAAACAGTGAAATGGTATAGCTACAATACAGCTACTTTGCGGAACAGTAATAGTAAATGCGTATTACATACACAAAACATGAGATAGTGGTCAAATGAGTATTTTGAAATTTAGGAACAAAATTATTCAGAAATTATTAACAACTGAAGAAATGTCAATAAGACAAATAAAGGATAGTAACCTTCATTTTATAAAGAGATATCCAGGCATTGCAGGAAATGTTACAGAAAATTGTCAGAATGCGTGGGGGCCCCATTATCATAGCTGCAAAAAGAAGCCAAACGCGATTACGACATTTTACCGGCGACTCTTTGCGACAATTAGCCGGCTTTGTGTATACAATGTTTTCGGATAAATTCACAAAAATAAATAGTTCTCCTATGTATATAAATATGTAAATAAATTTGATAGTTACAATAATCACTTATTTATTAGATTGACTCTGGCGGTGTACCACCGGTGGCTCATCCCGCCCGATGGAACAATTCTGCATGTACCACCGGTGGCTCATCCCGTCCCATGGGACAGATAAAAATGTACCACCGGTGGTACACCCCGTCGCTTGTTAACGTGTTAAATGCATTTAGAGCATCATCGATAGCGTGACTTTCTTATTTTTATTTATATATATATATATATCTGATAAAATGGATGATGAAAAAAAAGTGCTTCTTGACAAATATACACATTTTGTTCAATACTGTTGTTGTCTTCTCCTAATCAAATAATAAAATAAAAAAGAAAAAAAATATATTTACTATGTGTGTGTATATTATTTCTATACCCAATCATATAAAACATTTTTTTTTTGTTGCATTTGTTATACGGTTTCTCTTAACAATAATACGATAAGAATCATCATTATTGAATGATCAGTGTTAATAATATGTATATAAGTAATAGTAGTAGTAATAGTAAGTAGTAATAGTAGCAATAATAGTAGTAGTAGTATGAATAGTAGTGTAATAATGATAGAGATGATAATATAGTAGCTGTAATAATGACAATAGTGACTTGTAAATTGTAATCATTGAAATTTCAACGCGTTAATAATACGAGGTCAAGATAATGTTTCTTTTTTTTTTACTAAAGTCCATTTTATCTTTTTTTTTATCTTGGCCACATATTAATATGCAATTAGAATGAAATATAAACACCATGATGACAATGATGATGATCTTACTGAGATTTTTTCCTTATTTTTTTCTTTTCTTTTCTTTTTTTCTTTTCTTCTGAAAACGACGATCGCAAATTACACAACAACGATAATATTCCATCATATCCATATTGATTGCCTAAAAAAAAAAAAAACAAAAAAAAAACAAGTATGAACAAAATATGAATTCTAAACAATGATTTTTTTTTTTTTTTTATAAATAAAGAGACGTTTCTTAAACATGATGAACATACGTAGTATTAGAGATAGGCCTAATAAACTGATCGAGCTGCTCACATAACTCTTTATCCTTGAATTTTTTTGTTCGCTAAAGTTACTTTTTAATTGTCTTTAATTTAATATTAATCTCTTATTCTGTATCTTTCAACAGATCTCATTTATCAACTTATAATACATATATAGTCCCTCTCTCTCTAGCTAGCTCACTACAATCCATGAAGAGGTGTGTGTGTTGCGTGATTTTTGCTTCATATATTTTTCATGTGTATGTATATATATATATATATATATTTATATATTTATATATAACATATTAATAATTATATGTATCGTAAATGAAGATAGTAGGCATAGCCACTCGTGCTCGGATCACAGACTACTCGCTGTCGTACACCATTTTTGTACAAACAGTCTGATGGAAACAATGGCTTCTTCTTTTTCTTCTTCTTCTTCTTCTTCTTCTTCTTCACACTTGTTCTCTTCTTGCACGTATTTATTGTGTTGTGTATATATACGTTTTGTTTTTATTTATTTATTTTTTTTTTTATTTAATTACATGCATAGATATTTTACTTATTGTTAATTGGAATTTAAAAAGTCACATTTAAATTTCTAATTAATAATCATATATATATATATATATATATGTATATATAATCCCATTAATTTGCATTTATAATCCTTAAACCTATGTCTTCTTTATGTACTATAGCACAATATCTTTGAGTAGCCAAGATCTCTAGTGCGAAAGTTTTACATGCAATATATCACACATACACTATCATTGAGATTCAAATGAGTATTTCAGTCGCTCGTCCTTATCGTCAATATATTTTACAGTAGGCATTCATTTTATCATTTTAAAGTACCTCTATATTTATATTACAAATTAGGTTTAAGGATTACAATTGCCAATATAACTTTGTTTGTGTCAATATCTATGCATGTTCTCTCATCTCGCCAGTGCACAATTTTAATGAGACAAACAAAACACTGCAGCAGGATTTATGACAACATCCCGTGCACTATTATCACGTGGCTATCCTTAGCAAAATCACACATACTTACGGCATTGTTATGCACATGGCGTGTATATTTGTACATATGTAAACGAGGTGTATCTGATGCATGAAGTGGAGGCACTAGTCAGTGTTTCTGGAGAGGTCGATAGGTCCTGGGATGGAAAGTAGGAGGTTGTGTCAGCAGGCACTAGTCTCTTCCCCTTGGAGTGTGCATGCTACGTTTTCTAGTTTATGTGCTAGGTGTAATTTGCGACAGCCTGCATCTGTCTCCAAGGCCTCTAAGATCTGAAATAAATAAATATATATTTACATTAGATATAAATATAATAATACATTATTAATAAAAACAAAAATACAAACATAAAACTCACTTGTTCATAATACTTGTTGACATACTTGTACAGTTCTTTCAATGCTAAAACCACGTCAAATTCATTAGCATGAGACGCACTCAATTGTTGCATGGCACTAGACATTTCTTGATCTGTTATTAATGGCAGCCTCTGTACGTCCGTATAAAAACGACCAACCTTTTCTCTGTAATGTGGTATATCCTTGGCAAATAATAATTTATTTGACGGAGAATCTTTGCCTAATCTGTGTTCAGTCATGGAACACGAATCCATAAATGTTTGTGCTATTACAGAGAGGCTGGAGTCGACTGTCGTAGACTTGTTAATATCGAACATGAAATCTGGATTTTTAATAAAATTCACCCAAAATCTCAATGGCAAACTATTTGATTTCCACGCGTGTGCCACTTCTGGATCTACAATACCATGTTGTTTAGCAGCTTCGTCGAGTAAGTCAAATAACCATTTAACAGCACTGGGTAGTGCTTCATTAGCCGTCAATATCGTATTAAGAAAATCGTCAACGAATTTTTGGACAGTGCCCTTGGTTGAGAGCAACCTCGTTAAGAATATTTCAGGAATGGCTTTGTGCGTTCGTTCAGGATGATGGTGGTGTTTGTTACTTGTGAAACCCATACCAGGAGGATAGTGTACTTCTTCTATAGGCCTCACCAAATGGTATAATCGTTGATTACCTCCGTGCCCACTCTCGACGTCACCATTCGCCGTTATTATCGGCGGTGAATGTTGAGAATCAAAATAACACCCGCTAACAGGATGGTTATACATTATAGGACTTATTAAGCTGTGATTTGGTGCGGATGGAAGATGAGTGGACGAACAATGATTTGCATGCCGATGTAAATGATGATGATGACCATGATGATGGATCGGTTGTTGTTGATGATGATAATGGGATGGTTTACAGGCATGACATGGTAGTTTACAAGAAACAGGAAAGCCATCATTTTGTCTAGGAATAAGAGACATTACAGCAGATTCCTTGACACCATAATGAGCTAACGTATTTATCTTCTTCCATTCGCCGCTACATTTGGTAGTCAGATCCTCATCTTGAAGTGTTAAATGGCCACCACGACCATGTCTCCATTCTAGATCTACATCATGAATGGACGGCCTTAACGAAAATGGAGTATTTTTGTATAGTGCATCCAAAATTTTAGATTTCACTTGACTTATCGTGTCGCAATCTAAAACCTTGCACTGAATTTTTTCATCCAAATCATCTTGAACAACGTGCAACGTCACAACACTGTGCTCTATTTGTTCACGTAAAAGTCTTTCCTCGGATAAGGAATAACGTGCGTCGTGTGTAATAACATCCACAGGACCTTTTTCTATTTGATGCTTAATAGCTTTGAATAATAAAAATAACGACGAACCCGCGTAATCTTTCAAATAATTATACATACAAAGTGCCATCCAATTGGTAAGCATTTTTTCAACTACAGACTCTGTCCTCCTTAACATAAGTTGTGGATGTTTCGTATTAACCGCTTTCTCGATCAGTCTAAGTAATAAATTCATAAGTATATCAGTTGCGTATTCCATTTTTCCCATTAACACTACCATCAATAATGAAGCAACGTTAACTTTGTCACGTATATTGAAATCCTTTTGTGCCTCTAACGTTTCAATAAATGTTAATACAAAGTATTTATTATTAATAAGTTGTTCAAATTGCACCATTGCAGCATCATAATTTGTGCGAGAGACATTGCTGCGTGATCGTTGATCATTCAATATTGGATGATCTATAACACCAGGGAAAAAGACTTTCATAATATAATTTTTATGGTCGAGTGTTGGTATGCCGGACGATTCGAGATCAGCTGTTAGATCTGTCATGTCAGTTTGTAATTCGGCAAATGCTTGTTTGCATTCCATTCTAACGTTACTTTCGAGAGTATCCATTTGTATTTGTATTCGTTTATATTCTCTTTCGGCTTGTGTACTTTTTCTTCTATAAATGATTAACACCAAAATGAACAAGAATATAAGACCAAATGTACCAGCAGCGATACCAGCTATTGCTTCCGGTGGTATTGGATAAGATTTGATAACCTCGTAATGAAGATACCCGATAGGAAATCGTAAACTCTTTCCAACACGTACTACTACCAAGGGTAAACCATTTTCGGTTTTTATTCCAAGTTCATCGGTAGAATCGGGTTGTTGATCAGGTGGTGTACACACCAATTGAGACAATGCAAGGGAAGTAACGTTACATGGCATCATACCAACGGTAACATTGACGTCAGATTCATCACTTGCGTAATTTAAATTTTCTCCTTCGATTACTAAAGTATCACCTTTATACAATTTCACATTACGTGGAAATGGAAAAAATTTCGGATCCTCGACGTACAATAAACGATTTCTAAGACTTTGAAAGTGCTTTTCCAAATCTCTAACACTTTCCACGTTGTCCATAATAAATGCTATTTTAAATGATAATTGAGATTCAACTCTCATAGATTGTGAAATACCTGTTGCCGTACGTTCGTTACGATGAAGAGATACAAATCTTCCAGCAACACTAGGACTTGGACATTCCATTTGTGTTGGATTTAATACCGTACAAATGGTACGATTAACTGGCATAATTTCAGTTTCAAAATAAACTTCCATTTCTGGTTTTTGAATGGTATCCAAATTCGTACCGTGAACGGTTATCATTCGTCCCCCAGAAGCAAAACTTTTCAATGGTTTGATCTCCATTATAGTTGGATCGTGTGTATAATTAAATGGATTATTTACCAATGTACGATTTGCTCCGTCAATGGATAAAGTTAACTTATGAATCCTTCTTACACGACCAGATTTACTTGTAACGCATGTTAATCTTGTACTACTTGCTTGCGTTGCATTCACGTGACACGGTAGTTCATCCAAATACGCAGATATCGTACTTCCAATATTTAAATACATACCAGTAATGGCTAGTTGTGTACCACCACTTTGTGGACCAACAGATGGATAAATACCAGTTAGACGTATATCTTTGTAATTAAACAACACCGCACTTTCTGTAAATCCAGCGTCATTACCAACGACTACAGAAGCTGTATCCGTTGCTTCATGTTGGCCTGTTCGGCAAACAATACGAACGGACACTTCATAGTCCATCAAAGTACATGGGGTATCTCCAATATGTATTTTTCCTTCAACGTCACTTTTCATTAATCCTAAATTACTGCCTTCTATGGTGACTAACGTTCCACCTTCAATTGGCCCACTTAGGGGCTTGATCATGTCTATCCTAGGTTTTGGACATTCTGTAAATAATGCATGCAAACAAGAATGTTTATACACACAACTATTCCCACACCATGTACATTCGAATCGTGGATCTCTCGTTAAACAGAGAGAACAGTCTGCATGCTCTCTATGGGATCCAAGTACTTCACATTTATAAAGTATTATTTTTGTCTGATCTACGTAATGATTGGCATTCCAAACGACGGTTACTTCAGCTTTATATTTTCCCGTAAATGCTTCGTATGAATATACTGTTTTGTCACAAACTATAAAACGACTGCTATCAACTCTTGCTTGAACTTTTAAATTAGCTCCTTCTATCGTAACGATACACTGAAAACCACTGTGGCCAACTTGTGGATGTGGTAAATTTTCAACTTCTAAAATGATTTCTTTAGGTACACTGTTTGGTAACATCAAAGGTTCCTTCTGTGGTACGAATCTAGGGCAGTACTGAGCTCCGTGTGCAGCAAGATGTGCTTGATTCTATACATAATAAAAATACAATAAAAAATATGAAAAATTGATTTTAAGAAGAAAATATAAGGAATATCAACAGCACACTTACATTTTCTCCTGATATTATACCTTGGCAGCTTGTATTGTGCGTACATTTATTATCATATACACACCAGCTGCACGCCCATTGAGATTTGACACATTCAGTGCATACGGTGTGTCTGGAGCAATCGAAAAATGCAAAATTGCGTGAAACGAAATCTTTGTTGGTTTCACTTGAACGAACAGATAATGGCACAAGAACGTGATCAGTTCCATCAATTATATTAGGCCTTTCTGAAATAGGTGGTGTAGGACAGGAAAGGCCAAAAACAGTCATCAATGCATCAATTGGTTCTGCATTGCCAAAAACGCATTTGTAATTAGCACCTGCTGGCAATTCGGGTAATGTTCTAATTGTTAACTGAACCGTAATCATCTGATTGATAGGCAAATGATCAGGAAACACTTGCTCAAAATCAATACACTGTTGACCAGTGCCTAAGGACAACCATCTTGGACTACTATGACTTGCTTTTTGACAATCACCTCTAACTGTGCATCTATATGAAATAAAATATAATTATAAACAATTAACAAAATGTTTAATAATTTGCGAAACAATGAGTAGTAATAAATAAATTTGTATTTACCTTTTTTCCAAGGAACACCAACCACAATAAGGATCTTTTGCATCAAGACAACTACTGCAATTTGTATAACTACTACAATGTTCTACTTTGACTTTTGAAATTCTTGATGTTGACAATACATATAAATGTTCTCCATCTGGAGAGATTGCTGTATCAGGTAATAATCTTTGACCTTTGTCAATTACAATGCTTTCATAAACAAATGCTTCAGTTGCAGAAAGTAAAACTTTTTTCAATACACCATCGTCAGTTCCAAAAAATGCTATTGTATGGCTTTCTGTATTTGCTACGGTCACAGAAGTCACAAATGTATCAGGAAAATGTAAAATTGCTTGACTTACAATAGGTGATACGCCAGAAATTTTCAAGCCTACTTCACAAAAATTAAGAATATTTCCGGTATTCTGTAACAAATTGATGACAACAACAAAATATGCGAATATTTGTTAAAATGATAAATACGTATATCTATATATATATTATATTTATACTTACACCGGCCGAAGGACATTTTCCATCTTGTATCGGACCACTCACGTAACCCATGTTACGATATTTGATGGTACCATTGAAGCACATATGAATATTTTCATTAAATTTCGTTTCAATTTCCTGTAGACTGTAGATACAAACTGCTGAGCGTGACAAAGGTTCATTTGTAATACCTTTGCTCGGAGAAAACACAGAAACAAACACAGGATCACCAACAGATATTCCAAGCTGCATTGCCAAATCGCTTCCTGCTGATGCAACCTTAGCATCTTGTACTAAATTATAAAGATGTTGTTTTCCATCTCCTAGATCTACCGTACATTGCAATGTCACTTCCGTATAACTATCATAATTTTGATCACTTATACAAATTCTTGCTAATCTAGATGTATATCCCAATTCTTCTTGCTCAGGAAGATAAGATTGTTTCTGTACTAATACAAAGTATGCGTAATCACTCGCATTAAATCCATAGACATATTTGACTAAGAAATGATCTCTATATTTAACATCTATATATACTATCGATTGTTTGGTAAATGAAAATTCAGCAATTTCTAAATTACGAAGATTTCTGCTCGAAATGGCAGGTACATCGTGCCGATAGTCTCCTTTGTTGGTAAATGTTGTACCTACATATAGGATATTTGTTTTTCCCCATGGATTATAACTTTGACCAATGAAAGCATACGTAGAAGAGGTTTCATCATTAGCTGCTACACTGAGAGGAATAAATTCTGGCTTAGTAGTTATGTTTGACATTTTGTACTTTTCACAAGCACCCTGACGAAGAGAACCACATGCAATTAAGGTCCGTGATTCGAGATCAGCAATGAGAAGTTTGTTTACGTTGTTCATTAATGTTGTTGTATCTCTTGGAGAACAGCCTGTAGCATGACACTGAGGATTGTCCAATATTGGTCCTAAATATATAAAAAAACAAAAAGAAAAAGAACAAACGAATTGAAACTTTTGAAATGAATATCAAGATTTTGTATAAATGAGAATGCATGTTAAACATTAAAGATGAATTTACCTGTTGAAACATGTTCTTCGAGCTTAAGGTTTGAATCAAGCTGTAAGAGTCTGTTAACAGCCCCAATATAGAGTCTCTTTGTGACAGGATCTATGGCTAGATGATTAAATCGTAGGGCACCTTCTCTCGTTGTATTTGGATCTAAGGCATAAAATCCATATTGTTGACTTTCTTCAGCAGGAAATTGTGCAGCAATGTGTGGTGATTTATTCTCTTGTGGTGGTACAGTAGTACTAGCAGGGGTGTCTATTGCTGCAGTTACCAATACCACTAAAAACCAAGTGGCAACAGACATGGACGAAAATAATGATCCATGGAAGGACGGTTGCAGCAAGCAGCAAGGTGAAAATATTGATGAAATAGAAAATGTTCTATACTCCAGGAATCTCATGGTGTGTATACGACACCTAGCAAAGCACGTGCGCGCACGCTAGGCGTGTGCGTTTGTGCGTATGCAAGGCTAGGGTAGGAAGCTTAATAGGTATAGTTAGGGTATAATAACCGCTGGTAGAACGCCAATATGAACACGTTACTACCAGCAATGTGTATGGCCAGGTACCGACATGATGCTCACTGTCCGGTACCCCTGAAACAATAATACAAAATTCAAAAATAAGTATCAAAATAAACAAAGTTTTAAACAATTAATTAGTAAGACAAATATGTAAATATTTTGTTTTTTTGTTTATGTAATTATATAAATGTATGCATATCATTTAAAATGTAGAATTTAAGATTGTTGTTTATTAGCATTATTAGCATGACGTTCTCTTAACCCCACTTTAATAATAAAAATAGAAATGTAACATTCATTGTTAATTAATTTATGAAAAATTCAATGTAAATTTGATCTCTACACATGTTTTTTAATAAAATATATGTTTACATTTGTTTGAAATTAGTGAAAGTAATCGATGTATCGTCTGACATGTTAATTACATTATCATGAAAGTAATACGATAATCAATGATACAAAAAAATAACAATATAATTATTATGACATATTATGACACGTTAAAACATTTAAAAAGATTTTAACATTAATGACAGACACACTAAGGCAGATGGCTCCACGCTTTTAAGGTAACATCGTATCACGCACCGCCCTTCATTAACGTGGCCAGCAGAACTCTCTTGACAGCTATAAGGCCACTGTCTTTGCACAAAGGCAAGGACCTTGTATGTCTCTTGCAATTTAGCGGCCACCGTCGTGATACAAAAACTTGTCAAGTATTCATAGATTATTTTCTTTCCTTGAATTACGATTATCACCTTGGCGTAACAATACGAATTATTAGATGGGGGGAACAAAAAAATGATTAGATGAAACAAAGGGTAAAAGCACCAAAAAAAAAACAAAAGAAAGACGTCTATCCATCTAGAGAAAAAGAGAGAGAGAGAGAGAGACAGACAGAAAGGGAGAAAGAGGAGAAAGGGAGAAAGAGAGAGAAAGAGAGATGAAACGCTTACACATTTAAACTCTTGATAGCATAAAATGGAACGTACGATTATCAATCACTTGTATATGATATTATCGCGACACGAATAAAAAATAAGAATGGAATGAAAAGAAGAAAGAATAAAAAAAAAGGAAAGTGAAAAAAAAGTAGTAGGAAGAAGAAGAAGAAGAAGAAGAAGAAGAAGTAGAAAAAGAAAAAGTCGTAAGACATATTTGATTTCGTATCGAATGTATCAAAATGAAAATTACCTTTTCCACGTAAAAACGAAGACGTAGGAAACGGTTGTAAGATTGAAGAATCCGATGAGAGGTGGTGGTGGTGAATTGCCACGGCTACGGCACATCGCGGATGTGCACCATGTCTCGTGAACCTCTGTATCCTCGATCGAATTATTTTCTATATA
Organism: Polistes dominula; assembly: GCF_001465965.1. The sequence continues at coordinate 2,637,134 of NW_015148981.1, read as the reverse complement.
CTTGTGTGTATAAGGTGGGAACACCGTTGTATTTTACACAAATTGAAAACTTTTATTTTGTCTATATATTTGACAATAAGTTAGGGTTCATTCGTGTCGCCCAGGCCGCACGTGTGTAAAATTCAATCGAACAATGTATTCATCGATTCACTCCACAACACAACACTAAACAGGGAGTCGGGAATAAGCCGCCATTAAAATTCGACCGACGATAGAGCCTGCTCGCACGAGTTTAGGGCAAGTTGGGGGCCGTGGCTGCGGCATGCGCTCCTGTTCTCCCTCTCCCTTTCTCTTTCTACCATTCGTCCTTTTTTCACGGGCTTAGCCCTCTCTTCTTCTCTCTCTCTCTCTCTCCTCTTCCTCCTCTTCTTCCCTCCTAATCACCGATACCCCTCGCACTTGTCGCCGCGTCCCGCTACCGCAGCGCTTCCCATCGGATCAAATTGGAAACAATCTTGTTTCTTTGTCTACTATCTTCCTTCCTTTTCTTTCCTTTACTCTATACTAATGTTAACGGACTTTTAAAACTATTTCAAGTATTTCATCAAATATTTCATGCGTACTCTTTTCTTTTTTTCTCTTTTTAATGCATACATGATTAAATGTAATTTGTAAGGAGAGAGAAAGAGAGAGAAAAATATTAAAAAATCATTCGTATCATAACATACCTTTCATTCTTCTTTCCTTCATTTCCTGTAGATTTGAAACATAAATTGTATTTTTTTTTTTTTTTTTCAATATTATTTTTTGGTCCATAATATATTATTTTCGATTAAGGGCCGAATGAAATGGACTGATCTTGTCACAATTTATTATTGTAAATATCATGTTATTTACACATATACCTAAGCTTTTCAAATAGCTTCGTAAAGTATTCCTTATCGTGGAGAGAGAGAGAGAGAGAGAGAGAGAGAGAGAAAGGGGGGGGGAGAGGACCGGGATGTGTCGTGTGTATGTGTACGTCAATTATTGGCTGTATTATTTAAACGTATAACAACTGTCGTAAATAACTAATATAGCAATTTATAATTAAGAATATGACAATCGCTACGAATAAGTATAACACGTACCGGATTATCAAATTCATTCTGCCATCCCTTACACTGCAGTTTAATCGCTTCCTATTTTTTTAAAATTTGTTATACATTTGTAAAGCTGTGTAGTCATTCAGTGTATGGTAATCTAATATTAATCATCACTTAAACGTTAGATTCAAATTGGTTACATCTGAAGGGAAAGTAAGTAGTATCTATGTCTTTCTATAAGCCAAACTTATTTTAGCTAAGTAAACATTTTTAGTAGAATCGTTTATTACATAGAAACATACGCTTCGGGAATCTTAAGTTTTACGCGCGGTAAGCAATGTCGCTTGCCAACTGCGATCAGGAAGGCTTTTTTTCAAACACCGTATAAAAATTATAAAACATAAAGGGTGTTTAAAATTTATAGCTACACGGTTATCGTACATATGTAATTTTATATACGTATCGGTGCTGCATTCAGCCTCCTCTTAGGCCCTCAATGCGACATCAAAATTAAAATTTATGATTACCTCGCTTAAATTGTTCTTTTTTTTTTTTCTTTTCTTTTCTTTTACTTTACTTTACTTATTTTCTTTTTCCATACATTTTCGATAAAATCTTCTTTCCGTTCAGAGTAATATTATGTATATGTATATGTATATATACATATATATATATATATTTGCTTCGAAATAATATATATATAAATACATATATATATATATATGTCGCAATATTTAGAGTCTTTAAGTTATTTCAACTTATGTAAAATGGATCTCGCATTTGACTTTGTATTTCTTAATCCGAGTCTTTATGAAAAAAATTTCTTCGACTTCTTTCTTATTTCTTTTTTTCTTTTTTTTTTCAGCAAATTCACGATTATATTAACAACGTTCGTTCAGATATGCTGCTTCACTGATCTCATATTGCCACTTATGTTTTATATTTCACAATTACATATGGTCAATCTTCATGTAAGCACTAAGAATCTTATTTGGATTCTTTTGTACTAACATAAGCTTTGCACGAATTAATCATGTGTCAATATGAAGCAGCGCTTTTGGGCGCTAAGTTTTATTCAAATTACGTATCTCATTCTGCAAAAGGTACTGTATGAAGATGCATTAATAATATTGTCACTGATGTAAGACGGTTGATAATAATATTCGTAATAATAATTGTAATTTTATCTGTCATAAAAGTACTGTTGGTGGCTGCGGTGGTAGTGGGATATTGTATAATCAAAAGACGAAGCTTTCTATCCCAAAGAAGGGAAATCATTCTCGTCATCTACTTTTGGAGCATTTTGACGACCGCGCGGTGATCTTTGTTCGTTTTGAGGCGCCTGCATCTGTAACGATTTATTCACACAATTAATATTATATAACATATTGAGTTAGTTAAACTATCAAAACAAAAGAACGTCCTTACAAAATATTGTAAATATACATATATATATATAAATGTATGTATAAATGTATAAATATACTTACTGTAGGACCACGAGAATCCCCATCTCTGGGAGCATCGCGATTTCCAAATCCACGGCCGTTGACACGTTCACCGCCGCGACCACCGCGTCCTCCTCGACCGCGTCCTCCAGTGCCGCGTCGTGCATCGCTAAATTGTATTTCGATGCCTAAAACACGCTTTTGCCTTCCAGCACGCTGAGGAAATTCAGCAGCTGCATCAAATTCCTCCTCAACTTCTTCCTCTTCTTCGGAGCCTTCTTTCTTTCGCTCCAAAGCATACATCTTCTTCCACCGGGACAAGTCTTCACCTTCCCCGGCTTTGCGCAAATTATATTTGGGCTTTGCCCTTCGGTTTTGACGGCGTTTCCATTCGTCTAAAGTCAATTCGTGTGACTTTAGCACTTGCCGTTTTTCGTCTGTTGAAGCCTCTGCCGATGTTTCTCCTTCCTTAACTTCAGTTGATGTTGGGGTAACTTCAGTTTCAGGCTTCTCATTTACCCAATCAACATTTTCTTGATTTAAGCTTTCCCTGATGATAAAATATTGAGAAATTGAATGACTTAATGTACATGGCAGTATATATCAAGTTGATTTTTCTCGTATAGATTTATTACTTACTCTATCTCATCGTTATGAGTACCCCAATTGTGACTTCCTGCGCCATCCTTCTTATCAATTGGTTTGATTCCTCTATTTATACAAAAAGGATATATATGATGAATTAGTATTGAATCAATTAATGGAACATTTCAATTCTACTAATTAATAAATATATTAATATTAATACGAACGTTTTATCGGAGCCAGATTGGCGATCGAATTCACGTTTTCCGCGGTTATCGTAACCACCCCTGCCACCACCTCTTCCACCACGTCCGCGGCCCATTCCTCGCATGCCCCCACGTCCTCTGCGATCACCGTAATCACCACCACGTTGGTTTTCATTGGTGTTACGATATTCGCGTATTTCACGAGCTTCGCTATAAAACAGTACAAAATAAATGATCATTTTATCTATTGATATGCAAATGTTATAAACAATGTTATTAAGCTTTAAATATTTAATATATAGATTCGATATACTAACCCATTATGTCCACGTCTTATTTCTCCTTGGTTGCGAATTGTTCTTTCGCAATCTTCACGGTTACGCCTATTGTTATGCTCTTCTCTGGATTCCCCAGAGAACTTAACGCTACGATCACCTCCAGTTATTCTTGGTTGCGTTATTTTCTTTTCACCTATCATGCAAATGCAACATTTATATTGTTTAATTGTATATAACATTTAATTAAAATTATGAAAACATAAGAAAAGATTTGTCTTGAAATGATATTCTTGATAAATTGGAAAGCGTTCTTTGTATGCGCGCATGTTACATCATGACGAATTAATAATAACAATTAAAGAATGATAGTAACTGTTATTAAACTCAAGATTTGTTTAAAACAAATAAATATAGAATGATATTGTAATTGAAAACATTTGTAAAAGTTGTAATTAGTCTTAAAATAATCAATCTACAATGTACTTGTATGCTGTTCAAATATATTTGTATACTTGAAATGCTGTTGAAAAAAAGAAAAATGGAAAAACAAAAAATAGTGAAATAAAAATAGAAGAAAATAATATAATATGAATAATATTTGTAGTTAAATGAATATATCTATTTATTCCTAGTAATAAGATTATGTGAGTCATTAGAAAAATGAAAAGTATACATGGTAATAATGCTATTGTTTTACATGTAATATGCTAGCATTAAAGTTAAAATCGGTATGAAAACTGTGAAGAGTTTTAATTGCAGATAATACTCAAAAGCAAATCTAGTGGAATAGATAAGGGAAAATGATCATGAGGAGAAATATATATGAAAAGCACATGGGACCACGAGGAGAAAACCGGCGGCCATAATACCGCGCACATGAGGCCAGAAATGGTTAAGAAATAAACTAACCTGGATCTTTCTTAACTTCTTGCACTTTAGTTACTTGTTGTTGGGCATCTTTTATTACACGAGTTTTGGGCGTCTTATTTCCAGCAGGCTTTTGTGTTTCGGTCTGCTTACTCTTGTTCTCCTTTTCGGCGAGCTTATCTTTTTTCTTAGCTTCTTGCAATTTTTGCAAGTATAGTTGTGGATCTTCTGATTCGTCCCAAGCAGATGCATTTCCAAATTTATTTGTAACAGTAATGCTGTACTGATTCTCCATGTCTCTTATCCTCTCTTCTTCGAGGATTATTCGAAAATTTCACGGCTACTCTTGAGCCCTTGTGTAAGAGAGACATTCAATATTTCAATATGGCCGTATTGAAGATAGTTCACCACGAGGTCTGCGTTTGGGGAGGGACCTCATAATTGTCTTGCACCCAGCGCGCCACTTCCCCACCAACATTTTTAATAAGAATCATTTTATGTAATTTATTACCAAAAAATGTCATTAAAAAATAAGTTTTTAATTTTAGTAATATAGAATTATCAAAATACCGGCTCTAATTAATAAAATATAATTATTTTTATAGTTGTTGTATTTGATAAAATTGGCATGTTTTTCATGAATCTGCTGAATACCGAAAAAAATATTTCGTAGCGATAGTTTTATATAGATTATTTTGAAAAATTTTCTTTACAATTATTGACATTTTTCAATTTAAATTATATTTTTTATATTTTTAATACAAATTAATAACGCCGATAGAAGTCCAATATAGGCGGGAAATTTCATATGCGTGCTCCTTGAAGAACATAACTTTATCTTTAAAGCTTGTCTATATAAAAGTAATATATACGTAATCTATATTATAATATATTACAAGACAAAATTAACTGAAAATAAGTAATTCATTATATTAATAATAATTTTAACATATCAATTTACTTATTTTTATTCGATAGGTCTACTTCCGTTTGCCGTATTTGGTATGATTTGTATATATTAATCTACGATATAATTTCGTTTAATATCGAAATTATTTTAGACATAACTTTAACAAATTATGTCAATTGAAATGAAGAAATAATTTCAGTATCTTTACATAAAAATATTATTATATATCGTCATTATATTTAAAAAATAGAGTTTATAGTACATGAAATGTTATAACACAAAATACGAATTCTGATTGGGCAACGCCAAGAGAAAAGTTGAGAATCGACCAATCAAAATTGCATCAGATTATTTGCTATTGGTTGATCTCAAATCCGAATTCTTTCGGATTCGAAGAATGTGATTGGTCATTGTAAAGTTTTAATTAGACAAATAAGACGTTAGGAATAATAAAAAGAAATGTGATCGGCCAATAACCGGATGAGTAGAAGTACAAGCGTAATCGTGATTCGATAATATTTCAAACAAGCCTATTGTTATCATTTAGTTTATTTAAAAAATTTCCATTTAAAATTCAAATATGAATAAAAATATATTATGAAAATTGTATAATATAAAATTCAGAATAGAATCTTTTAAATAAATGAATAATCGCAAAAATGATGATAAGGTATTTTTGACGCTGACTGTACCTTGCAAAGTTAGCGTCACGGCGTTATCCATTACAGTTGTTTTTGGCGGTTTAATAGTTGCACGCGACTCGCGGTAAAACGTGAAAAAGAAGAGGTCATTTAAGTGTCATAGATATTTTCCTTAATATTTTCTAGGAAGTGTAGAGAAAAAATAGTATTTGGTATATAAGAAAATAGAGGGCGGAATGGAATTGCAGACATCAAATTCACGATCATTTGATGATTCGTTAACCGGCACCCCTTCATTCAGTGATCAAACGCTCTATCCTTGGAACTGGAGTGAAGAAGCGAGGAACATTGCTCTTAGTCCCAGTAACTCATGTTCATCACCCGAATACAGAGAGAAAAGTATATCCATGGCCAAAGGGAGGTCTAAAGCAGATTCTAGAATCAGTAGCCGACGTGGAAGACCTAGAGCAGATGTTCTTTCATTTCTAGTGCAACAGGGGATCAGATCCGGAAGTCATATAAAATGTAGTTATTGCAATCGTGTTTTTCCTCGAGAAAAAAGTTTACAAGCCCACTTACGTACTCATACAGGTAAGTGATTTTTCTTTCCATTAAATCCCCCGATTTGTTTTTGTTATTTATTTTCTAAGCTAATATTATTCTAAAGATCATCATATTGTTTTTTTTTTTTTTTTGACATATCGTTAATTACATTACATCGTTTCGTTCAATTGATTAAAATTAATTTATTTACGAGAGCGGTATTTTTCTATTGTTTATATAAAATATTATTGGCGCGACGGTAACGCGCCACGCGTGGTCAGGCTCCCGCCAAACGCCACCATCATGCGTCCTTTAAATTTGTTTAAGAGTCTTTCTCTTTCTTTCTCTCTTTCTTTCTCTTTTTCTTTCTCTTTTCCCCCTCGCTCTTTATTTCTCTTTTTATTATACTTATATGCATAACAATGTGTGGGGAAAACAAGAATAACAACTTTCTTAATAAATGTTGTACCCCATTATTATATTCACAATGAAAGAAATTAAGGTTACCTTGTAAGTATTACAGCACGTGTATATACATATATATATATATATATATATATTTCGTAGCACGTACCGAGTTCTCACCTTCATTCAGTAGCACGTGGTACGATTCTGTATTTCAAAACAAAGTATTATGTTTATCTTCTTTGTTTTTAGTATTCAGAGTTAAAAAGAAAATATTTATTATTATTTTTTTTGTTTATTGTTTTTTGTTTTTGTTTTCATAACATACGCTGATGAGAAAGAAAGATAATCTTTTTTAAATGTAACCATTTAATACTTTAAATAATGATACAAATGTTCTTTCATCTTTTTTTTTTTTTTTTATAAAAATAAATCATCTTTTATTTATTCTTTTTTTTTTTCTTTCTTTCTAAATAATAGGTTATCGTTTCACACACACAAAATAAGATTTATATTTATATACTGTTAACAATAATAAAAATGAACATGAGATGATTTTATTAAATAAATTGAATAAAAAAATGTAGAATTAAATTTGTTCAATGAAGATTTGCTGTTTTTTTAGTAAAATTAATTTAGAAATTTGTTGAAAACGCATGCACTTAAATTTGAACTTGCAATCTTGAAACGAAAATAATTAAAAGCATTTTTCGATAACTATATTCTCGACAAATTGTTAAAATCTTTTTTTTTCCTTCAAAACAAAAAAATTTGAAATAAACAAATTTAATTTTACATTTTACATTTTTGTTTGTTCATGTGAAATAACCTCTTTGTTACTTATACTCCACCCTGTATTATAAATAAATTGAAATATATTTTCTGTATTTTTTTTATTTTATAATAGGATTTATATAGAAATTTATTGTTAATAATAAAATTATTTAGGATAACCTAAAATTCATAAAAAATTTCACAGTTAGTTTGTGGCGAGGCACATGTTACTAACAAAGAAACATGTGGTAATGAAAAATCAAAGAAAATTCTTAAAAAGTGAATTAAATATTTGCTTTTACATTAACAAAAGGATTGAAATTATTTAATTGATTAGCATTTAATTTTGTTTTTGAGTAAAATAAATGTAATTTGTGTAGAAGCATGTGTTAATGGAAAAGAAGCACGTGGTAATGAAAAATCAAAGAAAATTCTTAAAAAATGAATTAAACATTTGCTTTTACATTAAAAAAATGATTGAAATTATTTAATTGATTAGCATTTAATTTTGTTTTTGAGTAAAATAAATGTAGTTTGTTTAGAAGCACGTGGTAATGAAAAATCAAAGAACATTCTTAAAAAGTGAATTAAATATTTGCTTTTACATTAACAAAATGATTGAAATTATTTAATTGATTAACATTTATTTTTGTTTTTTAGTAAAATAAATGTAATTTGTGTAGAAGCACGTGGTAATTAAAAATCAAAGGAAATTCTTAAAAAGTGAGTTAAATATTTGCTTTTACATTAACAAAATGATTGAAATTATTTAATTGATTAACATTTATTTTTGTTTTTCAGTTAAATAAATGTAATTTGTGTAGAAGCACGTGTTCATGAAAAAGAAGCACGTGGTAATGAAAAATCAAAGGACATTCTTAAAAAGTGAATTAAACATTTGCTTTTACATTAACAAAATGATTGAAATTATATAATTGATTAACATTTATAATTTCTTTAACAAATAAATGTATTTAATTAGCAAAGAAAAATTGTGATTACATTTCGGTTTTGCTTAATATTTGAAATTGTTGGAATGTTACAGGTGAACGTCCATATCTTTGTGACCATCCTGGCTGTTCAAGAAGATTTACACAATCTGGACAATTGAAAACTCATCAGCGTTTACATACAGGAGAACAACCATTTAAATGCAGCACAGAAGGATGTGAGAGAAGATTTACACATGCCAATAGACATTGCCCTCAACATCCTGAGGCAAGTTTAATTAGATGTAATAGAAATGCATCTAGATCTGTTCCAAGAATTTCAGCGTTATCTCATGAAATACCACGAAGGTTTCAACGTGTAAATACCTCTAGTAGAAGGGAAGAAAGAACTCTTCCAACTACTTCAGTAGAACATAAAACAAAAAATAGTGGTGCAGATATGAAAAAACCTAAATCGAGAAAAAGTTTAATAATGGATGATGTTGTCGGTGGACAAAATAACTTAAATTGTGCAGTACAAAAACAACAGTCTCATTCTGCAGGAAGTCAGGATTGTCAACATTATGATAAGCCAAATGAAAATTTAGCATGTAATAGTTTACGTTCATTAGAAAGTGGTAGTAAACTTGCTTTGAAATCATCTACATCTACATTAGCAAGTAGTCCACTTATACCAAAGAAACATTGGCTACAAGTATCTCGTAGGGAACAGGAGCAGGAATTAGCAAAACCCATAAGTAGGGGTAATAATACTAACAATACATTAACAACGAGTGGTGCAATGAACAATAAAGTAATGAATTTTGACGAACCATCAACTTCTAGTTCTTGTTCTCAAATGGAATGGGAACAATCATATGCCGCTTCTACATCTGCATTATGCAGAAAAAGTTCAAATGAATTAATTCAACTCACAAATATTACTCCTCCAAGTAAACAGTTTGCAAATCTTAATTTAAATAAACAATCTTCCGACATGATGCAGCAAGAAATTAAAGAAAATATAAAAACAGAATGTGCTGCTGCATCAGAAACATTTTGGCCTGTTAATAAACATTTAAAATATAGTGCATCTTCTGACATGATGCAACAAGAAATGAAAGAAAATATAAATGCAGAAGGTGCAGCTGCATTAGAAACATTTTGGCCAGAAAATAATCATTTCAAATATAATGAAGCTCCCATTCTTCAGGATAGACAAAATATGATTAATGAATATAATAAAAAAACTTGCAATAAAAATATCAATGAAGATCATATAACAACATCAATTCATAAATATCCTACGTCTTCAAAACCAATTCTTAATGAAACAAGACCAACGGTTTTGATGTACAGAGCTTCTAATAACATCAAAGAGAAAAAATACAAATCAGAAGTGTCATCTCCAGTTGACTGTAACATGGAAGATAATAATGAAGAAAATGTTACAGCTACAGAACAAAAAATTCCAGATGAATTGGTGGGTGCAGCTGTAGCTTTAATGCAATTAGCTGCAACAACAAACGAAATGGCCAATTACAGGCACGAAACTATTGATCAATGTGCATCATCAGTTAATTATTACTAACAAGTAATTACTTTTTATCACGAATCATTAGCAAATTAATTGCATTATAACTTGTGCTTAATCAACTTGTGCTGATGTTGACTTCACATAGCACACTTTCATTAATATCACAAAATATCAATGAAGATCATGAAGCAACATCGATTCATAAATATCCTACGTCTTCAAAACCAATTCGTAATGAAACGACACCAACAGTTTTGATGTACAAAGGTTCTAATAATATCAAAGAGAAAAAATACATTTCAGAAATGTCTTCTTCAGTTGATTGTAACATGACAGATAATAATAAAGAAAATGTTACAGCTACACCACTAAAAATTCCAGATGAATTGATGGGTGCTGCTATAGCTTCAATGCAATTAACTGCAACAACAAACGAAATTGTTAATAATAGATTTGAAAGTGTTGATCTGTGTACATGATCCGTTAATTATTACTAACAAGTAATTACCTTTTATCATGAATCATTAGCAAAATAATTGCATTATGACTTGTGTTTAATCAACTTGTGATGATGTTGGCTTCATTTAGCACACTTTTATTAATATCACAAATTATAAATGAAGACTGAGCAGCTATAACAATCAAACTTTTATTTAAATAACAGGAACTTCTTAATAGTTTGTTAATTCAAATATCAAATCTCGCCGTTGTTCTCGTCCTTGAACGCGATTTGTTTATATCTTAGTTTGTATTCATATTATAGTCTTTTCCCATTTGGTATACCGACCAATATTTTATACATTTAAATAACCACGAAATCATGAAATCATAAAAACAAAAAAACCCCCATCGCCACAGAACCTTAGCTGTTCAGTTAGAAAAATTCAAATAAAATTTTCGTTTGATTCTGTCCGTTTATTATTAATATTATTTTCTTTTTTTTATTCTTCTTTTGTGTATTTATTTTTCATGTTCATGTTGCAAGTTATGAATCAAGAATTAATGAACTAATTGATTTGTACCATTTTTTTTTTTGTATTTTTTTGTTGTTTTTTGTTTTTCTCTTCTTTTCCCTTCTCCCTGTTCTCATTTTTTTTTTTAGGCTTTGATTACATTGATGATAATTAAAAGTTTGTGAAAATATGATGATGAATGTATTTTTGTTTTTGGTTTTTTTTTTTATTATTGAGCATCTGATTTTTTTTCATTGATTATGAAAATATTTTTCTATACTGGATTTTGACAACACAAATTTGCCATTATTTCTGTTACACATGTTTTTCTCAATCTTTGTCTGTGTGTGTGTGTGTGTAATGTGTTCTACGTAGAACTTGAATGAAGACACGTTAAGTACCATTTTGAATGAAATGATGATGGATATTATCTCTAGTTGACAAAAATAACATGTTATTAAGTGAGACATTGAACAAAAATCGATTTGTTGTGTTGGCACTTACTTAACATGTTAAATTAAAATACATATCTTTTAATAATTCTAAGTAGTTTGTTCAGGTTTGTACAAAAAAAATTCTAAATTATTCGCTATGTTAATTACTCAATTTCTTTTTTTTCTTCTTCTTCTTTTTTTTCACAAACTATTCTTTAATATATTTTTTTTTTTTTTGATAGAAAAAAAAAAGAACAATCATTTTGTTCAACAAATGTATATACATAAGTGCCCCCTCATTAATTATGATTTAAGTTCATCATTTATAAATTATTGGCACGAATCACATTTTCTTTCTTTTTTTTTTTCTTCTTCTTCTTTTTTTTTTGTTTTTCTCTTCTTCTCGTAATTGTTAAGATAATTCATTGTTCAGACTTTCGTTAAGACGACATTATTTATATTCAATATGATGAAATGTTAAATAGAATGATAAACATTGATTTTATCATATAATAATAATATTACAATAATTCTTTCAATATTTTGTAAATGTAGAATTAATTGTTTTAATTGCACTATCATATTACAAATATTTATTGAAAGTTGAGAAAATATTATTGTTTTGTTTTTTTTTTTAAACTGGGGGGGGGGATAAGCTTTTACATCTCTTTTATAAGCTTAGATTATATTTCAAATTCTAGAGAAGGATTGATATTTACTTCTGATGATTTTTCATATTCATAAATATCTCTAAGTTTTGGTTTCTTTAAATTTGGTGTAACATTTTTCTATGAGTTTTTTGTTGTTGTTGTTGTTGTTATTGTAATTTTTTCCAATTAAGATTTTTTCTTCTTCTTCATTTTCTTTAGACACATTTTGTTAATTCTCTAAGTTACTTCATAATAAGAAGAACTATCTCTAGTAGCATTTAATATTAAAAACTATTAAATACTTGTGTATTTAATATTTAAAAGACATTAAATTCTCTTTTTAATATTAAATACACATGTATTTATGGAACTAACAGAGATAATCATGACTCTTTGTTAATAAACAAATAATTGGCAATAAAATAATATTGCGATTATAAATAGAGATAGAAATTATCCTATATTTCAAGTTGAATGAAACTGCACACTGTGTGCAAAATTTGATTAAAATCAGTTCAGTAGTTTAAGAGTCTATTGCGAACAAACAACGTGACACGTAATTTATATAAATTAAGATATAAACTATCCTATCTTTCAAGTTGAATGAAACTGCACACAGTGTGCAAAATTTGATTAAAATCAGTTCAGTAGTTTAAGAGTCTATTGCGAACAAACAACGTGACACGTAATTTATATATATATTAATATAAATTATCCTATATTTCAAGTTGAATGAAACTGCACACAGTGTGCAAAATTTGATTAAAATCGGTTTAGTAGGTTAGGAGTTCATTGCGAACAAACAACGTGACATGAAATTTATATATATTATATTATATAAAGAAGATAAGAAGATACACACGTATTTAATATTTGTAAATATTTTGTGCTACTAGGGATATTTAAAAAAAAAAAAAAATCAAATACTTTAGAAGAGATGTAAGACCACAATATACTTAAATAATATTTTCTCTACTGTGTATCTTTAATAATTGCTTATTATGATATGATATTGCAATTAATTTTATATACTGTAATTGTTTTAGTATAATAAATAATGTAATAATATTCATTTTGTTATAATCTTTCAATATTCAAGTACAAAATATTAAATGTGTATATTTGCATTATTTGCAAATTTACAAATATTATTTACAAATGGTTAAGGAATATAATTTATATATATATATTCCTATATATAGAATATCCTATATATAGGAATATATATACATATATATATATATATTTATATATATAGGAATTCCTATATATATAATCCTATAGGATTATAACAAAATTCTGTGAAACAATCAAACATCGAATTATACTTCTGTTATCATGTAATAATAACACAAATTCCAGTATTTTAAGGTACTTAATGATACAAAAAATCATCAATGATTAATGCTTTCAAATATAGTAACATAATTAATGACAAGTATAGATTTGATTTTTATTTGATATTACATATAGAACTTTTTTTTTTCCCCAAACAGTGATTTTCTTTTTATTTCTGTATAAATTTAACGATCAATGTGGTGATACATTGGATGATGATATGTGGATGATATTTCTATTAATCATAAATGATTTTTTGCGATCTACTTAATTATAACAAAAAAACAAAAACGAAAACAAAAAAAAACAAAACAAAAATTTATTTATTTATATAAGAATTATATGATAAAAGAAATTTGTGTGATATGTAGTAATAAATAATATCTTTAGAATTTATGAGATCAAAGTTTTATTTTATAAAAAAAAAAAAAAAGTGACAACAGAGGGCTTGTGAAATAATTTAATTGAGATATAAAGATATTAAGGGAATATTTATAAAAAAAAAAACTATTTTTCACACAAAAAATAAACATAAAAAAATTAAATATGAATAATGTAATTGTAAGTGAATATATTAGTAGAATTATGATGTATGGATTAATTGTTAACGATATGTATTATTTGTAAGTTTGCTTATATTTTTGTTTACGATTACGTGTACATATACAGACGCGAAATATTTTAATAAATATTTGAACAAAAGAAATCTATAGAAAGTTATTTATATAAACTAACATAAAAATTACTAGAAATAATAATAATAATTATTATTATTATCTTATAACTAATAATAAGAATTAGGGATCCTGTAGGAGGGATGATGCGCTATTCATATTTAGCTCATGTGCCATTGGCTGAAAATTTTGGGGGACCGCTTGAATTTATAATAATTTTTTCGTACAACCTATTCTATTTTAATATAAATTTTTAATTATCATTAAATATACAGTCAACCCTCCTATAACGCGGTGAGTGCGTACCACGTTATATGGAAACCGCGCTATAAGAAACTCGGATTTAACCGTACAAACCAGGCTAATTCGTAGCGCGTTCTATGGAAACCGTCTACCGCGTCGTATGGAAATCACGCTATAAGAAACTCGGATTTAACTGTGCAAACCAGGCTAATTCGTAGCGCGTCCTATGGAAACCGTCTACCGCGTCGTATGGGAATCGCGCTATAAGAAACGCAGAATTAGTACAAATCACATCATTCGTACCGCGTTATATGGAGACCAATAAGGACTAGATAAATTATAAATTATTTTTATTGAATTGGTTCAGTAGTTTAGGAGTTCATTGCGAACAAACAACGTGACACGTAATTTATATATATATATATATTAATATAAACTATCCTATCTTTCAAGTTGGATGAAACTGCACACTGTGTGCAAAATTTGATTAAAATCGGTTCAGTAGTTTAGGAGTTCATTGCGAACAAACAACGTGACACGTAATTTATATATATTAAGAAGAAGAAGAAGAAGATATGTATAAAATATAATTTTCATGTAAATTCTGTTTCTTAGTTTTAATTTTTTTTATTTTTTTTATTTTTTTTTTCAGTAAAATTTGTTCCTAAAAATTTCATCTAAAAGAAGATGCTTTTTTTACAGAACTAGTCGTTTTGGTAACAGTGGAAGATTTCGTAGATCTAGTACTTCTAGTAACTCTTCTTTGTGATTTACTTATTTTACATATTTCACTTTCGGTATTTAACGTAACTATTTCTAGTGAATTGTTTCCATTTGTAAGCGTATTCTTAGTTTTCCTAGATTTATGAGAAATTCCAGTTGCTTCAGTATTATCAATAACTATCGTTGGCACTGTTTGTTTCACATTTACAATATTATTAGTTTCAACTTCTGAAATAACTAATTTTTTAAACAATTCTATTGAATCTTTAACTTCATTATCGCATGACGATTCCTTTGAATTTGGTGCACTTTTACTGCGTAATCTTCTTTGCGATTTAGGCGAACTTATTTCCAAATTATCTACCATTTCAAACAATTTTTCAACAGTTTCATTAGTCGCAGGTATATCAAACTTCTTCGTAATTTTATTCAAATGATCTGAAATATTTGGCACTAATGGTGCAACTTTAGTAATAATCTTTGTTACAGAAATATCTTTCATTTTGTTTACATCCATTTTTTCATTTGACTTGTCAGTAGTATTATCATCTACGTATTCATTTTCTAAAATTTTTCTTCTTACTAATTTAGGACGAGAAATTGGTGTTTTACATAAATCATCTAATTTAGAAGGAGAAGAAGAATCATCACTTTCGTCGTCGCTCAAATTTATGTTGACTTTTTTCAATTTTGATAATGGCGGTGTTTTATTGCGACGAATTGATATTGGATTTTTAGGTTGATTATGTGTAACAGGAGTGACACACATTTTATATGATACTTTATCTTGAACTATAAATTTACTAATATCAATTTCAGGTGTTTTTGGTACTGTAAAACCTGTAATAAAAATAAAATTACAAATTATTATTATTATTACTATAAAAATTAAATACATATATATTTATTAAATGTTTATAATTATATATCAAACGTTTACTTGAATAATCCTGATCTGTAATAATTTCTTCAAATTGATATTTATATACTAATTCTTTAGCAGATATATATACAGGATGACTTTCTATTTTTTGTGTTTCACATATTTCAACAGCTAATAAAGCGATCTTTAAAGCTTCATCTTTTCTTGATGTTATATAAGCTTTCAATAAAAAACTAAAATGCAAAAGTAAAAGTATATAATCAGTTATATATAAACGTGCTTGCCAAGTGAACTTAATTGTATTATTAGTCTCTTTTAACAAATTTCTTGGCAATGTAAATTGTTCTAATTGACAAAATTTCTCTTTCATTTTAAAAGCACCATGAAAATGTTCAAGCGAAGCTGCAACATTATTTTGCAATGCATATAATTGTGCTCTGATATGTGTACTGGCAAATAATAAATATTGATATTGTATGTGTTGACATAATGTACATGTACAATTATTATGTAACAAAAAGTCTGGATAATTGAAAATTTTTCTTCTTAAGACTGGTGAAGTATCATTTTGCATTATATTATTTCTCGAATTGATTAAACGATTTGGTGATGTTTTTAAATTTTCTAATATTGTTGGTTTCAAATTAGTATCCATTGATAATTTAATAGTTTCAGTATCTAAGATGTGTTCAAGTCCTTGAAGTTTCACTTCGCAATCATCCAAACGTGAACGTGATAAATCAATGAAACAAAGTGATTTTAATATTTCTGCAGTGCGTATGGTTGCTCCTAATGATTGTGCTGATTTTAATTTGATCACTAAATGTGCAGTAATTTCTTTAAATGATAATAAACTGTTGATCAATGTAGACATATTAACGGTACATGAAAATAATATGTCGTAACTACAAAGATAATCATTTGGATTCATCCCTATAAATAAATAAATAAAACACATGAAATCAAAAATACAGTAAACAAATAATAAAAGTACGTGTACTTTGAGAACCATAACTTACATTTGATTGAAGTCAAACTATCTTTTAAACATATCAAAGAGTAAAGACTTTCAATAATATACGAAGTATATTCCTCTTGTTCCGTATTCTTTTTATAAAAGTTATAATTACGTATGATTGTATCTAAACTGTATAAATATACAGATGTATTATTTTGAAATGTAATTCCTGGTAAAGATCTAGCATCGTCTAATAATTTAGTAGCTGTCGTATACTGCAAAAAGAAATATATTTTGTACATTTAAAAGTATAACATATTTAAATATTATAAATAAATAAGAGTGCCCCGTCACGTGTTGCTATGGCTCACAATCAGTCCAATACACACGTCTTTAGGTCAATTGCAATTATAAATTGAGATATAAACTATCCTATCTTTTAAGTTGAATGAAACTGCACACTGTGTGCAAAATTTGATTAAAATCGGTTCAGTAGTTTAAGAGTCTATTGCGAACAAACAACGTGACACGTAATTTATATATATAAATAAATAAATCTACTTACTTCCCCACATTCGAAGTAAAAATCTGCCAAACTGATCCAAAACATGGCAATTATTTGTAATTTAGATTCATTGTCGTAATCTTTGATATTATCAACATATTCTTTAGCTTGATCAATCCATTGTTTATTTATTTGACGTAAATAAAGGCTACGACCAGTAACTATGATAGAATACTTATTTACATATTATTCATAATATTAATATTTAAATTTGTAGTATTAATATTTAAATGTACATACCATAAACGAATATATCCTTATTGTCCAATTCTATTGCTAATTTACTTGCAAGATTCCATGCTTTAGATTCACAATTTTCATAACGATACAATCTTGAATATTCAGCAATTATTGTTAATATATTTAATGTTAATAATGGTTCCCAACTTTGAGTTACATCAATCTGTGTTGAATTTGAAAAAGTCAATATATTAATAATAATAAACGTAATATGCTTTGTATAAAAAAAAAAAACTTACAATATTTGGTTCAATTTCATCCCACGTTTTTAATGATTTTTCTAACAATTCCATAAGACGTAGATCTTCTTTAATATTGATTTTAGAATACGCTGGTATTACATAAGTTCCTTGATTATCCGATAATTTAGGAGCTTTCAAAGCAAACTCTGCATTATTCATTTCTATTCGTGTACATTCATTTGAAATACGCAATTCATTTACATATATAAAAAATAGTAAATTTGCTTTTAAACATAAAATATTAATAGATTTATCTTTTAATAATTCTAATTCAGAAAGAGTATTTGTAAATATATCAGATGTATAATTTTCTTGTATATGCAACAAATGATACCCAAATAATTGTATGAGATATGTACGCTGTATAATGTTAGCTTTTAAAATGTGTAATTCATTTAACAAAGAATGAAAAGCTTCAATAAGATTAACTTTTACATTTTTCAAAGCTATTGCTTCTGTTAAACACAATTCTATAAGATCATATTTAGATAAATCAATATGAATACCAATATCTTCAATTATTTTTCTATCATTTTGTAAACACGATATCATAGACATATTTACAAAATTAGAAGAAGTTTGTGCCATTTTATATTTAATACTTGTCCATACTTTAAATGCTTTTGAATTCTTATCAGTATAACTTAATAATCCATGTAATGCTGATACAGTCATGGCTTCTCTGTACATACACTTTTTATAATGAATATTACTTAATTTATACAGTGCAACGCATAGAGGATTTTGTATTTTTAAATGTGAATGTTCACAATGCATTCCTTCAAAATAAATAATACTTGAACATAATAATGAAATAAAGAAAGTACTTGTATCGTAAAATGATTCAAACGTTGATCCCATATTGTAAAGTAATCTTCCACATAATGACCATAAAGTTGTCCAATGTTTACAATGACTTTCTTTTAATGTTTTCAAATAAAATATATTTTCTTCCATAAATTTGTTTATAAATTGTAATATATTTTCTGATAAATCTTTTATAGAAAGTTTGTTAATTAATATTGTACATTTAGCTTTTAATATTATATGATTATACAAATCTATTTTAATTGTACATTTGTTGTTAGAACATATACAATTTTCCATAACTGTTTTGAGTAAAGTTTTACTTATTTGATCAATTAATTTCATGGTTTCATATAAAATATTACTTTTCAAAAATTGCATTTTTCCTAATGTTACATTATTCTCCCAATATAAAAATACATATTGAAATATTTCAACAAAAAATGATGCTGTAATAGTAACTGTATCTGTATATCCACATCTTTGAACAATATCAATGTATTGATTAGTAAGCTTTTCAATATTCTTAGAGACAGATTCTGTTAATTCTTCATCCGGTTGTAACAATGTAATACATGTATTTTTAAAATGTACAAAACTTTGGTAACAATCATCAAATATCATATTTTTAAAATAATTTCTTTCATCTTTTAAAATATCCATTAAAAACTTCTTATCGTCACCGTCATTATTATAATTTGTGCAAATTAATTTAGCAATGATGCTTAATATTGAAGAATATATTTTATGTTTATCATTTTGATCTATCGACATGTGTTCATAATCTTCATCAATAATATATTTAATAAAATCATTGATGTATTTAATTGATATATTTTTCATTGCTATAAGCTTTCTCAAATATATACACAATTTAGTAATAACATGTCTGGCATGATTTTTATAAGATTTTTTTGTTATTAATAATTCATATTTAATAGCATTTTTATATCGATCATAATGTTCCCTATGATTTGGTTTTTCTTGGAAATTTATTAATTCTTTTTCTGCGGATTCATGCCACAAATATGTTAATTGTCGAAAAATCTCGTTGGTTTTATTTTCAGTGCATTCAACGTTATCTTGAATTAAATGTAAAGATAAATTTTCAGCTTCTTTATATAAATTCATTCGTAATAGACAACGTATTATGTGATATAAACTTGAGATAAATCTTTCGTTATCAGGTATCGTTGATAAATTGGAACATAACAAGAATGCTAAATTTCCAATATCTTTACCATCTTTGTATTTTTGTTTATCACAATTGTTTGCTGCATGAGCCAAATGTAATATTAATTTAAATACATCTTTGTTTGATATTATTGCATTTTCATCCGATTGAAAATAATTATTAGTCTAAAAAAAAAAGTATATAAACATGTATTGTTGTAATATCATATTAAATAATGAATAAATATAAAAATTATAGTTTTCATTTATATCTTACCATAATATCTTCTATTATATTCTCTAATGTTCCAGATTTGATTAATTGAATCCAAGTTTTTAATTTCATTTGAATGTTACACATTTTTTTTTTTTTTTAAATAACCTCTAGTACAATGAAATATTCAAGTGATATTATTTTTCATTCAATTTTAAAGATAAACAACAAATATTGTTTATCATAGACGAATTAATTGATGAACAGCAATTGTGACATGAAATTTTAACGTATTATAACAACTTTAATTCATATTATTATCAAATTTATTATTGTTATAATTAAGTAACATTAAAACACATGTTCATTATATTTGTATATAACTTTGTATATATATATGTATACATAATTTTTATATATAAACAAAAGAATCTATAATTTTTGTTGTATTTTTATTATTGTAAACTAAAAGAAGTAATAATAATTAAAACAAATGCTAATAATTTAAATGATAACATTACGATAGAAGCGCCACCTGGGAAAGCATAGCTTAATGGCGGTATTAACAGATGATACATATTATTATCTTGACAGAGATTATTTTATACACCATAATATGTAACTATGAAATATATATATTATAAAAAATATAAAAATTATGTTTATATACTTTTATATTTAATTTAATGCCAATAATTTAAATGATAACATTACGATCGAAGCGCCACCTGGGAAAGCATAGTTTTAAATGGCGGTATTTACAAACGATACATATTATTATCTTGACAGAGATTATTTTATACATCATAATATATAAATATGAAATATATATATGTTATAAAAAATATACAAATCATGTTTATATACTTTTATATTTAATTTAACAATTCGAAACTTGACTAGCGTTTATTTTATTGCATCGATGTTGTGTCATATGTGTAACGGTAAATGAATTTAAAAAAAAAATCATACATAAAATATTATACAATAAATATTTTATTTTTAAAATTATTAAATTAATTATATATATATATCATTTGTTTAATAAGAAATATAATTATAATAGATAAAAAGTATTTCAATCAAAATCATTACACTTCATATTTAATAATTTGTCTATGTTCATAAATAGAAGCATTATATGTATATCAACTTGTTTTTATTTTTCGCACATATATATATATATCCACTAGCAGATGAAAATATATTAGAAACAGTGGTGTATATATTCAATAAATTGATTTAATTATTGAATTTTGTTAATTGTTTTCATTAGATGCACATTCTATCAAGAGATTCAAACTATTATCATCTCTGTTAATTATCTTTTTAAATTTAAACTACAATGCAATTTTCAAAACAATTCGAATAAAATTTAACAAAATATATATATTTTCACATTTATTTCTACTTTTTAATATCATCACTAATCAATCGTCAAATAAAATATTAATATATAATGCAATCTATATATTTTTCATTTTAATATTAATATCGTTCATAAATTGCAGAAACTTTTATCATTTTCTTTACTTGAGTGTCAGAAAAAGTAATAATAAAATTCAATTAATTAGATCTTTTTATCCTTTATCTTTCTTATCTTCCTTTAGAATGTAATAAACACGTGTGTGTAGTTTTCTCTTTCTGTCTGTCTTGTTTTTTTTTTTTTTTTAAATTCTACATTTGTTATTAATAATTATTTATTTACCAATTCGTGAAGCATAATTTCTACTTTTTGTTTTTTTAAATAATGTATACACTAAGTTGTTCCATTCGAGATCATGTAGCTTTAATATGTTATTCGTCATTATGCTATGTATAATGATCTAAGCATAGATAACTGAATTATTTAAGATGATAATATTTTTTTTTTCTATGAGAAAACATTAACCACTCAGCATTTATAAACTATTATTACTGCTAATGGAATTTCAGATGCTTTTATATACTTTAAGGCAAATAACTTAAAGATATAACTACTCGTATATAATGCAGCTAATGCAAGCCACCAGATTTATAATAATTTATTGATTATGAGTGCTGTCCGTATTTCTTGAACCTTCTCCAGGATCTGTACATTCTCTCCTTTGGTGATCTTTAAATTTTCTATCTTTGTAATCACGCCTGTAATAACGATTTTCCGAATCTCTACGATCCTTTTGCGAATCTTGACATCTGTATTTACGATTATAATAATCAGGATTACAATTATAAAAAAAACTTTGATAATGATGATGACGACACGAATCAAATATTGAAGCGTCTGAATGATTTTTTTGCTGTGTCTTTTGAAGCTGTGGCAATGCAGTATTTTCAGCGTCTGTGTGATGATCCAGTCTGTCATATCGATTTCTTTCGTTTCTGTAGTAACCAAAATTATGATCAAAGCTGTAATGAATATAAGGCATACGTTGATGTTAAATAGATGTAACCAAAATATTGAAAATATTTATACCTCTGAACTCGGCGATGTGAGTAGCTCTGTGTCTGTAATGGTGGAAATTTGTGAGATGTTGATTCTTGTATTCCAGTTATAGATGATACACGGCTATGATGACTATTATTACTATCTCGTCCCCATCCACCCCCACTTGTACCTCCATTGTTTGCTGAAACTGCCTTTAACGTTGCAATTTCCTTTCGTTGATGTCTATTTTCCCAACGCAATTGTTGGATCTCCTCTTGTGCATCTGCCAAACGTATTAGTACATCTGCTAGAGCAGGTTCTGATTTGTCTCCTACTTGTATTCCAACACTTGTCACATCTGTTTTTGGATTTTGTTTCTCCAATTCCTCCACGTGTCTGTAACAAATCAAATATCATTGGTTCATTAGTTATTAATATTTTATGAATTTTATATTCGTTTTATTAAATTAATTAATACTAACTCTTCTTGCTTTAATATAACTTCCGTTAAAACTTTGTTGTATGCTTTAACACTTTGTAATGAATCTTTAACATCCTGCAATTCTTTTTCCAAAAGTTCAACCTTCAAAGGTGTGACGTTCATGGATACTGGACTACCCTGTATATATTTATATACATATATAGAAGTTATAATATATATATTATGTATATAAATTATATATTATGTATATTAAATGTATATATAATTTATAATATGTAGAATTTCTTTGTTTTACTACTTTATAGAACCCATTTCCATTATCTTCAGGGGAAGAAGGACTGCTAGGTATACAAGTTGTTCCTTTTGAAAAAGTCAATTGAAATTGCAAATCTGTAATAAATAATATTATTGTATACGTGTCACGTTGTTTGTCCGCAATGGACTCCTAAACTACTGAACCGATTTTAATCAAATTTTCCACACTGTCTGCAGTTTCATTCAACTTGAAAGATAGGATAGTTTATATTTCAATTTATAATTGCAATAGACTTAAAGACGTGTGTATCGGACTGATTGTGAGCCACAGCAACGTGTGGCAGGGTATCTCTAGTTATAATATATCAAAATAAGTTGTATTGTTATTTATATACATGCCTCTATTTCTTTGACGTAACATTTCAACTTCTTGATGTAAAGCAAGCAAAGTTGCTTGATGTTCTTCTTGTAGAAATTTCACATTTTGCTCTAATTGTGCTGCTCTATCTACATTCGTATTTTGTTGTCTAGTTTGTATTATTTCATCCGTCTTCTTGTTTACAATTATATCATGTGGAGATGGTTCCTTTGGCTATAAAAAGAAAGAAATGATGATGATGATGATGATGATAATAATAATATCAATTTCTTATTTCTTTTTATGGGAGCTTACTTACTTGTGAAAATGTTACCGTTGGTAACTCCATGAGTACTTTGGATATCATCTTGGATATATATTATTTATCTTATTTAAGAAATGAATTCTTTTTATAATGCACGTACCAGTATTCTATAAAGATATTTCCCTTTGTTTATTATTATATGCAGATCATTGTTACACAAGAAGAGAAAATTGTTAATTAAAATAATTTAAATGAAAAATTTTGAATATATTATTTAATCACTTAAATGTGATCATTTCTTTTCAATCTCATATTTCAAGTTATTCAAAATGTTATTCGATAGAAAATATGTCAAGTAAATAATAAGACATTTTTAAAAATGTCATTGTAATATTATTATTATTATGAGATTAAAAAAAAAAGATCAACATAGAAAATATAAAATAGATAAATGAATCTAATAGAAACATGAGATAAATAAAAGCACTATGAGAAAAATAATGGGATTCATTCTTCGTACACTTTGACTTCTGGAACCTTGACATATCACTGTTTGTTATTCATTATAATGATTTTTATTATTACAATTAAAAAAGAATCTCAATCTTTATAATGAACAATTAAAAATGACAAGTAAGATGAAAAGAAATGTCAATTAGAGCGTCTTGTCAAAATTGTCAAACTAATTGAATAATTTATAATAAAAAATAATGTAAGATAAAAGAAAACTTCAATCACTATTATAAACACTTTACCAAATAATATTTAAATATTTGCAATGAAACACCTGGAATGAAACACCAAAGAATTAAGGATTCGATTAAGATTCCATGTACAATTGTGTGACGATCAAACACCTCGAATCTACTGAACGTCACTTAATTCTTATCTTTGATTGGTCAGTTAACGTACAAGATGGCGACCAGTTCAAATTATCTTGTTAACAATCAAGCATGATTAAATGCACATTTAAAATAGAAATTTTATTCGTTATATATCTTTTTTGTATAAGAAATTGATGAAAAAATATCTAATTGATATTAATTATTATTTTTATCATAATTATTGTAATATTAATTCGAATATAATAGAATTGTTATTGATAATAAGCAACTTGTGCGACTACTTTAAGAATTTGCCGCCGCGCAAAATCCGACTTTACTCGTTCAGTAATCCAAAATAACCATGACGAGACCTTGTAGCCGCGCAAGTATTGATCGGTGCTGGTGATTTGACGAGCGATAACCGCGCCCACCCTTTCGTCCTACTATCCCTACGAATAACACCTGTCGTACATGTTACCGCGCAAAAAAGCCTCCCCCTTACGCTCTCACCACTTTTTCAAAATTTGCGCGCGAAAATTAAACAACATTTAAAATTTTATTTTTATCGATAAATTTTTGTACATTTTTCATATGAAAAAAAAAAAAAGAAAAAATAGTTTTTAAAAGAAACAAATAATAAAATAAAATATATTATTAAATCGAAACTTTAAATGTCTTCTTGTTAATTCACAAAGTTTAAAAATTTTAAAAAGAAAAAAAAAATCGTTGTTTTTTGTAATATGAATTTAGGACAATTGAAAAATATTTTGAATATTTTTTGTTTATTGTTAAAATAAATTGTATCTAATAGATATTGAGTGAATATTGCATATAATATATTTCTAAAACATCTTTTAAAAAAGCTCGATAAGTGATATCGAATTAAAACCACCGATTGATGGCTTGCCACAAACTGAAAGACATTTTAACAACCCCCTGTTCTTGGTTTTCATCCAGGGTGGCATTTTCCCATATTCTATTTTATCAAATTCTATATACATTTTCTCTTTTTATATATATTTTAACATTTAAATGATTTAAAACGAATGATTAGGCGAAAGTGTAAAAAAAAAGGGTAAACCTAACCAAAGAAAAAAAAAATGTCATTTTTATTGGCAACTTCGCAATCTGCCTCCTACCTGGCGAATAAAGAAAAGGAAGATTTGTTGTATTCAGATGAAGGTGAAGAAAATTATAATTTTAAGGTAATTAAATGTATAATAATAATAATAATAATAATAATAATAAAATCAATTATATTATTATTAAAATTCTTGTGAATGATTCTGATTTGAATATTTTCAGTACATATCCGGAAATCAATTCAAGTACATAATTAAAGACGTTCAAAGAAGAAGATGCAGAGACGAAGAGGAACGTGAATGGTATAAATTTGTAAAGCAACAAGAATTAGACGTTAATTTAAGGTAAATAACATTGATTTCTTTTTCCAAAAATATTATCTCTCAAAAGTCTTTTCATACATTTATCAATAAATGTATTTAGCACTAAAAGATACAACAGAGAAGACAGAGAATTAAGAAGACTTGAGGAAGATGCACTTCCGGAATATAAATTAGGATCTTATGTTGAAGATAGTGAAAGGAATGATCATAAATCAATTTATTCTGTAAATATTGCATATATTTGAATAATTCAAAGTAAAATGTGGTTTATTAGTAATTTCATTTATTTTGTTAATTAATTAGGAAGAAGAAGAGGAAGAAGATGATATTCCAAATAAGATAATAAAAACTAAAAGCAATGATACCATTATCATCGATATGGATCAATCAATCTTAAAAGAAGATTCATTGCCGTATAGAAGAAGAACTGTAAAATCTAAACGATCTTCAGATTTGAAAAAAACTTTGTCTGATATTGTACAAAGTAAACAACCCAAAGAAAGTCATGTAGCATGCAATTTTGAACATAATTCTAATCTAGAATTAAGCATAGAAGATGAAAGCGATAAAGAAGATAATATTTCTCTACAAGCAGATCCAATTACTGTGCATAGAATCATAATAATGCAACAAAGGATTTCTGAATTGTTAGATGAAATTTTATTTAGATTGGACAAAATTCCATTACCTGATGGAGAATTAGATTTGAAAAGAAGGCAACAACGTGTAATGGAATTTTGTATAAGATTGTCGAGAAATTATTTATATGATCTTACGAGATATGTCAATGACATTCAGAAACACGTGCATGCCGTTTCTCCATCTGTAAAAATCAAATCTAGTCATAGAAGTATTACACTTCATATGCAAATAATTGAACAAAAATTAATCGCTGCTCATCAATTATTATTGCACGCATTGACAGCATATTGCAGACATATTCCTAGTTCAATTCCTCATGGACATTCTAAAAAAATCAAAGAACTGTTAAAAATAGTCATCGATTTGAAAGACATTTGCGATCATATTGAATTGACTAAAAATTATTTTGCCTCGGGAGATACTTGTACATTACCTCGGGTAAATAAATTCATTCCAAAATTAGATGCGAAAGCGTGACAAAAAAAAAAAGTAAACTTTTTATAAAGATATAAGAAAAATGTCAGATTTGAATTCGCTTACAGGTTATCTAATTGCAGGAAAAAGAGATGGAAACCAAGTGTAATGCAATATTGTCTAAGTTGAGATTGAGTTCAGGAACTGAATCGCAATTAGATGATCACAATACAGTTTCAAATCTAGTTATTCCAATAAATGTATCACGAAGAAAAAATCATTCCAAACATAAGAACTTGGAAACACGATTAAAAATGTATAATAATAATACTAATAATAATAATAATAATAATAATAATAATAATAATAATACAAAGACGAAAACATATAAGAAAAATTCATCAGGTATGTAATATGATCATGATACATTTTTACAAACAAACTAATTACCTTGAATTATATTCATTTACAGTATATCATATAAAAGATAAAAAACCTAGTGCATCTCGTAATAAAATTATTTATAATGAACACTTATCTTTACCACAACAACCAAATTCTAGTCCAATTACAAATGCATCATCTAAAGGTATCATTGAAGATGATAAAATGTACAATACATCCTTAAAGGAAGATGATATCAAAACAATCATGAGTACAGTTCCAATAGATTCTGATAATGTAAGGACTCTAACTTATTTGAATAATTTATAAGATGAAAATATTAATTAACAGAAAAAGAAGTAAACAATTTTTACAAATTTAGGATATCAATTTAGAAATACAATCTAAGCGTAGTACTAAATTATCAAAAAAGACAAAGGTAACGAAAGATTTGCCAAATAAGTTGCATAATGTAAAATATTCTAAAGACGAGCTGAAACATAATAAAAGAAGAAGTAGTCATTCACATCTTTGTAATGATCCAATGAATAAGGTAATGTAAATTATGAAATAATAATTCTTACATTTTTACATTGTTTTCTAAATACAAATACAATTTTGATAATAGAAATATGGTTCAGCAACTTCCGATGAAGTATTGTATGAATTTCTTCAAAAGTCTCAACATTTTCAAGATTTTAATGATAAGGATGTTTCTACTAGTGATTTTACAAGTCGTACATTAAAAAAATGTCACACATCAAAGAAGTAATTGTTATATCTTAATAATATTAATTATAAGTAACTTTTAAATGTTATATTACATTATTTCTCTTTCTTTATAATTTAAAACAGTAAAGAAGAAATTAAACAAGGTAACATGCAATTGATTTATCTTTCATCTTTGGATAATGTATCTAACGAACAAACATGTTGCAATTCGACGAATTACTTAGATAATCTTCAAAGTGTGAGTATTACGTATAATATTACAAATATAATTTGTATACACAAGAATAATGAAAGAAATAATATTTTACAGCAAAATGGTGCTATCCAATTAATTATTTCTAAAGAAACTGAAGTTAAATTTTTAAAATATAGAGCCGAATATTATAATTTATTTCAATCTAGTCCAATGTATTCCAACAATACGCAGAATAAACCATGGGATATTGTGGCATGGTAAATATCTTATTTCAACTAGTATTATAAATATAATAAATATAATAAATTTTTAACTTGAACTTTTTAAATAGGATTTCTGATAAACTTGTGGACGAATTGATCAATGAAATTGCGAAGGAACTTGAAATGCAAGATATCATTCAAAAAATGTATCAATTAGAATTTAAAGAATTTTAATATATATACATATATATTTATATATTATCTCTCAGATACTTTAATTACAGATAATAACAAGGAATGAATTATATTTATTGGAAACATACAAATTTGGAATGTTTTAGACGTACGTTAATTTTATAAATAAAATATTAATATTTTTAATCAGAGTTTTACTTTAGTATATTATCCTTTTTAATTTTTCAATATTATTTTCAGTTCTTTTATTAAACATATAGAAATATATTAGTATGTATGTCAGACGCAATTAATTACAGCACTGGTAGCAAAATAGTAAGGTTATGTATATCAATCAATGAAGCCAGATCACGGAACATTTCTACCCCTTCCCTCGAGCCCAGCACGCCTCGCACAGAACGAAATGTTACGTGCGGTGTGTCGGGAAACCGAAAGACGCCGAGGGAAGCCGAAGTTAGCTGCGCGACAGAGGAGAAATAATACCCTCACCACGCACCGAGGAGAAATCATGGACACAATACACATTGCTGTACACCTCGGCTTCCCTCGGCTTCTTTCGGTTTCCCGACACACCGACACGTAACATTTCGTTGTGTGCGAGACGTGCTGGGCTCGAGGGAAGGGGTAGAAATGTTCCGCGATCTGGATTCACTGGCTGATAGTAAAATAGTAAGGTTATGTATTTCAATCCTTTTAAAAAGTAACCAAACTTTTAGTCAAAAGTAAATATATTGTTTAAAAGTGTAATTAAAGAATAATATTAAATTATTATATAATATTACTTTCATAATATGTTAATATTAATATAAGAATTAATTGTACATAATGAGAATTACAGTTTTAAAACTTTATAAAGATTTATTACGTTATGGTGAACAGTTAAAATTTACAGATAAGAAATATTATCAATACCGAATAAAAAAAGAATTTAAAAAAAATAAAACGTTAACTGAAGAGGCAGACATCGATTTTCAATTAAAGGTAATTTTATTATCGTAAGAATTCTTATTACTAACATGAATTTAATCAAACCATAACCTATAATATTCAAACATCGTACAATAGTGTTTTATTGTTTCATATGTTTATATTTTTAGAAAGGATTGACATTACTGAAAAATCGAAGAGTAGTGTAATTACAAAAGTATGACAATTTATTAATACAAGGTGTGATCAAAATGAACAGACATGTTTATGTTATGTTTTCATATGTACAATCTATTACAACTAAACGTTCATTGTTTTACGCAATGTTTCAATTTTTCGATAGAAAAATTCATCATTTTCATACACCTATTTATTCACATAATAATAATAATAAGAAAATGAATATTCATCATACAAGTTTCTACGATCAAATACGTTTGAAATCCTTTAAACGTTTCTTGGATTATTCTAAGGTACCAACCTTGAACGAGAATGAACTTGAAGAAAATTTTGTAAGAGGAAGTGGTCCAGGTGGTCAAGCAACTAATAAAACAAACAATGCTGTAACTTTGAAACATAAACCAACAGGAATTGTTGTAAAATGTCATGAGACAAGGAGTGTATGGATTAATCAGAAACGTGCAAGAGAGATATTAATTACTAAATTAGATAATTTATTAAATGGTGATGAATCAATCGAAAATCAAGAAAAGAAACTTCAAAAACAAAGTTCAATAAAGAAAAAACAAAAGCAGAAAAAGCTAGCAGAGTTAAAGAAATCATTTAAAGAACGTGAAGGACTTGTATGATTTAAAAAAAAAACAAATAAAATATCATTTGAATATTCTTCATCATCATCTTTGTATAGTTTTGATTTGTTGTACATATAAAAGAAAAACAAAAATATAAATTAGATTTTATTTTCATTGAGATAATAATCACTTACCTTAATACAAAACTAGTTACAATTAAAACTAAAAAAAAAAAAAAAAAAAAAAATGATTGTGAAAAAGAAGACAAAAAACCTTTTATTGAAAAATTCGTATCTTTAATAATAATAATAATAATAGTAATAATAATTTTTTGTTTGTATAACTCACGAAAAACTTACATATTTCCACTTTGAAATAAAATAATGAGGGTTTCTTCATTTTTGTTTTCTTTTGTTTTCCCTTTGAGGATTTACAACGTTAACCTTGAATAATGTGAAGCATAAACAGAATATGATTATACATATTAAAAAGCTGTAATATGCAGTCTCGTGCACTTTAGGAATTTTCTTTTCTGTTTTTTTTTTTTTTTTTTTTTTTTTAGTTACATACATTTGAAAAATTTCGTTTACATAATATGTACAGTATGAAATACTCTTTCTTTTTTTGTACCTGTTACAAATATTATTAATGTAAATGAAAAAACCGCTGTATAAGAGAGAGTGGAAGTGAGATAAAATATGGATAGAAAAAGAAGAAGAAAAAAAAAGGAAACTCACATTCATTCTGAGAACATCAAGACCGCATTCAACGAATGTACAAGTTTGACGATATCGCATGTATCGTCAAGAGATATCAAGTAGGACATTATAAACCTAAGAATTTGATGTGTCAGTAATGTTAAATATTATATACTAAATAGATGAATATATTACATATAATTTACATGGGGGATAGATAAATAAAATTTCAAAATTTCATTGTCTCTCTTTTGTGGCAAGAAAAAGAAGCATATAAAAAGAGGACTTCAAATTTTGAAATTTGATAAGGTGGGGGTGGTAGTGTTAGCGTAGGCTCAACTTTGTTTTCGTTTTTTTTTTTTTACCCAGAATTTCAGCTACTTTTTAACCACCTTCTAAATTGTCCACGAGAAGTTTTTAAACGTTTATGAGGTGGCTGAGCATTAGGTCTACTATTATGAGAATTAGAACTTCTTAATCTTCTATTACTTGCTACTGTCACTGACAAAATACTATGATCCACGTCAACTGAATTGTCTATCTTCATCATTCTAACTACTGGCTGAAATTCGATGCTTGAACGTCTTTGTTTTAAACCAGAAGACGGCATGATAGTTGTTGCCGTGGTGGTAGGTGTATTACGTTCGGACAATGCACATTCCAGCTCTGCAGTATCTTGCACATCTGCCGATGGTCCTATCGTTTCATTGCTTTGTTTTTTCGAATTTTTCATTGTTTCTTGCTTTTTACATGATGTTATATTCAAATAAGATTCCTTTTTACAATTTTCATTCTCGTATACGGATTCCGAGGAAGTCTTATTATTCCTTCGTTGTTGTTTTCTCGTATTAATAACTCGTTTCCTAGGTGTCACAACAACTCCAACTTTACTCCTCCTGTAAACACTTCTATGAGCATCTACTACTTCGATATTAGAATTTTCAGAATGAGTTTGTTGACATCCCAACCTGGACACATCACTGGAACTATGCTTCCTAGATACTAGACCAGAATCTATATCCTTTCTATTTAATAAAATGTCATGATTCTCAATTTCTGTACGTGATTCACAACTCTCCGATGATGTATTTATACGAGGACGTTTTTTTACAACACCTTTCGTTATAAATTGTCGTTCACCATTATCATAACATATCACTACACCATTCACATCTTTCCTAAATACATTCTCATGATTTTCATCATTTCCAGGATTGTTTTCTGATACTTCTTCTTCTTCTTCTTCTTCTTTTTCTTTCGCCATATTTAATGTAAAATTTTTATCCGATAAAGTTCTTTGAGCTTCACTAAATACCTTTGTAATTTTCAATCCATCATTAACCGTGCAATTTTTTGTACCAGTATTTTCTATATTTTTATTTTTACCAATCACAGCCAGACTAAGACACGTTTTAGGACAAGAAGTTGTTTTAGAAGATGCTTTCGATGATGTTTTAGGAGATGTTTTAGATGATGCTTTAGGAGATACGCTAGGATTGTCACAATTGTTACATGTGTTTTTATTATTTTTTTTATCCATTGATGTTTTTTCATCATGCCTGTTGTTAGTTGTTGATGATATTGTATTATTACCATTTGATAAAACTATTTCTGTACGTGTATCTGTCATCAATCTTAAAGACATATCCGCGTCAGCATCGGCATCAGCATCAGCATCGGCATCAGCATCAGCACCAACATCACCATTGGTATTGCTATTAGTATCAGCTGTTACAACATTTTTGTCAACATTTTGTTCAACATTATTTTTTTCCCTTGACAATTTATAATTTCCTTGACCATTGTAAGAAGAAGAACGTGCTACTATTATTTTATTTTGCATCTTTTTACGTATTTTAATGCCAGGCCAGCCTGTTCTATTTTTCCTTCTCTTTCGACGTTTCAATGGTAACTCAACATTGACTTCACCACATTCTGAACTGGCACACGATGAGTTTTCTATACACGGTACAAGTTCATGACAATTGTCTAATATTTCCAATAGATTTGGCGGAGGTCCTTTTGGTAAATTTGATTCTATGAAAGGTTCTTCTTCTAAACCATTGTATGTATCAACTATATCTAAACTGTCTCTTGTATTAAGCATGTCATCGATATTTTTCACTATTTTTTTCAATTCTTCATCAATTTCTGATGTCAATTTTTGATCTGACGATTTTGCATCTGCCGTTTTCATCAAATCTGTTTTGATATCTATTTTTGGAATAGGAGTATTATCAATCTGTGATTTAGGAGATTGACACTCTTCTCTCGTACAAATGTTTGATGTGAGCTGTTGTTGTTGCTGTTGTTGTTCTCTTTTTTTTATAATCGTTGACATTATTGCCAATGTTGATGCATGACAACGTGGACTTTTTCTAGGTGATCGTCCAATACAACCTATACTACGACCTCTACCTTTTTTTCTATTTTCATTCTTCGCTTGATTTCTCAAAATAGTTTCATGAAAGTTTTCTATTTCGTAAGGTAAAAGGAACGGTCTTTCTGTATCACCATCGCTAAAATAATGCCAAAATTCAGCACCTTCGTCTTGCCGTTGATAAGTTTGATACCATGGCTCAGATTTAGGTACTACTTCAAAAGAAAATTGCATTCTTTCAACTTCTGCCGAAGGCTTGGACGGATATATTTTTTCTATGACTTCTCCTCCATTGTTATCTCCATTATTATCAGATCGTAATTCTTCGTTTATTACTGAATGATTATCTTCTTCAGGATTAAGGGATCCTCTGACTCCTGTTAATGGCGCTTGATATCTCAGTCTACTGCCAGGTGTTTCAAACTTGTAATAATCAACATTGTCTTTGATAAGCGCCTCTGCCTGTGTCCGTCTTCTTTTTCTTGCTCTACCAAGATTTACAGAATCTTGAGAATCTTCTTCCAAAATCTCTTCTTGTTTTATCTGAGGACTGTAATCCACGCTAGAACTAAGTATATCGATACTAACAGTAGTCTCATTGAATTCACTTTCGGTGTCCCTTGGTAAAACACTTGTTTGTTCTTCATCGCTGACATCTTCACTCGTATCCTCGCGTTTAGGCTCTCCAAACATAAATGACTCAGCTTCATCGCTAAGCAAAGAGAGTTCCGATTTTCTTACACGTTTGAATCTTACAACAACTGGTTTCTCACTCGATGGTTGTTCCTCCTCTTTCTTTTCAATCTCGTCTGCAGCATCCTTAATTGTTGGATTTAATGCATTATTACTACCTGGCACTGTACTAGATCTCAATTTACTTCCTAATACTTCAACCTTATAATATGCACGATTATCCTCAATCAAACGTTCCTCGACTGACAACCTTTGACGTCCACGAAAACTTCTACCACCTCTTCTACAAGCTCTTGGTGATCTAAGTTTTTCACAACGTAAGTCCTTTTCCATACACTGTACCACTTTAACGTCACCTTTTTGGTTGTTCTCCGTATCGCAACTACAAAGTACTTCAGTTTTCTTATCATTATGATGATCATTTGCAACTTTAATACTATCACCTACTGAAACTCTTTGTAATTCTAAATCATTTTTTGCACCATCAAACTTGTCTTTACATTCTGTAGAAGAATGCCAAGATTCAATACGATTATTTTTATCGGATAATCCGTTAATATTTACATTATTTTTTAATAAAGTAGATCTTCTATTTTCATTTATTTCTCCGCGACTATTAACATTTGTATTGTTTGCATTCTTTGAAGTTAGCTCAGGATGAAATATGCCATTTTGTTCATTACTTGGAATTCTTTCATTTAATTCTTTAACTTCTTGATTATCTGTACCAACATTATGTTTCTTATTTACAGAATTATTATCACCATATTCACGTTGGTGAATACCATTTAAATCTTTTCCCGTTGATTTAATATTATATTCTACTTGGTCAGCATTTTTAATGTCACTTGCTTGCGAGTATTTATTTTCTGGATCTTCTTCTTCGATCCAAATGGTTCCTTTAGCCCTTTTTTTAATAGTAAAACCTTCTAATTTATCATACAATTTTTCATTTTTATCAATTTCGTGCCAAGGACTACCTTTTGATCTCAATAAATGTCCACTTTCGTGTTTAGCACGTGTACGTAAATTATGAGGAGAATTTAATTTAATATTTAAATTTCTTTGCGTACCATTGCACTGCACCATGTCTATTCCTTGTACAGAAAAATTATTCAATGTTTTAGCATTTTTCGTTACTTTTTCTTCTGGCAGTACATCACGAATAGAACGTTCTTCATTTGTGTATATATTGCATTCTTCTCTATTAGAAAGAAAAAAATAAAAAAAAAAAAAATAGAAAAAAGAAAACAGAAAAGAAAAACAATGTATTATAAAATGATCTCATATTATTTAACACATTTAACTCTTAAAGTGCACACACTTGGTAAAAGTTAGTTAAAATGCACCACTGTGGGTGTTTGACACCCCCAACGTTTATTTGAACGCGTCTCCTGAAGCTACTATTTAATAATTAAATCTCGCAATATTTTTAAAAATACTTTGATACATCTTTTTTCAAATAGAATAGGTTTTATCTGAATTAACACTAGATGACAACAAATAACCCACTGTTTTCGAGAGGGTACAGTTTTGTTGGGGTGTCAAACACCCCATGTGCACTTTAAGGGTTAATAAATATATAAATATAGTAAAGTATTTGTGTGTGTGTGCACAATATAATATAGATAATACTCAGTCCTTTTAATTGAAATAAAATTTTTCAAAATTTACTTACCCAATATCTTTTGTTCCGTTTAATTTCAAAAATGCCTCAACACTTGCATTTGTGTTGATTAATCTATCCAATGAGAGAAAATTGTCATCGTTTCGAACAAAATTCAAATGTTGATCAGTTTCTACATGTTTTGATAGATCACGATAGTCTACTCGACATATTTCACAAAAACCTGCACCTAATTGTTCTGTTCTACGTGCACGAGCTGCAGTGGTACGTGGTCTTCGTGTCATTTCTTTACCCTGACATTACATAAGATTATATAAATATTAATTTAATAACTAGTTATATATATAACTAATATATATATACAAAATGGTATATATAAACCTCTTTTTTTTTTGTAATAGCTTTTCTATTCTCTTTAACTTCTTTATTTGTTTTATTTTCAAATTTTCCTCTTCTTTTTGTATCAAAGGGACTTGTCCCTGGATCACCGTCAAAGTTCAATGTTGGCCACGTTGATAATTCCAAAAATACAGGTCTTTTATCTCTGAAAAAGAAATGTTTATTATAAATTATACGATATATCCACATTTTCAAAATTACCGCTAAAACTACCACACTAGTCATTTTAACTACTGATTTGACAACTTTATTTTCAAATTCTTAATTTATGTTACATGATTTTCATACCAAATATTCTTCATTATTATACTTATTGTTATTATATATTGTTTTTAAGATTTCAGAGATATCTTTTTTTAAAGACCAATCAAGTTCTAGTGTTAACGTGAGCAAATTTTACCTGCGAAGAGGTTCAAACTTGACATATGAGCCTTTTAAATGCTTTACTTTGAAATCTTTTTCTAATTTTTGCCTACTCGTTCCTCGTAACTGTTTCAAGTTATTAGTATCTTGAAGAGACGCATAGATTTTATCGAGCCAAGCTTGAATTTTTGCAGTTGTACAGATAGTTATTCCCCAACTTAGGGCGTTGTCAAGAGGATCCACGGAACAGTGCTGTGGTTGAGTCAGAGCACGTTCCAACATTGCATCCGTCCGCGATTTCTATACAAAATATATAATATTATATAAACACATACATTTATATGTATGTATAAGATTAAATATCTTTTTTATTGATATACAACTTACAGATCTTTGGGTAGGGTGACCCTGTAGATTGGTCGTATTGTACAAAGGACACTCAGAACTAAAAAGTGGTGTAGGAGGAGTTGGAGTTGGAACTTCTATGCTCCTCAGCGAGGGGGTTCCCCCGCTGCCTCCACTGATAGAACCCCATTTATATTTGTCAGAATTACTTTGACCAGCTTTATCTACACGATCTGTGACAACTAGACTAACGGTGCGTACTAAAAATAATTCTATCACCTGAAACAAAGAATAATTATCAATATTTCTAATTGTGTTATTAATTGAAACAGTAATATCATAATATTTTCATAGATTAACACAAAGAAAACAAAAAGAAAAGAAATAAACAATAAACTGATATGTGTTTGATAAATGTGAAAGAAAAGAGACAAATAAAGACTTTTTGAAAAATGTTTCTGTTCATAATACCATAACTGAAATATTCGTCACAATGTTGAACTAAAAGATAAGAGGATTGTATATACAAGTCAAAAGTATCATTACCGATATTTTTCCTAATACAGAATAACCGTCCAGTGTTATGTTTTGAGTTATCACTTGTGTAATGATACTTCAAACACAAGTATTGAAACGGAATGTTGTTGTCATAGTACGACTTGCGCGATTAAAAGTACGCCGGAAAGTGAACGTAATATTCGGATTTAATGTTCGCAATTTAATGGCACGAAGAAAAATACTGGGCGCGTATGTACGTAGTCGACGCTAAAACTCTTGACGCGGTTTTAATATGGTTGACTTTAATGCACACCACACATAATATTATTATAACATACACACACACCACACATACACATACACAAAGATCTCACATTTTTTGAATAAACAGTAGTAAGTACGTAACACAACACCAACACACACACACACACATACACATACACACCAAACAGAGACACGTGCTTTTTAATGTGTATCCTCGTGAGAATGAAATAATTTATTTTGAAAAAGTTAACTGAATGTATTAATAAATTTATTCGAGAAAGAACGAACGATAGAAAATATGAAGGAAGCAAGAAACGAACGAACAAACGAACGAATGAACGAACGCTACGTTAGTCGTAAGATTCACGTTTGCCAAGAGAAGAAGAAAGAGAAAAAATGTGAGGGAGAGAGAAGGAGAGAGAGAGAGAGAGAGAGAGAAAGAGAGTTAGTTGAGGGAGCAGTAAAGAAGGTGAAAGAGAAAAAGAAATAGAAGATATAGAACGGAAAGAGAAGGAGTAGGAAGAAAGGAGGGGGAAGAGGCAAATGGAAGATGGGGGGGGGAGAGGAAAGGAAGGGTCCGCTGTCAAGGCGCGCGTCGCGAACAACACGCTCGAGCTTTGTATAGAAAATAACTTTTGAATATAAGATTTAACTTTCGACGATGCACCTGCTATTTAAGTACCAATAATATTACCGATTTCTCATTGTAAATATATTATTGCACGCGCAAATACATAGTTTTAGATAACTATGCAGTAACGTTTGTATATATATGTATATAAATTCTAATAAAAAAGAGACCGGGCAAAAGCTGCGGTCGTCGTCGTCGACGACGACAACGRCGACGACGACGACGACATCGACGGCGATGGCGGCAGCAATGGCGGCAACGACAACAACAACAACGACGACGATGATTTTAGCTGCAAATTATATAAAAGTATAATTCTTATGAAATATAAATGATATCGTTCAAGCAGGTGGAACGTCGTTGTTATTCTAGCTTCGCGATATAGAACTGTCACGCACAAAATGGCCATTTGCCGTTAAAAGCTTGGCATGGGTGCCTGGTGGCGGCGCTTAGTGTCTGCGTCAAACACCTTCCGAAGATGACGAAGAATGCGGCTTCGTCTAACCATTTCTCGTTCCTCGTACAAGCATTGAGTTCGGTCTCTGTTACAAACATCATCCCTACCGTATATTCTCCTTTATTACCCCCACCCACTCATATAAAGCAGCGGCAACGACGACGACAACACCATCGCCACCATGCTTCTATTTTTCATTTACATATATATATATATATATACTCTCATACATGTACACATATATACCATATACGATGCATCGTATACACGCACACAAAGAACGTATCCCCATCTTCCCCCACTCCCTTTCCACGCAAGATACGGTCTAAGTTTGTACGAGCGACTAAAGATGGCGCTAGAATCAACGGTCTTACCATACACGAGATATTCTCCTATGTATACTCGCTTGTTTCTGTATATATTTAAAAGATGAACTTTATTCATTACCCCCCATTCCTAATGCGTATTATTTATAATTTTACTGAATAACAGTTAGGGAACGATCATTGATAATGCTCGGTCGATTGTTCGAGTTGGTCAAACTCGTTATAGAGTGGAATATTGCAAATGGCCCCACGCGTTTCCTTTCGGGGCGGAGCCCGCGCTCGGTTCGGTTAGGTTCTCTCTTTTCATCGTACACCTCTCTTTCTCTTTTTTTTTTCTCTCTCTCTCTCCTCTCATTCCATGACGACATTATATGACAAATATCGTTACAGAGTACGAATATTTGCAATGGAAACAACCCATTCGCATAGGATAATAATGTCACCGTCATCGTATACATTTTCCCTTTCTCTTGTTATTTTTTTTTTTACCTCTTTCTCTCTTCATCATTATTTTTCATTCGTGCATATATGTATATATATATTATACATACATATTATATTTCGAATTAAGCTCGGACAATACGAGACTATAATGTCAGCCGTTTATTGTCGTGTATAGAGAGAGAGAGAGAGAGAGAGAGAAAGAAAGAGAGAGAGAGAGAGTAGTAATGCGACTTAACTCGAATCTAAGGAGCAAGAAACTCTCTAAGAATAGATATTTAGGCTTGTGTACGAGTTCAAAGAAGGCCTCCTTCGTAGAGATTCCCTTCCAACGGTAAACTAGAAGGAATTTGAAACTTTCTATTATTATATACGATCAATCTTTCTCTCCTACCTTATTCCTAACCTTCCTAACGTAACAAACCCAATTGATGTCATCGTTTCGTTAATACGTACTATAAATGAAATAGAACTTTATTAAATGCATTAAAGTACACAGTCACGATCCTATTTTCGAAGAATTCAAAATTCGTATATAACGCGCGTTTAAAGTTGTAGTCACGTCCTCTATCGACCGTAAAGACGTATCAATCGAAAATGGCGGGAAGGGGTACAAAAAAAAAGAGGGAGAAAAAAAATAATGGGGACGCCTATACAAAATACTTTCAAATATTCGAGAAAATAAAATGGATCGATAAAGAAGAGAATAGGAATATTTGTAGAGGCAGTATCAATGTTTAGATGATTTTCTTTCGTTCAATATTATTAAATAGTATTTAAATAATAAAACTTACTCCTCCAAGATCCTTGATTTTTGCTTCTAACTTGGCTGAAGTGGCATGATTTTTTATATCCAAATAAAATGACTTCTTTGCCAAAGGTTTCAAACCCTTTTGTATGCGAACATCTAAAAATAAATAAATATATTTTAATTTCCATATAAACAAATATTTGATTATAAATTATCAATATACATGTTTGACGTATTGAAATTAATTGAATATTAAGTATACAAAAGTTATATAAAAAGAAATTTCATAACATCGTAATAAACAGAGAAACGATTGCGTTATTAACAATAAAATGTTACCTATAAATATTAATATCTAATATATAAATAATACCTAGTAACATTTCCAACTTGAGAAGGTAAGAGAAGATAAAAAAGAACATGCGTTAAAAATATAATTCTATCGCAATTTGAATGTCAAATTAGCTGACCTGTAAAAATCAAAATCAAAATCAAAGGCCATAGAATAATGTAATTAATAAATGTTCAATCAAATGATAAATCATATTAAATAACAACACAATACGTTAGAAGATTAATTCTCCATTGGTATAAAATGAATACTGTAGGGGTATCGAGTTTTGTATAGATGAGCCAAACGCTTGGAACGAATGCAGGTCGTCTCGAAACGTATGTATAATGTACGTATGTATATATATATATATATATATATGAATGTACAAATGTAGATATATATATATACGTATATGCATATATACAGAAACGTATGATAGCATGTATAATCACTTACACGAACATTTATCCAATATATATTCTTTCGATGGTTGCTGCTTTTGCTCTTGATGTTGAAGCTTGGACGGTGATACCATTCCTATGCAATACACCCTACAAACACCAACGATATTTCTTCTTCTTCTTCTTCTTCTTTACTGAACGCTACTGCTGCTTCTTCTTCTTTCAAATCAGTTTCCATACTCGGAGGAATAACGCATAACATCACAATAACGCGTCTTCATATCCACTAACGTACAAACTATGTCTCAAATAACATCACTTATATTTACACATTCAAATTTTATTTAAGATAGTAATAATGGTTATTATCATAATTGCAAAAATGTCGCGAATTTTCGTTAATTTGTCCGTTCGTTTCTACTCCTTTCCCTATACATACGATAAGAACACTGTTGTAGTGAAGGTCTGCGACCTGAAATAGGCTGAGCTTGCTTCACGGGAGTAACAAACAAAATGGCGCTGTATTCAGACCATATGTTATAAGAAGGTGTAACAACTGTAAGCAAAGAAAAAATTTGTATCATTGAAATCGAGTTGATATTATTTAACAGTGACCCATTCATACGATAATTATCGTACGCGTCACATAATTTGAAGCATTGTACGATCCAAAATTTAGCTTGTATATAATTAACGATAATTCGATATGTAAATATAATATTCGATAAGTCTTGATTTTGTTTTTGTTTCGCGATTTGGTTGTCGATTGCAGCGTACCCTACCGTATACAGTTAGACAATTTTTTTGTGACTACAGCCAGGTAACAAGTGAAAATAACTCGAAAACCAATCAAAAACCAGGAAATACTTGAAAAATAGAAAATAGGAAAAAGTAAGATACGAAAACGGATTTGAGGACTTGAGTTGGTACTTTGATTCTTTTTGCAAAGTAAAATATTCTGCGAATGTGGAAATCAGAAGTATCAAATCCAAAATTCAAAATTTTTTCCTGTGTGTACGATAATTGTACGGCCCTGTGTCGATCAGACAAGCTAAAGTCTCTGGGATTACTGTTGATAAAACATACTTTATCTTTATCAAAATATTATGTATGAATATTTAGGTTATTTTTCATCGTTTTATTTGAATTAAAATGTAAAATTTCAAACATTTATATAAAATAATTACATATGAAAATATTTTATATTACAGGTTAAGTGTACATTTCATTTTGTCTATCAACGGTAGGTTTTTCATATAATTGATTTTTATTAATATAAAATATGTTTTTATTTAAAAAAATAAATAAATAAGCAAAAAAAAATATACAAATTAGTGGCATTAGTTAGGTTTGTTAATAATTTAATGGACAACTTTTATAAATAATGATAAAATTATATGTTTTTTCTTTTTTCTTTTTTTTTTTTTTACTCTAATAATTTTATAACAATATAGTACAAAATAGATGATGAATTTTATAGATCTATATAATAATATTTGTTAATCTTTTTATAGCAAGTATTATTGCACCATTTCTGTAAATGAAAAAATATACCTATTAGTATAATTTATTAATTTCAATGCTAATTACTTTGAACTACAGAAGTAGGTGGTTCAGCATGAATTTCAGAATTTTCAAATGATTCAGAAGTGTTATTAACTTTTTGGTGTTTACGTCTACAATTAAATATTACTTTCAGTAGATATAAAATCGTTAATGGTATTGGGGTCATTATAGCGGAAGACACAGGTAGTACTGGAAAAAAACAATTAACAAATGATAAATAATATAATGACATATAACTTACCAATTATCGAGAATCATTTATTTTCACTTTCAACTTACCCGTAGTCAAATCATCGGCAGGTGATTTTAATGATAATCTAAGTAGAAAAATAGCAACGCCTGTATTTTGTATTCCTGTTTCGATTGCTATTGCTATAATATCTTGTCGAGATTGTTTGAATATTAATGCTACTAACATACCAAAAATAAATCCCAACCATGGTAAACCCATACCTGCTACTATGATCTACAAATTTATAATTTATATTACATGTAATGTAATAATACATTAAATAAAAGAAATATTATAAAACTCACCCGCCATGAAAATAATTGAAATAAATATAGATGAGTAAAGATGGCGAATATAACGATGAATATTATAAAAATAGCTGAAAGTGGTTTGATTATTTTGATCATAAATTTGCACACTTTTGGTAATTTCTTTTGTATACAAAATCCTATCAATAAAGGAAATATTAGACCAACTGCAAACATTGCTACATGATCA
Source organism: Polistes dominula (assembly GCF_001465965.1). Next base: position 2,593,583 of record NW_015148981.1, on the reverse strand, counting down.
TAAGGTACACGAAGTTCTCCACGATCAAAGATATGTTTTCCCAGAGTAAATAACCAAAATGGCATAAATCCTACATGAATAATACAAAATTATAATTATTAAACTATATGATATATTTTTATATATAAATATGTATAATTACCAAAAGCAAGTATAGTGCATAAAGTAGTCATAGTGACAGAAAGATTTAAATTTCCATCTAACATTACAGTCCAAACATTAGATGCTCCTCCACTTGGACTTATTCCTGTGAAAAACATGCCTATCTGTAGTTCAGGTTGATCAGAAAATAAACAATATCCGATACCATAACTCAACTGTGAAAAAATAATATTTCATTATGAATAATAATGAAATAAACTTGATTGATTCATTTAATATTTTTTATTATTAGACAAATTACCAAAGGCATGAAGAAGAATTGACAAAAGCATCCTATTGCAGGACCAACTGGTTTTCTTAATGTTTTTTTACATGCATCCCAATCCATGGCACAACCAAAATTAATATAAAGGATAGATACTAATATTCCAACACTTGCAGTAAATATTTTATCTATTGCACCCTGGTAACGCATTACTGTTACAGAAAGAACCTCTTTTTCTTCTGTGTTCTAAAAAGATCAATTTAAGTAATCAATATAATATAAAAAAAAAAAAAAGAATTAATGTTACAATATAATTAGATTAATTAACTCACATTATTTCTCACAAGCTGTAATTTAATTTTTGCAGTACCCAAAAAGATACCAGTTACATTAATTGTTCCATTCCAATAATTGTTATTTTTGGAAGTAATAACACCAGTTACTGTTGCAATTTCTGGCGATGTGCTTACATAATTAAAACTTAAATTATCCAAATTTTTTGAATTGACAATAACATAAAATGGAATTGTTTTTGTTTCTTCCATTGTTACACTGATAGAACTGTTTTTTACATTTACAGACCATTCTTCTACGATAGATTGTTCTGCCAAGATTCGATGTAAAAAAAAGAACCATGTTATGAGGATGATCATCCTTAATAAAATGTGATTGATGTGCTGTGTGACAAAGCATATCATTATTAATTACAAATTATTTTAGATATGTATAAAACTTTTATATTATTTTTAATATTTTCATAATGGATAACAAATAATTGACATAATCAACAAGTAGAAAAGTATCTTAGTTAATAAGAAATATTTTATTTTGTGAATTATTTTAAGTGAATGTATTCGTGTCAAAACGTGATCAAGAGTTACTTTAATGTAAATGTTGACATAAACATCAGGTATTTACATCGTGCATATTATATAAAATCGATTCGTTATTACGTATATAAAAAAAAAGAAGTAATATAAACAAATATTAAAATTATCGTCTCACCTGTTTAATTAATTGTGCAATGAATGAGATTGTAAGAACAGAAAGAAGTTCTATTTGATAAATGTTTTTTGCTTTCTTTGGAAAATAAACTGTAATATCGTATTATTTTACACCGCATGATTATATCTGAATTCCAGTGATCTTGATGATGCAAGCTAACAGTAAATGATTTGCGTCTTTGGTCACGTATTCTGCGTATCAGTCTCTATCAGATTAATTAAAAATTTTGCAAAGTTTTCAATCATTTTTCTTAGCTCTCATTTCATTTGATATTATATTTTATAAGCCTTTATAAGATTTATTATTGATTGATAAGATGACGTGATCTTGTTCGCATTTTTATTCGATTATTTTCTATTTACATTTTGGAAATGTACACACGCGTCTTTATCTATTAATTATGTAATAAATATAAAAAGAAGATAAAGTAGACAGCATGTAAAAAAATGAGATAAGAACAATATTATCCAATCGGTACTGTGAATTGGGCTTTAAATGACCGCGAAATATTTATTTATAAAAGTAGTTTTATTATCTGTAGATGCATTTCTATTGGTCGACATTCTTTTGATCAGTGGCATCTTTATATAATCTTATCGTTAATAATTATATTGTGATTGTAAAATGCATATTATATTTATTGATATGTAAAAGATAGGATTATATGTACGTGATGAATTTTATCATTTAAATATATTTTATATTTCATAGATAAACATATGAAAGTATACAGGAGTTATCCCTCTCTCTTAGTTGCGCACGCATTTTTCTTAGTTGCGCGCGCAATAATTCTCTTACCTAGTTGCGCGCGCAATAA
>NW_015148981.1:2553085-2572531 GCF_001465965.1 Polistes dominula | reverse complement strand
TTGCTCTTATTCGATTTATTCTACTAATTTCACATCATTTTCATTCATTTGTTTTTGTTTTTGTTTGTTTTTTTTTTAATTTGATTTTTAATTTTTTTTTTTTTTTTTTTTTCAAACACGTTTCACATTTGTTTATACATATGCAATCTTTGAGTTGAATTGTTTGAATTGTTTGTTGGTTGAAATTGAGATTGAAATTGTTTCAATTGAATTTATATGAATTTAAAAAAATAGAAACAGGTAGATTTTTATAAGAAATTTATTTATCATTTCATTTTGTTTTGTTTTTTTTTTGTTTTTTTTTTTTTCTTATTGTCAAACATATTTAACATTTGTTGACATATCGAATCATACGTTGCAATCTGAGTTTGATTGTTCATTGTTGTTTAAATTGAGATTGTTTAATTGAAACTAACCTATAAAGAAGAGTGAACTAATTGTAAAAAAAAAAAAAAAAAAAATATCATTCGGTCTTTCAGTTATCTTTTGGTTACGGCACTGATGCGAGAAAGTCGGAGGCTGAGGAGAGCCAAGAAATTCCAGGGGTTTTACGTACAGGTGAGTCCGGAATGATGATGTGGCACATTGGCCTCCTTTGCTTGAATAAATCCTCCCTCCTTCCTCCTCCCTCCTCCCTTCCCCCTCCTCTCCCCTTCTCTATTCCTCCTCTTTCACCTCTTTCACCTTCGTCCCCTTTCTCTTCTTCCTTCTCTTGCTTCTCATCTCTTTACCTTTAATATTATTATTATTATTATTATTATTATTATTATTAATATTATTATTATAACGATTTTTTGTATGTCAATTTACATTCAAATATTTCCGTTATTACAGTCTTGTGTAATTCAGGTAAATCTGATTAATCATTTTTTAAGAGAACTGATAAGCATGTTTTATTATTCCAAGAATTTTTTTTATAAGAATATTATAATATATTTTAATTTTTAAAGATGTTTTTTTTTGGTTTTTTTTTCTTTTTTTCTTGTAATTAATTTGACATTTTGTGTAATTCTGTTAAATCGATCAATCATTTTTTTTTCAGATAGTTTTAAAGAATTATTTATTATTAAATAAATTAAAAAAAAAAAAAGATATAAGACAATATTTTAATTATATTTACGAATTTTTAATTTTTTAGAGAGAGAAAAAAATTAAAAACAAAAAAAAAATATAATAAAATATTTTATATTATTTAATGATTTTTTAATTTTTTTTTTGCTTTTTTTTAATAATATAATATAATAAATATAATAATTTATTTTTATAATAAAATATAATATAAAAAAATATCTTAATTTTTTAAATATTTTTTTTTTATTTATCTTTATTTTTTTTCTTGTTTTTTTTTTTTTATAATATAATATAATAAATATGCTATATATAAATATAATAAATTATTTTTATAATATAATATAATATAATAAAATATCTTCATTTTTAAATATTTATTTTTTTATTTTTTTTTTTATTTTTTTTTAATTTTTTTTTTTAGAATTTTAATTTTTAAAATATTTGCTTTTATTTTTTTTTTGTTTTTTATTTTTTTTTTTTAGTAATACGATATAATATATTATAATGAAATATTCTAATTATTTTTAAATATTCGCTTTTTTATTACTTTTTTTTTATTTTTTTTAAATTTTTTTTTTTAGAATTTTAATTTTTAAAATATTTGCTTTTATTTTTTTTTTGTTTTTTATTTTTTTTTTTAGTAATTCGATTTAATATAATATAATGCAATATTCTAATTATTTTTAAATATTCGCTTTTTTATTACTTTTTTTTTATTCTTTTTTTATTTTTTTTTTTATATTTTTTTTTTAGAATTTCAATTTTTAAAATATTTGCTTTTATTTTTTTTTTAGTAATACGATATAATATAATATAATGAAATATTCTAATTATTTTTAAATATTCGCCTTTTTATTATTTTTTAAATATTTTTTTTATTTTTTTTTTTTATATATTTTTTTTTATCTTCTAATTATTTATTCTAGAATTGTAAATATGACATTAATATTATTTGTAGCCTTGTCATCGTCAAGTTCGCTTTAATAATGAATGTTTTATTTAACAAGGGTAAAGGTGGGAATCTTACGTATTATAAACCGTCAGTTATCATTGAACTGGCGAACAGTTAGTACACTTTCAAAGATGTCTCTCGACGAGGTAAATCTTTCAATTTTACTCTTATTTTTTTTCTTTCTTTCTTTCCTTCTATCATTCTTTTCTTTTCTTTTTTTTTTATCTTGTTGCTGTATATTATTTTGTAAAAATTTGTCATATTACATTTTCTCATCTTTTTTCTTTTTCTTTCTTTTTTTTTTCAAAATTGATTACCAATATAAACATTGTTTTTCTTTATAAATTTTTCTTTTTTTTTTTTTCTTTCCTTATTTCTTCTTGTCTTGTATTCATCTATTTAATATTATTTATATTTTGCTATTCTGTAAAAATTTGTCAAATTTTTTTTTTCTGTAAAATTGATTACCTATATACACATTTATTTTCGTTATACATTTTCATTTTTTTGTTCTTTCTTTCTTTCTTTTTATTTTTCATTTATCTGTTTAATATTATTTATATTTGGCTTTTCTGTAAAAATTTGTCAAATTTTTTTTTTCTGTAAAATTGATTACCTATATACACATTTATTTTCGTTATACATTTTCATTTTTTTTTTCTTTCGTTATTTCTTCTTGTCTTGTATTTATCTATTTAATATTATTTATATTTGGCTTTTCTGTAAAAATTTGTCAATTTTTTTTTTTCTGTAAAATTGATTACGTATATACACATTTATTTTCGTTATACATTTTTATTTTTTTGTTCTTTCTTTCTTTCTTTCTTTTTATTTTTCATTTATCTGTTTAATATTATTTATATGTTTTCTTTTTTTTTTCTGTAAAAATTTGTCATTACTTTTTTTTTCTTCAAAATTGTTTATCCACATACACGAGATTTTTATATTAATATGATTTTTTGTATTCTTCCTTTCATTTTTAACTTTTTCATTTCTTTTTTCTTTTTATTCGTTTAACAAGACAATTTATGTGAACGTAAAAGAGAGAGAGAGAGTAAATTAAATATTTATTTAATAAAACACAATTACAGTGAATTTAATTATAATGAAAATCAGTGAGCATATATGTAAACACGTCTGTATGTTAATTAAATTATTAAAATAGATACATTTAGATTGAATATCATTTCACGAATTTACATTTCCGAGAATTTATATACAATCAATGTATATGTATGTATAATGTATGTATTTTAATTTTGATTTACTAACGGATAATTTTTAATTAAACTTCAAAACTAAGAGTAAACATACTCGTCATTAGGATATTATTTATGAAAATTACTGTAAATATAAAAAAAACAACAACCTTTTATGAATCAATTTCAGATTGTAAATAAATTCAACTAAACAATTTAGGTTTATAACCTAAAAACTAAAAAGAAATATATTTTTGATAAAAATTCGATTACTTTTTGTTTCGAGTTTAAAGTTTTTTTTTTATTATTAGAAATTTTCTTTGATTAATTATTAAATTTTATACAGTAATTCTAATTATAACCTAAAAACAAAAATATATATTTTTATCTACAAATTCGATTACTTTTTGTTTCGAGTTTAAAGTTTTTGTTTTTTATTTTGAGAAATTTTGATTTGGTTTTTTTTAATTATTAAAATTTATACAGCAATTCCAAACATAACCTAAAAAAAGAAATATATTTTTAAATAAATTCGATTGCTCTTCTTCAAGTTTAAAATTTTTTTGTTTATTTTTTTTATTATGAGAAATATTTGTGTTGTTAATTACGAAATTGTATACAGCAATTCAAAACTGCTGAGGAAGCTGTAAAAACTCTTACGAAACGTCCCACCGATGAAGAACTTTTGGAACTTTATGCTTTATTTAAACAAGCTACGATAGGTGATTGTAATACACGTAAGTTTCGTTTTTTTTTTTTTTAATGAATTTTTGTTTAATGAATTTTTGTTTAAATAATTGTTATTAATTAATTTCGTATAACGTGAAAATAATATTTCGCACATTGCATGATTATACATTGCAAACATGAATTACAAACACATTTAAACAATTTGTAAGAAACACAGCAATGTTTTATCATTTTTCTTATGCAATGCAATCTTGTTTTTATTTATTATTTTTTTTTTTTAATAACAAATACAACAATTTATTTATTACAATCGAGGTCAATCTTTTTTTTTTTTGGTTACATTTTCAATACTTTTTTTTACATTTGATTTAAAATGTGCGTTGTACGATGTATTTTGTGTTATACGAGTTTAATTTAATTTATTTATTTCAATAAACAATATTCTATAATATTTTGTATTTAATGAAAAATTGTTATAAATAATAGAAAAACCAGGAATGTTCGACCTAAAAGGAAAAGCAAAATGGCAATCTTGGAATGACAAGAAAGGTCTTTCAAAGGAAGATGCTAAAAAGGCATACGTCGAATGGGTCAACAATTTGATGGAAAAATATAAATAATTACATTAATTATTAAATGTAATAAATAAAAAAAAATGAATTTTAATAATATATATTTTTAATATGTGTATTATACATATTAAATTACATATACATACGTTTTATAAAATACAAATTATAATTACGTGTTATGTTTTTTTAAGGTTATGGCATATGTTTGCTTGGTTTTTTTGATTTTTTTTTTTTTTACTGTTACATAAATTAATGAGAATGATATATGAAAAAGATTTTGCTTGGCATAAGAAAGAAACAAAAAGAAAAAAAGAACAAATTATGTAACCAATTTTTATTTTTCAATATTTTTTTTTCTCCTTCTTCTTCTTCTTCTTTTTCTTCTTCCAGTCTTATCGATTTGTTTTTTTTTTTGTTTATATTTAATGTTAATATATATATATATATATTTTTTTTATTTCTAACGATAGGCGTAAGAAAATCATTCAGATAACGTATCTTGTTTATCGTTTATTACTATTTTTATAAAATGATCAATTTGATTTCATATCACGTGACTTATAAATTATTAATGCGATTAAGAGATTGAACAATTGCGATTAAAGTTGATTATATAATTATTATTACGTAGTAAAATAAAATGATATATCCTTTGTTTCTTCACATTGAAAATATTTATCTGCAAAATGGAGTTTTGTTCATTTATATATTTATAATTAAAAAAAAAAAAATAAAAAAAATAAAAAACACACGAGAAGAATCTTACGCAATATTTAATAAATCCAAATTATATATTATGTAAATAAATTGACAACAAAGAATAAAAAAAAAAATAAAAGACAGTAATTGTGACGTTGCATTTCAAGGAAATATTCAAATCAAATTCAAATTAATGCATTTATTTCATAAATTAGTAAATTATTAATTAAACGAAGTAAATAAAATAAATTTTTTAAGTATTTGAGTTTGATTGATGATGTAATTTTGTGGAAAGAAAAATATTGAATATGAGAAAAACAATTTGCAAGTGTCCCTTAAGGTATGAATTAAGGTTATGTCAGAGTTTAGAGTTGCATTAATGCAAATTAAGTTAAAATGTATGGTTTCTGTTGTAAATTTAAAAATATATATATATATATATATATATACATATATATATTTTAATATTGATTTTATTATATAATAAATTATTTATATTATTAATTATATTTATTATAAAATAATGTAATTAATAATTATATCATAATTATTTATTTTATTATATAATATTTTTATAATTATTATATATATATATTTAAATTTATAAAATATTTATTAAAATAAAAATTGTTATAAATATATAATTTTATTATTATTTTATAAATATATAAATAGGTAAATATTAATAGGTATATAATAATAAAATAGAATAAAAAATAAATATAATAATAAAATAATAAAATAGAATAATAAATATAATAATCTTAATTTACATAAATTACGTGTCACGTTGTTTGTCCGCAATGGACTCCTAAACTATTGAACCGATTTTAATCAAATTTGGCACACTCTGTGCAGTTTCATCCAACTTGAAAGATAGGATAGTTTATATCTCAATTTATAATCGCAATATTATTTTATTGCGAATTATTTGTTTATTAACTAACAGTCATGATTATCTCTGTTATTAATATATATAATAATTAATACAATTTCATATTAATAAATATATTTATGTATATTTTCTGGTAATTTCTGAAAATATATTAACATTATCCTAACAAATATAAATATGAATATAAATAAATAATTATTATTTATCTTTTAATAATAATTAATATTTAGAAATTTTAAACAAATTCATAAATATATTTTTTGTTAGAACTGTTTTTTTTTTTTTAAATAAATAAAATACTCTTTAAATAATTTTCATATCAATTATTAACTGCTGTAATTTTTACATTAAAATGTATTTTGTCAATAAAATAGCAAAATAAGGTGATAACCCTGACGAATAATCACCTGAAAGTTCGTTTGAATGTTTTTATCAGTATTCATTATCCTTGCATGTGAACAAATTCAGATAAAAAAATATTTCAAAATATTTTATGATATTTTCATGTTATACTCGTTAATGATAAATTAAAACGTTTCGATAAGACAATTGATTCACATTAAATATAAAGATTACGTCATGCATTTTTAAAATACACATTTATACAAATTTTAATATTTAATTATTAATATATATTATTTATTAACAAAATTATTTATTATTAATAGATTAAAAAATATTCTTTTTCTTATTTATCTTCATTCACAATTGTTTGAAAACATAACCTATTTCAAATATTTCTAAAAATGTTTTTGGATTTGTTGTGAATATAATTTAATATTATTTTTAATATTTAATAAGATTGAAAAATATTTATTTAAATTATTTAATTTATAAACTTTGAATATAAATTATAAATTAAAATTATTTCGTTGATAATAATAATAATAATAATAATAATATTAATATATAATTCGTACAATTTGTTGAATCATGATTTAATATTCAAATTTAAATTATTATTATTATTATTATTATTATTAATAAATTTTTGTAATTATAAGTAATAATAAACTACAAATATTTCACTGATAATAATGATAATAATAATAAATAATTCGTACAATATATTAAATTAAGCTTTAATATTAATATATAAATTATTATTAATATTATAATTATTATTGACAAATTATTATAATTATTAGTAATAAAAATCAATAATATATATTATTATAAATTAATAATAAATTAAATACAATGAAAAATATCTTCTACTAATAATTAAACATTGAAGTAACTTATTGTTAAATGAAATAATTTTATTCGTGGTAATTGTAACCAGCTGTAATATTAATCAAAAATGATACAACACCAAGCCGGATTTAATAAGGGGATAATGGAATAATATAATTATCATATGTTAACCTTCAAACAGCTTAAGGGTCAGACACGTTTCATAAAATGTAACGGAGGGTTGATATCTCGCGAATTGATAATGAAATCGCGGGGGACATTAGGTCATAATATAGCATGACCACCAGGTCACTGATTATGGGTATTTTCTGATATGTCTTTGGTATAAAAGAGGTGCATAATCCCATCCTAAGCATACGCAATCTTGTATCAGACATAATGCGGTACACATTCATTCTATTGACTCTCGTGGCCCTCGGAGCGGCTATAGCTCCGCAACAAAAGCAGCATGCTGGTAAGTTTTTCTATTATTTTTACTATTTACTTATTTTCTACAATTGTTGTCACCATATTCATATTATCCCATAAGCATACCAATGCTAATAGACCTAACGGTTCATCTAAATTCATTTAACATGTTCACTGTTTATTCAAATCATCAAAAAGCAAGTTGAACATGGTACTTTAATAATTGTTATTTAATTCTAGCAAATCAAGAACTCTTGCAGAAGCAGCAGGACGTTGTTGATCTTCTATCCCAAATCACTCAGGACACAATTCCAAACCCACAATTAAATCACATTGCACATACTTACGATATTGTTGCCAATGCTGACAAATACGAAAACCCTGTAATCGTTAAGTATTACGGTAGTGTCGTTAAAGCTGGTTTGGTTCAACCCAGAGGTACTGCTTTCTCCAATCACATCAGCCAATTGCGCAAAGAAGCAGCTATTCTTCAAAAGATCTTATTGGGTGCCCTGAACTATCAAATTTTCTTGAATACTGCCGCTTATGCTCGTGTTAAGGTTAACGAAGGACAATTCTTCCAGGTATGATATATCTCACTTTTTAATGTTCATTGTACAATTATGTGAAATTATTTAATGAGATGTTTCATTTCAATAAAAAACATAGGCCTTTACTGCTGCCATTTTACAACGCCAAGACACCCAAGGTGTTATTTTACCACCACCATATGAAATCTTACCCTCGTACTACTTCAACTCTCAAGTCATCCAGAAAGCACAAATTTCTCATGGCTTAAACAATGATGTTGTTATCCCTGTTAACCAAACCACCTACTTGCCTCATGGAGAAGAACAACTTTCTTACTTCACCAACGACATTGGACTTCAAACCTACCATGCCTATGTTGACCTAGCTAACAACAATCTGCAATTGGTAAATATATTTGTTTATAAAATTGTACAAATTTTCTATATTTCAAATTGATTCATAAAATGTTTTTTCTAACAGCAGCAACAACAAGGCCAACAACAACAACAACAACAGCAATACACACACCAACAGCAACAACATCATCAACACCAACAACAGCAGTACAATCCATTAGGATCTCAAGTGTACCAATCGTCTGAACAAGATTCTCCAAATGGTAAAGGAGCTAAATCCTCTTACCTCCAAAAGCAACTTTTGGCCCGTTACCAATTGAACCGCCTTTCCAACGGACTTAGCCCAATTGATGAAGTTGATTACGTTACCGTACATGCTCCATTGGAATCCCATCTTCAACACCTCAATGGTCTCCCATTCCCTAACCGTCCAGAAACCTTGAATCTCCCAGAACAAAACCAGGAACAAGAGGAATTGAGCCAGGCCGTGAGGACATTGGAACAGAGACTCGTTCAAGCTATTGACTCTGGATATGTTCAAACCGCACAAGGTGCTTTGCTTTCTCTTTACCAACCACAAGGTTTAAGCATTCTTGCTGATCTTATCCAAGGAACTGGCAGAAGTGTCAACCCAAGGTTTGTTTATAACCTCTTATTCAATTGATTTTCTATTAGGGAAATGATTACATTTTTGTTCTCTTAAATAGATACTATGGCAACCTTCAAGCAGCAGCTAGCCAACTCCTTGGCAACGCTCCCCAGGTTCAAAACATCTACGATTACACCCCAGCCGTTTTGGAACTCCCCGAGACATCTGTTCGTGACCCTGCCTTCTATCAACTCCTCAAGAAAGTAATCAACCTCTACAACAGATACCAACAATCCTTGCCAGCCTACCAATACAACCACCTCTTGGTTCCTGGTGTTACCATCGAAGATGTTTCTGTTACTCCATTGACAACTTTCTTCAGCGAGTACTACGTTAACCTTACCCAGGCAATGGGACACGGTTCTCAACAAGGACAACAACAAGGACAACATCATGGTCAACATCATGGTCAACAGCAAGGACAACAACAAGGACAACAACAAGGACAACAAGGACAACAAGGACAACAGCAAGTACAACAACAAGGACAACAAGGACAACAAGGACAACAAGGACAACAAGAAGGACCACAAATCCTGGCTAAACTTATGAGATTAGACCACCATCCTTACACTTACCACATCAATGTTAACAGTGAGAAACACATTCCTAACGCCGTTGTTCGCGTTTACCTTGGACCAAAATACGACTACGAAGGCCAACCAATAAGCATTTCTGAATCCAGAGAATTATTCGTTGAACTCGACCAGTTTGTTCAAGATCGTACGTATGAAATCTTGAAGCATTATTTTTGATGAAGAAGACAAGATTTTAATTCAATTATAATTTGATTTACAGTTAAACAAGGCCAGAATGTTATTGTCAGGAACTCTCAACAAGCTCCAGGACAAAGCCATGACTACCCATCCGTTCAGGATATCCAAGATGGTGTCAACGCTGCTTTGAACTCCCAACATCCATTCTACATTACCAAAGTAATGATTTATCTTAAGAATGAATTATCACAAATGAAAAAGCTAGATTGTAACGAACCCTTGTATTTTCTTACAGCCACAAAACATCTATGGCTTCCCTGCTAGGCTATCTCTTCCCAAAGGTACCTACTACGGTCTACCACTCCAACTTCTCGTAGTGATTTCCGTACAAGGACAACCTCAGCCAAGCAACAATCCAGTTATTCCACAAAAATACCAGAACTACCAACAAGAATACCAAATCGTTGGACCTAATGAATACCACCAATATGAACAACAATCTAAACAACAAACCGTAGAAGTTGTGCCTGACCAAGGCAACCTTGAAGATTTAATCGAAGGTGTTATATCAGTAGCTCAAAGAACAAAATCTTCGCTACTGAATAAAGTTGATCGCATAAAACATTTCTTCTTTCCAGCTGTCGCTACCGAACAAGGAAGTCTTTACACGAAACACCCAGCACAATCCCAAGCACAAGCTTACCAAACCGAACAGGCTACACAACAAGTTGGCATTCAAGGAGGTATCCAAATTGGACCTTATGGCATTCACGGAGTATACCAAACTGGAGTACAAGGTGGCCCACAAGTAGGAGTACAAGGTGTTCAACAAGGAGTACAAGGTGTCCAAAGAGCCGCACAAGGTTTCCGTGGAGTATTCGAAGGAGTACAAGGATCAATACAAGGAGGAGTCCAAGCAGGAGTACAAGGAGGAGTACAAGGAGGTGTACAGGGAGGAGTACAAGGAGGAGTATATGGTGGCAGGGCTTACCAACATGTTAACGCAGGACAACAATATGGTTACCATGGACAACAAGGCCAACAAGGACAACAAGGACAACAAGGACAACAAGGCCAACAAGGACAACAAGGACAACAAGGACAACAAGGACACCAAGGCCAACAAGGACAACAAGGACAACAAGTACAACAATACAGTAGCGGTCAGACTCACGCCGGTGGATACCAAGGCATCTACCAAGCTTATGCCCAAACTCAGGAACAACAAGAGCAACAACAGCAACAACAACAACAAGTCAACAACTACTACCAGAACCAAGATATCTCCGACATTATTGGCGGTGCCATTTCCCTTGATGAGAAACCCTATGGTTACCCATTAGAGCGACCTCTTACTCCTGGTGCTCTTGCTGTCCCCAACATTTACGTAAAAGATGTTCGCGTTTACCACAATGGTCAACCTACAAACTCGATCAGCCAGTAAAAACGTCACCAAATTCTTACGACTAGTGTAATATACGGAGCGATTTTGAATTTGATCTATGTCACACTTAAAAATAACACGCATTACTGAAACGTGTGCGTGTGGTGTCTGTTTTTGTATGACTGTGTGTACCTCTTAATTTGAAAATGATAAAAAAGGAATGATTACTATAAAGAAAGTGCAATAAATAAATTGTTATAAAAACATATCAGTTCTTGATATTTCAAACTATCTACACATTTTAGGATATTGAAAAAACATATTTCTATTTTATTCTAAACAAAGAATTATTTTATTAAGAAATTACTCTAATATATTATAACGAATGCTGATTTAGATTTAATTATTCTTCAATAGATATCATAAGCATTGGTCCTTTCTGATGTTTTTAGGACATGAGTTAATTGTCATTTATGAAATCAACTCTCTTCTTCTCTTTACTCGCCAGTCATCATTTCCATGAACTCTGTAAATAATAATACACCAATAGAAATGTGTGTGTGTGTGTGTGTATGACTAGTTTTATAAAGAACATATTACTTCGAGAACATTTTAAAATCCGAAATAATATCGTACCATCAAAGTCCACAGTTCCAGAACCGTCAGTATCAATTTCAGCAATAATTCCATCAAGATCGGAACTAGTTAATTTGTCATCTAACGCAGCTAAAATTTCTTTCAGGGTTGCCGTTGTGATATAACCATTTCCTTCCCTGTCGTACAACCTGAAAGCTTCCTTGAGTTCTTCCTGCATCGCCTCAGCATCTTCCTCTTCAAGAAATCGTCCAGCGATCTTGCAGAAACCATCAAAGTTCACCTTGCCTGTACCTTCGGGATCATTTTCTTCAATAATGGCGTTCAATTCACCATCGTCGAAGAGTTGACCCATGGTGTTCAATATCGTTGATATTTTGAGGGTGTCGATGAAACCACTCTTCGTTGTGTCAAACATTTGGAATGCTTTGCGCATTACTGCAGTTTTTTGTTCGTCTTCCTCCTTTAATTAATTGGTAAATCAAACACACGTATTAACACCTTATTGGAATGGATTGATGAACAGTGTTTCTTTCTTTTCAGTTATTAGAGAAAGAGGAAGAAATGAATGTGGAGGCAGAGGTAGAGAAATAGGATTGAAGATCCTTACCATGATGACGTTTATCTTTGCACGACGGACGATCGATGAGACCTGAAGAGACTAGGGCTCTTCCGTGGCACGTTATATGTAAGACTTCCTCCGCGTCTGGTGAAACAGCTAGAAAGAGCCGTGGTCGAGGATTTTCATACTCAAAAATAGAGTCGCCGCGAGGAAAAATGAAATATGTTATAAGTGGCATATGTAACTTGCGTCGTCTTCTCCACGCGTCGTTAGGTGACGAGGGCGATTCTTATGTTTGTGTATGTGTGTTAGTATCTCTCTCTCTCTCTCTCTTTCTCTTTTTCTATCTATCTATTTACCTTCTCATTCCCTGTGTGTATGCGTTGCGTTGCGTCGCGTCGCTTTTAAAGTTATTTCGTTAACCGCAAAATACAGTCTAACGAGTCTGTGTACAATCCTCTAGCCAGCGCATTAGCATAGCATTCTTAGTTCACTGCCCACGCAGTCTGCCCCTGCAAACGATTACAAGGCGCGACACGTTACCTGGCATGCGGTACGGTAAAAATATATCGTTTCCCTCTTCTCCTCGAACAGTTGGAGCACTTTGAGAACGATTCATCATCGTTCGTGCATTTTCCAGTCACGGAAAACTAGGTCGGCACAGAGATTGCTTTTCCACCGTGCCAAACCCCTGGCACTTCGTATCACCTAACTAATAACGAAACAATTAGACAATTTGCCACTTTACTTGCGTCAGGGTTTGTCTTTGGATTTTCTGTTCACTCTCTTAATGACAAGATTACAGAATCACTCGTCGTAAGTAAATTAGATTATTATCGCAAGCAAGGCGTTAGGGTTTTACATTAACGATATGCTTCGTTGAATGATAGGCAAATTGGACACGAAAATTAACGTGCCAAATAATTAAAGAGAACCGTGCCAAAATCAGAGTTACTGCAGTAAAATGTAAGGGGGTGGATTGCACCGTTTTTCATGCCTTTCACAATTCATATTTTAGAAAAGTGACTTCTATTGACTTGGACAGTAGAGTTACTATTTCTTGTGCGAATTTTACAATTTCTTCATTAATAAATATTCATTCAGAATAGGTGGAATAACAAATTTCGGTGCATTGTTTTCTTGAACAAGTTATACACCTTTGTTATGCGTTCATTCATTGTTACGTATTCTATTATGTTCGTGTTATCGATCTGATTTTTTCTTTTTCTAAATTTCTCTTCTTCGTTTTTCTTATAATATACTTTTTCATGAAATTATTGTAAATTCAGAAATGACTTTAGTTAAGAAATGTTTTCCTGTCCCAATTTTAACTCGAGTTATATATTGCAAGGATATAGTATAGACAGAAATGTAATATTTGGCGTAATATAGTTTGTTTCACAATATTTTACTGCAATTTACGTTTATTCTAGCTGAAGGATTATAGATTATTATAATTAAGAAAAGGTCAGTATTTAATGATGGTAAAATACTTTAAATGCAATACATAAAAATAATATAAAAATGTCAGGAATAAGATTTTAAATTATCAGAGTATACAAAAGAAGATTTTCTTATTAATGCATGAAAATATTTATTAATTAATAATATTAATATTTATAAATAAAAATAATACATAATATAATTAATAATATAAGAAGGTTGAATTTATTAAATTCAAATTACGCGGGTTACTTCGATAGCTCCGATTCCTCTCGTTCCGCGGTTCAAGGAGAGGGCGCTTAAGCTCGGAAATAATCGGTGGTTGTCGGTAACAGTCGGAAGTACTCGGAGTTGCGTGGCGCGGCGTGGCGGTCGGGTATCGCCGGCCAAACGCGAACGATCAGTGATGGCCGCGGGGCTGCTAAGGTGCGGATCGTATTGACGTTAACACCGGCTCGCTTATTTATTATAACGCTGTTCTTTATCTCTCTCACTCTTATTTTGTTTTTTTTCTTCTTCTATTATGTGATATGCGTCCTCTTGTTTTATCTATAAATCATTGATAGAATAAATAAAAAATTATTTTTCGATTTGATCGGATTAAAAACGTGTTAGAATATTTTTTTTTGTTTAAAAAGGTTTAGGAGTAGGAGCCATCGGAACGCCATCCACATTTTCTGATCTTTCAACAACCTTGTTCGACTACTGCTTTAAATTATTTCAAATATTTCCAATGCTTGTTATTGCATTGTGAGCTGCGTGTCATTATTCTCAATGACGTTTGTGCATGCAATTAACGTTCGGAGATTAATTTAAATGTAGTAGAAACGAGGAGGGTGTTTTCAACGTTGGAAAACCTTTTTTTTCGCTATCTAACAAGTATACAGGTACGTAAATCCAGAACACGACACGATAAAACCAGGTGCGACAACTATGCGCGTACGAATCTGAAGCTTCTTTTCCAATACGAATTTATCTTCCGAAAGAAAAGCTTTATAAATTATTTTTAAAAAGAACAATAATTATTTATTTATTTTACTATAATATATATATATATATACTATTTTTATTGTCTATTTTTTTAATGTCACATTGTCATATTACAAAATTGTATTGTCAATACGTTAATTGTAAGAGTCATTTATTTGAGTAAAGTAGTCATAGGAAAGGGGAGGAGAGGTTAAGTGTTTCTTCTTAATAGTGCAAGGACCAATTCAACAATCTATTTTCCTATTTTTCTTTTCTTTTTTTTTTTAAATTATATACATTTTTTTTATATATATATTTATTAAACAAATATAATAAATTTTAAATTAAATTTAATTTGCAAATAAATTTGTTAAGTGAAGTTTGGTAGGGGGAGGGGGTGGGGGGGGGCGGTTGTCAATAGTTATTATACAGTTATAGTTATATATACAATATTTAGTTATTATACAATATATTATACAGTTCAAGACAAAAGGTATTTCTTTTTTTTTTTAATATAAATTGTAACATTCAAAAATGATTTATGTCGAATACAGTTAAGTTTGAATTATCTATGCATATTACTAATATGATTTAGCGGTCGTTGCTCGTAATACATGCGCAACATTTACATACACACACACAGACACACATACATGCGTGTATACAGTACACGTCTATAAATATATATATGAGAAACATCTTAAAGGATAACTAATTGTTAGTTAATTCACGTGTACTAAATAACGCAGATAAATGAATCATGTTTGAAAGTAGACAATTGATGGAGAACGGTGTTGTTCCTTCTGTAAATATGTCAAAGCTTCATTACTGTTATTACAATGGTACATCATAGAATAATAAGATGATTATCAGTTTTCCTCTCGATGTTTTCTTCTTTCACGTACAACACACACTTATGTACACCATAGTTTAAAATGTGATTTATAGATACTTTGCTTTTTTTTTTTTTTTTTTCTTGTACTTTAAATTTCAACGATAATATTACAGTTTATTCTGAGGGAGAACGATCTTCAGCGTGAGTTCAATGAACTGTTGTTCCATTCATAGCATTGAACGATTTATTTTCTTTCGGTTAACTGCTTGCGTCAAGTGTATAACAAGTGGATATTATTTTAAATGTTTAATAGTTTATAATAAAAAAATATTTTACCTTAAGTTTGTATTTAATAAATATCATTTTTTTATGTAGCTTAACATTTGGTTTGTTTTTTCAAACCAATTGTAAATCAAATTAAATTGCGAGTCAAATTATTTTGAATAATATGAATATAAAATAGGTTATGTTGTACGATGAATTAATATTAATATTTAATTGTTATTTTGGATATTATTTGGATTATTTTGATGTAGGTGTCTAGGTTGCATCCAAAGTTGACCGCGCCTTTTGGCCGGTTATCCCATTTCGCGTGTTCCTTTCAACAAAACCGATACGGTTTTCTACTATGCGTTCCGCATTCCCGAGCGTTCCCTCTGTCTCCTCGGGCGATCTTATACGCCCCCACCTGGCCCACTTATCGTATTGATTCAAACTTGGCCACTCGCACACGTTCCTCGTTCCTTCGTTTTCTTCCTGCTTCACCTTATCGTTTTATTTCTTCTTCTTCTTCTTCTTTGTTTTTTGTTTTTCATTTTGTTCATTTCTTTATTTTTCTTCTTCCTTTTCCACCGTTCCCCACTTTCATCCCCCATCCATCCATCCATCCATCCCCTTGTATATTCACTCGAGTGATTTGAATCGAGTAGTACTTTTTGTTCTTTTTTTTTCTTTTCTTTTTTTTTAGATCTCATTATTTCTATTTTGATTTGTGCAAAATGTTTTTGATATATTTAGAGTTCGATAAATTTGGCGGGAAAATAATATTCAAATATTCATCATGGCGGTGTTTAAACAATGAAAGATATTAGAAATTAGATGTGCAATTGAGGTTTTGAAAAGTACAATTTCCGAGTACATTTCTAGCGTTTAATGAAACGAGAAAAGTGGTTGAGACAATGGGAAAGGGAAAAAGAGGGGGGTTGAAAGTAGTAAAGGGGTGGTTCAACCGTTTGATTTCACAAAACCATTTTCCATCGTATCGTATATCTACGTAAGAGAGGAAGACTTTTAAGGACAGTTAGAGAGATAGAAGGTCATTCTTCGATATCGTGGGATCTTTTTCTCATATTTTGCGGCTCATTTATTTCCAATAATGAGAGGGGAGAGAATCTTTAGCACCCTTCTTCTTTACCCTTTCCACGATACGATTAAGTATCTCTTTGATATTTTCAACCCCTTTTCTTTTTTTTTAAGAGAGTTTAAACCCACGGGAATATATAGATTTAACTTTTCGAGTATTTGAGAATAATCGAGATGGAAATGGATTCTCAAAGGATTCCGGATTATGTGCATTTTTTATTTTTAGGTTATAAATATATATATATATATATATATATATATATATGATGTATATAGTTATATTTTTGGATGACAGTATCATTAAAATATTCAAAATTTAATTTGAAAATATTAATTAAATGTAAATATTAAATAATTGGAAAACATAACCTATTTCATGTGTTTAATTTTTAAAATTTGTTTACTCCTTTAATTTGATTTATAAAAAGATTAATATATATACACATATATAAATATATATAATAAAATAAAATATAATATAAAATATATAATATAATATAATAATATATATAATGTAATAATATATATATATAGAGTTGCATCCAACTTAGGGTGCATCTTTGACACCATCATTAATATATTCAAAATTTAATTTAAAATATTAATTAAATGTAAATATTAAATAATTGGTGAAACATAACCTATTTTACGTGTTTAATTTTTAAAATATGTTTACTCTTTCAATTTGATTTACAAAAAGATTAATATTTATACCTATATAAATATATATAATAAAATTAAATATAATATAATATATATAATATAATAATATACATAATGTAATAATATATATATATATACATAATATATAGAGTTGCATCCAACTATGGTTGCAACTTTGACACCATCATTAAAATATTCAAAATAAAATTAAAAATATTAATTAAATATAAATAATTACTAATTGGTGAAACATAACCTTGTTTACGTGTTTAATTTGAAAAAAATATGTATGTATATATATATATATATATACATCTTCTTAATATATATATAAATTACGTGTCACGTTGTTTGTTCGCAATGGACTCCTAAACTACTGAACCGATTTTAATCAAATTTTCCACACTGTGTGCAATTTCATTCAACTTGAAAGATAGGATAGTTTATATCTCAATTTATAATTGCAATTGACTTAAAGACGTGTATATCTGACTGATTGTAAGCCACAGCAATGCGTGGCGGGGCACCCTTAGTATTTATATATATGCCAAAAAAAGGTGATAATAATAAGTTAATTATTTAGCGTGATTAGATGGGGGGAAAAAACAAAAACAAAAACAAAAATAAAATAAAATAAAATATTTAATACTTAGACGTTAACAATTTTCCATTATGGTGTATAAGTTAAGTGATACTAAATAAGAGAATAGAAATTATCGAACACTTTGTTCTCTCTTTTCAAGAATAAATAATTAACCTTCCATTCTTTAAAGTTACCAACTGAAATCTAACCAAATGGATTTGTGTGTTAATAATCGACATTATTCAGATTCTAATTCCAATTTTGATTTTGATTTGAAATTATTGAATTCATTAATAATAGATAAATGATAATGATAATGACAATGACAACTATGACGAAGACATTTGTCTATGGTATTGAGATATGGTGTTTCTTTGCTTTGTCCATGAGACGACCACCTGTCTCCGTTTCCATTCGTTTCCAGACAACAGAGTTATCGATCTTTTCTTTCCTCGTTCTCATTTTAAGAAAGCTCTTTTATTTTTTTTCTCTCTCTCTTTGTTTCTCTCTCTCTCTCTCTCTCTCTCTCTCTCTCTTGACAAACACGAATGCACTGTAGTTCGTGATAATTATTTTTAATTTATCTACAGTGTGTTGTACAATTCTATGCTACTTATATTATAGTATCTTTCTTAGAATTTTATTCGCGTATTTATGAAGTTTACTTGAGGAAAAGTTTTTGCCAATTTATAAATATTAGGTCGTCTTGAAAGTTTCTTTTCTTCCTTTTTTTTTTTTAATAGTTATAATTGTAGTTACATTTTAATAATTATGTAGAATTTTATGTATAAGTTATATGTTATATTATTTTATGTGATTTTATAATATTTTATATGATTTTAAATCATTTTATATTATTTTATATTACTCTAAATCATTTTATGTTATTTTATATTGTTTTATATTGTTTTATATTATTATTTATTATTTTATATCATTTTATATTATTTTCTATTATTTTATATTGTTTTATATCACTTTATATTATTTTTTAATATTATATACCATTTTATATTATCTCATTATTTTATATCATTTTATATTGTTTTATATTGTTTTATATTATTATTTATTAATTTATATCATTTTATGTTATTTTATATTATTTTATATGAC
>NW_015148981.1:2501470-2515285 GCF_001465965.1 Polistes dominula | reverse complement strand
ATATCAATGGTTTTCAAATTTGTTAGAATTTTTGGCATCCATCTTGAATCTGAAATTTTCAAATTTCTATTTTATATTGCAATGCTAAAACATGTATGTATGTGGGTGTGTGTATGTATGTGTCAATTATTTATAATTTTATTCTATTTAAATATCAATGGTTTCCAAATTTGTTAGAATTTTCGGCATCCATCTTGAATTTACATTTTTTCAAAACATGGCTTCCAAGTTTGTTAGAATTTTCGGCATCCTTATTGAATCAAAAATTTTTCCAACACTTTCCACACTAATATTTTATTTTGCAATGCTAAAACATGTATATATGTGAGTGTATATGTTTGCATGTATACGTAAATGTACTCTGAACAAATTCATACACAAAAATATGTATAATTACAATCTACGTGCAAAAAAATAATTTATGCATACTCGTATAATGTGTATGTGCATCATTTTCCTATACACACTTGTTTGTCTATACGAATATGAGAAAAATAAAAAAAAAACAAAACAAAATGAAAGAACAAAAAAAAAATAAATAAATAAAAAGAAAAACAAATAAACAAATTCTATGTAGCAACTACACGATTCGAGTATTGAATTAAAAAAAAAATAAAAATAAAAAAACAAAAACAAGATGAAGGGATAGTCAAGAAAATTTGGTATCAATCAATTTTTCATAGCCCACTCTTTGTGTTAATTAATTTGTTAATTACATTGGAAGATAATTTCACGATGATATCCGTCAAAGAAGAAAATGTTCTCAAGGGTAAATTAATTTAATTTTTTAATTAATGAAATTATTTGTCTCATATTTTATGAGATTGATTTTTGTTTGTTTGTTTGTTTTTTACAGTAGGATCTAAGGAAATAAAAAAACGTCAAGAATTATATATATTTCGTGAAAATTTGTCATTAAATAATATTTGCACGACAAAATTAAATTTATCCACATTGGTTATAATCGGTCAACAAATAAATTTGTTATCTTTGAACGAACTCTCGAAACTCGTTCACTTGCAAGAATTATGGCTGATCGAGTGCAATTTAAAAGTATTTTATACAATATTTTTGTTGTTTTCGAATTTTTCTATATTTTTGTTTCATTTTTTAGGATATATCTTCTTTAAAAGAATGCACAAAATTGGAAAAGCTTTACGTTTATTCAAACGAAATCGAACAATTACCAAATTTATCCAAAATTACTCGACTTACAATTCTTTCGTTAGCTGGAAACAAGATTGATCGTTTAACGGTATTAATTTATATTTTTCATCTTGTTTTTTTTTGTTTATTAATATTAGCTGTGTCCTCCTCCCCCTCCCACGTGTTGCTGTGGGTCAGTTTGGTTAAATAAAAAAGAAAAAAAGTATTGGTAAAAGTTAGGTTATGTTAAAATGTTCGGCACACTCACTAGATCACTCACTAATCCAATTTATGTCTAACAGATGGCGCTAGACTTACCTCTGTATCTTTTTTGTTTAATATAATTATATTATTATTTTAATATTAATTAAATTAAATAATAAATATAAATATTTATAAATATAGAATATCGGTAAATTGGAAAATTTAAGGGAACTAAATATGGCTGATAACAAATTGAAAAGATTGCCAAATATTTTTACGAAAAATTATAATTTAAAATACGTCAATTTGGCTGGTAATCATCTGTATCATATCAAAGTACTGTATAAATTTGTATATTTATTTTATATTAATAATTTTTTATTTACATGAGTTTTTTTATAGATTAAGGTTATATTTCAGGACCTGAAAAATTTACGGCCGTTGAAAAAATTAGAGTCGGTTGTTTTTAATGATCCACTTTACGGTGACTGTCCTTTGGCACGTCTTTGCAATTATCGCAATTATGTTTTCTATTGGCTTCCACAAATTAATAGGATCGATCATTATACAGTTCACGATGCTGAAAAGCATTGGATCGATACTTTTTTCAAGTATATTTCTCTTATATGTATTTTTATTAATTTAAATATATTATTTTATTATATTTTATTGGGGGATCTCTAGCAGGGGTGTGGCGTAGCTATTCGACCTAGCTACTCTAACCCTTAAAGTGCACATGGGGTGTTTGACATCCCAACAAATTTTTGATCTCTCGAAAACATTACTGAATTCGAAAAAATGGATTATTTGTCGCCATCTAGTGTTCATTCAGATAAGTATAAAATCTATTCTATTTTAAAAAAGATGTATCAAACTACTTTGAAAAAAATTGCGAAGGCTAAATATTAAATAGCGGCTTCAGGAGACGCATTCAAACACGTTGGGGTGTTAAACACCCACAGTGCACTTTAATTAACTATTACCAAGTGTGCACTTTAAGGGCTAATTTTGAATTTAGCCACCAGATAGCGTATTCAAGTGCTAGAGATCCCACCACGTGGCGTAGCAATTCGATCTATCTACTGTAATTTTGAATTTAGCCACCAGATAGCGTATTCAAGTGCTAGAGATCCCACCACGTGGGGTAGGAATTTAAACTATCTACTGTAATTTTGAATTTAGCCACCAGATAGCGTATTCAAGTGCTAGAAGTCCCAATATTATATGTTCTTGTATTATTTATTATATAATAAAAAATATACAATTTACAGGAATAAGATGATGTATTGCAAAATTGTATTGCACAATAATATGAACAATTATTTCCAATCATTGAAAGATATGCACGAGAAATTTCAAAAAAATGAGAAACACTTGAAAGATTTGCTTCGCCATATTGGAATTTTAAAATTACAGGTTTTTATAATATTTAATAATAATTATATAATACAGAACGAAATAAATATTGTTTGAATTTTAATTTTAACAGTCTAATTTAGAAGTTAATCAAGAATTAATCTCATCACAAAAAGAAACTTTATGTTTAATGGAATATCAAGAAAAAATGTTAAAAGAAAAAGAAGAAATGGCATCGATTTATTTTCAAGTGAGAAAAATTCTTGTGTTTTTTTTTTTTTTTTACATGATTTTAATGTTTAAATTTTAATGGAATTTTTCGTTAGATAGATCACTTGTCGACAATTGAAATTGCACACCCATTATTGCGATAATGTTTGTTTACGAGAATATAAAAACAAAGGGGATGATTTAATGAAAATTTGTCAAATCAATTTAGAAGAATGTTTGTGTCCATTAACAAAAAAGTATCAAACTGTTGACAATTAATTTCATTGAAATAATTTGTATATTAATTGTTTATTGAAAAAATTGTTAAATTGTTTATAGGGAAACAGGTATAACAGGAATACGTTTGTATCGTGTCACAGAAGTTTTTCACAAGGAAATAAGCGAGTATCATAATTGGAATGAACAAATCGAAATATTGAACGAAAAAAATGAAAAAAGTTTGAAACTTTTAGCTTCAATGCCAGGAGTTCGAAGTATTCGTGAATGGCCAATGAACGTACTTAAAAGCGAATTTTATAATCAAGTGAATTATATTTTCAATCAATTTTATTTTATCAAATGTTGAATAGAATGTTTTTTTTATTTTTTAAGGGATTCGTAGTAAAAAGAATTTAATATTATTAAAAGTTCAAGAGTTTTTTGTAGGGTAAACTTATTCCATTTTTTTTTATATAACCTCAAAACTTAACTTTTTTCAACTCTAATCTCGTATTTAATATTATCGAATTATTATTAATAAAATAATTTATTTATTGGTTTGATTTTAGATGAATTTAGTTTTACAAGAAACAATTTTATATTAATTATATATATATAATATTTAAATTAATTTATTGATATATACATGTATATATCAATAAATTAATTTCTGTTTATATTTACATATTTTTGTAATTAATATATTTTTATTAATATAATATATATTTTTAATTAATATATATTATATTACTTTTTTTAATAATATTTTATTATTATTTATTTTAATAATTTATTTAATAATATATATTTTATTTAATATATTTCTATTTTTGTAATTAATTAATTTTTATAATTATATATTTTTATAATTATATATTTTGGTAATTAATATATTTTTATTAATATATTTTTTATTTTTATAATTAATTCATTTCTACTTTTGTAATTAATATATTTTTATTGATATAATATATATTTTTATAATTAATTTATTTTTATTAATATAATAATATATTTTTATAATTTGATTATATATATATATATACAATATTAATGAATTAATTTATTTATTTTTGATTTATATACATATATATAATATTAATGAATTAGTTTATTCATTTTTAATTTACATGAATATGATTAAATAATTATAACAATTATATTTTTCTAAATTTAATAATTTCTTTCAATTGTATTTGTTTTAATATTGTTTCTAGGAAAGCATTCGTATAACAAATTGTTTAGCTATTGCCGATGCTAAATTTTACGATAAATTGAAAAACAAAATGTTTCTTAACCCTTGTGAAAAAAGAAGAGTTTCAATTTTTTTACACGTACCATTTCATCGTTGTACTTTAATGTAAGTATTATTGAAATTGTTCAAATTATCAAACTAGTCACACAAAATCATTCAAATAATTTGTTTTATTTCAATTAATTTCATTTTATATGTGAAATAAAATTTAGACAACGATGTGTAGATGAAATTCATTCATCAAAAACGAAACAAATTGAAGATGTTGATTGTTCATGTCAAATGTACGTTTTAACAGAAGAATATTTATTTGATATTGTATTTGTTGCTGAATACGAGTACATATTTGAGGTATACCTTGAAAAAATAATATAATAATTAAATATTTAAAAAATATTATTCATTGTTTAATAAAAAAAATAATTCGTACGTTTGATAGGACGATTTGAATGAAAATGTTGAAGAAGAAATACAAATGAAACATCATCCTGCAACTTCATCGTTTCAACATTTAACTGAACAAAATATTTTATTATTTTTACGAATGGACGAAGATAAATTTGTGACATTACAAAAATTAAATTTAACTGGACGAAATATCAAAACACTACAAGAGGATTCTTTGAAATTACCAAATTTGAAGGAACTCGATTTATCTTATAATCATCTCGAACAATTTCCAAATTGTCAAATGATCATTAAAGTTAACAAAATAAACATTAGTTTCAATGAAATAAAAATAATTAAATTAAACGACAAATTATTAGAATTGGAAGAGCTCGATATTTCATGGAATTGTTTAACAAATTGTAAAGAAAGTCTTGAAACGTTGAAAATGTTTACACCAAATTTGAAAACACTGTGTCTTGAAAGAAATCCATTTTGTGATGTAGTTGAACGAGATAAAATTATTTTATTAACCCGTGTTTATTTTCCAAAATTAACAAATCATTTTGATTCGTTACATTTAAAAGATTGTAAAAATTTAAGTTTAAAAATAGCACGCAATACTTTATCAGAATTTTACGACAGACATCCGACAATTTTTATTTCACATCGTCCGATTCGTCGAGTGCATTTGAAAAAACCGTCAATGTTTTTGGTACGATTGCATTTGAATGACAATTGCATCAGCGATTTGGATGGTTTGACGCAAAAACATTTGCCAAGATTGAAGTATCTCGATTTGACCAATAATTTTATAACGTCCTTGAAATCATTGGGTTCGTACAATACCATAATGGAATTTTATTGTGCCCATAATAAGATTAAAGAATTAAAAGATATTGAAAATCTACAAAATTGGAACAAATTACAGATTATTGATCTTAGTTATAATCCAATTGAATCCTCAATTGTTTACAAAGATTTTCTTATATTTCACTTGATTGATCTCAAGGTACATTTGAACGTTTCATTTAACATTTTATTTTTTTTTTTTTCATTATAGATATATGAACAATAATATGTTTGTTTATAATTGACAGTACATTTCTGGACAATGTGTAGAAAAATCAAATATCATGGAAACAAGAAACACATATGGAAATATATTGAATCGAAATATGTTGATGAACATGAACGTTGGAATAAAATTAGCAAATCTCAGACAATTGGATGTCGTTAAATGTTCTATTAAAAAGGTTTCTATTTCAACATTTTAGTAAATAAATTTGCTAAAAATATTTGTAATCATTTTATGTCTATCAAACAGATAAATTTACCTTCCAATTTGTTACCTAATTTGGAGAGCATTGATTTAAGTAGAAATCAAATCATTTCTATGGAAAATTTAAATACTCTTCCTAAACTGAAAACTTTACGTTTGAGTTACAATCGTTTGGAGACATTCCAATTGGATAATAAATTGAACAATTTTGATTGCTTTTCTAATTTATCTACTTTATATTTGGATCATAATCGTATTGGCTCAATAACGTGGGACGATGATTTCAATCTATTTCCAACATTGAAACATCTCTTTTTACAACATAATAAACTTTCTAATGTTTATGGTGATCTTACGTTTTTTTTTTTTTTTTGGTACTTACGTATTAACGCCATCGCAGCAAAATTCCGCTAATGCGCCAATCTACACTTTAAATTGTTGCGACAAATCATAGAATAAAAAACTTAGCATAACAGCTACTAGTCTCGAGGAAGGACAACTAGTTTGTAGTGGTCCCCGGGGTGGGTGGGTCCCAGTCACCACAACACAGCGCGTCCTCAGGTTGCGGATAGAGGAAGGGCCTCTTGGTCCTGCATAGGGACAGAGGTTAGCTGCGAATAAATTGAATAAGCAATCGCGGACAGCCGATTTGGAATTGGCTCTCCTGTTCGGGGGTTGGGCGTAGGTCTGATTACCCCACTCCATAAAAAGACTTTATCAAGAAACAAAGAAAGCCGCCATGGATTCTACTAGGGTATGGGAATAATGATGGGATTTGGTATTTGCGGCAATGAACTTTCGAGTTCCTAATGCCAGTTAATAATAATATTTAAAATCAAAACACTTTCAAAATTCAAAACATTTTATTTATAAAAAGTAGTCAATCGAATTTCGGTGAAAAATGGGCCGATATAAAATTTAACGTAGATTCAAGACAGTCTCTATTTTCTTTCACCTGATGCTGTCGCCATAACCCTGACGAAACCCTGACACAATTCTGACAGTTGCTGTGTGCAAACAACAAGGTTGTTGTGTGCTAACAACAAGATTGCTCTTTATTGGCGCATTAGCGAAATTTTTGCTGCGGTGGCATTAATACGTAAGTACCGTTTATTTTAAATTAATGTTTTTAATATTATTTTTGTATTTAATATAATTCGTTACATGTTTCAAGGTCTACGAAAGAATTCGACTTTGGAAATACTAATTTTAGATCATAATAAAATAAAAAATATAAAAGAAAATTCTTTCAATGAAAATAATATAATTACTTGTTTATCTATCGAAAGTAATCAAATTCAAAATTTGAATTTTGTTAAACGATTGTCGCGTTTGAAACAATTGTATGTAGCCGATAATCTTATTACTGTAAGTTATATAATATTAATAATAAAAATATTAGGTCTACCGGAAAATTCTGTCCATTTTGAAAATAAAATAAAATAATGAATCGTTCCTAATTTAAATGATTAATTAATTGAATTATTTTTGAACTTTTGCCAACATGGTGGCACTTTGTATGGGGCCTTACCCCTAGTGACGAAAAATTGAACTAATGTTTGTTTGGACGAACAGAATTTTCTGGTAGACCTAATAATTAATAATTTAATTATAAAATAAAGTTAAAATTACTTAGAATAAGTTATATAATATTCGTATTTTTGTTTTATTTATTATTTTATCGTTTAATCAATTTATTTCAGAACGAAGATGAATTAGAAAAATTAACATTGTTGAAAAACTTGGAAGAATTGACTCTCTTAGACAATCCATTGTATAAATCGATGAATTATTATAAATTTTGTTTACGTTGTTTAGATAAAATCAAAAATATCGATGGGTTTAATTTATCGAATAAAACATGTCCCTGCAATGATCTTTCCATATACGAAAGCGTGCCAATGCATTCAACGTCAGAAAACTAATCATGTTCGTATATATATAACATTTATATAATTAAAATAAATAAATAAATAAATAAATCTTTTATTTATTATTATTTTTAAATATTTAAAAAGTTTGTGAACAAAAATTATTGGGATCTCTGGCAGGGGCGCGGCGTAGCAATTCGACCTATCTACTCTAATTTTGAGTTTAGCCACCAGATAGCGTAATTCAAGTGCTAGAGATCCCACGTAGCGTAGCAATTCGACCTATCTATTCTAATTTTGAATTTAGCCACCAGATGACATATTCAATTGCTAGAGATCCCAATAGATGATGATTTAAAACATGTCGGTATATTACCATTGGTATTTATAATGTTGGTACATTACTATTACCATTTTTAGGTAATTTTATATTAACATTGATATGTGTTACTGATAAATAAAATTTAAATAAATATTTATTAAAATATGGGTCTTCGGAAGCGGTTACCTCCTCGTGGTTAGACCTGGGCAATGGATATTACTTTCCATGTAATGTTTATCATATTTTATATGATATACATTAAATGGTAAGTGAAATCTAGCTAAAGACCGCTTACAATAAACATTATAATATAATAATATAATATAGTTTTCTTTTTGTTACAGTCTCTTTTGTTACAGGTGTTACAGGTTGTACATTGTTAGATTTAATTACAAACCTTTGAGATATTTTTCTATTAAAACTCTTGAAATGACTACTTTTTTTTTAAATATATGTATAAATACATTTCTCTGAAAGTACACACATGTTTTTTTTATACACAACAAATTAAATATAATTATTAAAAATTTTATTATACAATATAACTGTGTACTACGTTATATGGCGGACACGTATCTACAGTCACGCCTCTGCAGGCCGTTCACACAACTATACCTCAAATGATAAAACAGACCTAAACATTAAAAACGAAAGAACAATAGTTAATGGCATACTCACACACACAACGCTTTTATACTTACCATTTGTTTTATAACTGAATTTAATTACTTATTATATTTATTAAATACAGATTCATCAATAAAGTTATCTACACGCGTTAATCACTTTGTATATCATTTAATATAGTGGTATTAGTGAGCAGTGATACCACAATTAAGCACATACTATCGCCCACTGGTGGTCATTGCAGTAATTAAGATGAATCTGATTAGGAAAAAAAGTGATCTAGTAATTTGTACTTCTAGTAATGTACTACTCTGTATTCTTTCGTGAAAGAATGTGAAAGTATGACAATTTAGGTTACCACAAATTGGTAATAATGTGAATTGTTTGACATTTAAAAAAATTGTTATTTTTGTATATATTTTATTATTTGCTATATTATATTCATTTGTTTATTTAAGTTAAAAAGTTTATTCAAAGATGTATTTGATAAGTTGCACTATGATTCATTTTTTCTTAATTAACATATTTGTTAATTTGTTATTTGTCTGTCATGCAACAGGTTATTATTACTTTCCATACATGATTATATATATATATATATTTTAATAAATGAATAAATTAAAGTGACATTAATTTTTTAGGACAAAATATTAATGCTAATAAGAATAATAATAATAATAAAAATAATAATAATAAGAATACTAATGTAGTATTACAAAATACTACACCAAAACCTCCTGTAATAACTGATGCAGAATTACAACGAATAACAGAAGATTTGTTTCAAAGAGATACATGTTGTATTTACAGAAATATTACTGTCAGTTTTCAAGGATGGATACAAAGAGATAATGTAACAGACAATGCTCCAAAACCGTAAGACATTTCAATCAATTTATTATTTTATACAATTTAATATACAATGTAATATCTTGCTTACTTCGATCTCCATTTTTTTATTTTCAGATTGTTCAGAATTCCCACGAATGTCTTGTCACATCCGACAATAATTAAACTAAACAAACTCTTTGATAATTATGAGATAGATATAAGTAAACCGGAAGTCGTGACTAAAGAAGAAACTGCTGAAGAAGATGATTTTATTAACACTCTTTTGTCATCCGACATTTTAACAACTGTTATGAATTTTCTTGCTACAAAAGGTTACTTTGAAAAAAATACTCAGACTTATAAAACCATATTGAAAGCTATTTGGTTTGAACAATATTCAAGAATTAAAGGATCCATTGGTAGTTCAGGATTTGAGCATGTATTTCTATTAGAACGAAAAAAGGATAATAGTATTGTTGGTTTACACAATTGGATTTATTTTGCTAAACAAGAATCATTAAATAATATCAATTATCTCGGTTATGGACGTAAAGTTCTTTTCGATAATGTAAGTTATATATTTTTTTTTTTTTTTCAATTAAAAATCTTTTATTCTATAGAATTCAACTTGTATTAATGTAGAAAAAAATTGTCTTTTTTTTTTTTTTCAGAAAGCTGCACTTGCTAAAATACATTTTAATTTTAAACAACAACATAAAGTGTCGACTATATTGATTGGAACATTACCAGAATTAGAAATAGCTGTTTATACGCTATGCTTTTATACAAGACCTAATGAAAAATGTAGAATATCATTTGCAACGCATAAATTTAATATTCAAACATACCAATGGCAGCAGAATAATAAAAATTATGTTGGAGCTGCGTATCCTCTTATCTAACAATGACAATATATAAGAAAAATGTATGTTCATTGATATTAATAAAGGTATTATAGTTTTTGTTGCTTATACATAATATATATATATATATATATGTATTAATATTAAAAATTAGTCAATTTATTAATTACAATGACCAAAGGTTTTAAATACAACTAGGGGTGCCCTGCCATGCGTTGCTGTGGCTCACAATCAGTCCGATACACACGTCTTTAAGTCAATTGCAATTATAAATTGAGATATAAACTATTCTATCTTTCAAGTTGGATGAAACTGCACACAGTGTGCAAAATTTGATTAAAATCGGTTCAGTAGTTTAGGAGTCCATTGCGAACAAACAACGTGACACGTAATTTATATATATTAAGATTATAAAAAAAAGATCATTGTACATTTATGTAATATACTTTGAATACTATTATCAAAATGCAAATGTCATTACTGTCATTGTTTAAAATATTTTTTTTAATGAATCAGAAAAAAAATTGTACGATTTATCGAAACAATATTAATCGATATTTGCGTAAATAGTTTAATCGAAATATTTTGAATTTTAGGAAAAGATGAAGAGAGGAGTTTATTTCAAACGTAAGGTAAACAAAAACAAAAGACAACAGATAAGACATAAATTGATATATTCTTAACATTTGACAAATGATAAATCATAATAATAATAAACGTTAATTCTGAAAAGCCATAATTTGTAGCGATACGTTATCTGACAATGTAAAATAGGTTATAATTTTTGAATCTTTATTAATTGGCGGAATTAACTTATGGTAAAAATTCGCGGTAAATATTTAAACTAGAAAGGAAAATGTCGGTTCGATCTATCGAATCGCGACGCTTACGTCATAACTGTATCGTGGATACTTTTTTTTAGATAACGCATCGAACTCGTGTTTCAACGATTACGTGAGGATAAATACAGGTTAAAGTTGGTTTAATGATAATATCAATAATGTCATGAACTTATTATTTTTATTTTATTTTCCAGGTCTCATCGGATATTTCCAGATCAAAGCAAATATGTACGACTAACAGTAGAGAAAGTAGGATTTAAATAAACAACCAATTGCATATCTTGTTATCAAACAATTTTTATTATCTGATTGGTCGATTCATATCTATCGATGTATCTACTAGCCAATAAAAAAGTCAGTTTTCCCTTTAAATGTTCTAGGGAATCCGTAATGTATTATATGCGTATATATTTATGTATATGTGTATACGTAAATATGATTATTGTCAGTCAGGTGTTGGCTAACCTGTCGAGGAAAATAGAATCGATAGGGACGAGCTTTCGGTTGCTTCGAAACTTCGGGAAGGAAGAATCAGTGGTACCCTTCACTTGGAGAAGGCCATATCCCATAAAAACACTAGCCGAACAGACCGGTGACATAATTCATTGAGACTTATACATGCCAGTTAAAGAGTCAACAACATCGAGTTTTCGAAGAGATTTAACCCAACAAGAACAATTCTACAAAGCCTGTCAACGAAAGTAACGGTAAAAACAAACGTACAACTTCTTCTTCGTCAAGTTAGTTTTCTAGGTGCGTATCATTCCACTACCTCTGTAATTTAAATTATTTTCAAAATGATTTCATGGAATGCTACTACGCAATAAAATTCTACTTTTGTTTTTCTTTTTAATGGATGAAAATTTGTAATTCAATTCGTAATAGATCGTGCGTTTGAAATTTGACAAAAACTTTAGCGATATTGCTACATTTTACATCATCCCTTCCTCCCTTTCCCATGTGTACTTACATACATGCATATAAGCAACCCTTTCCTAGGGCCAATACCAGTTTACTTGTCATTGTCAACGTTTCTGTTTAAATAATATTCTTCTTTTTTTTACTTTACTTTATTTTAATTTAACGAATGCTACGTTAGTCATAACAAGAGAGAGAGAGAGAGAGAGAGAGAGTTTATTTCTAACTTTTATTTTTATTTACAAATATTTATATTTTCATCTTTAGATAAATATATAAGTATATGTATCTTTCGCATCTTTGCAAAGGGTAGCCTCGAGCTCATTGTCAGATCGATATTTTCCGCGTTATTATCATTATTATTATTATTATTATTATTACTATTATTAATAATCATTGTAATCTAACGAAGAAGCATTTGATTTGTCATCGATTCAATTTAATTACCAAACTTTTTATTATCCTTACCAAATAATAATAAAAGAAAATAAAAAAAGAAAAGATTTTATTTGATTTGGTTTCGCGCTCATTTTCATTGTCACGCTACGATGCCGGCCGAACACGCTCGAAACTCCCCGAACGTGAACGAACATCTCGAGTACAGTCGAAGGAACAAATGTCTTCGACAATCAATGGATTGCGATCAAGCGTGCAAAAATAAAAAAGCGGATAAAAATAATATATTAAAATATATATAATAATAATAATAATTAAAAAAAAAATCAACTAAATCTTAGGCCTATGAACTTTTGCCAATGATGTAAAATTGTTCTTGAAAAGTAAGACGTATCAATGATGATTGAATTTCATTCAACGATCGGATCGACGTGCTTTTGTTTATTCTCCCCTCCCTTTTTCTTATCCTTTCTATTTTCCCCCTCTCAACCCCTTTCCTCTCTTTCTCACAGTATCTAGTTTCAAGGTGTCGTTTTAAGTTACAATTATTTGACAATGAAATCGAGTTAAATGCAAATATCGTATATTATGTTATATCACACAGTGGTGTCCTTGAAAACATACTTTTGATATAAGAACCATTTGCTTTTAAAATGAATATATATTCATTCATTCTTTCACTCATTCACTCATTTCATTTTATATTTATTCATTTAATATTTCTTATTTATAATTATATATATAATTAATAAAAAAAACATATAAAAATAGAAAAGAAACAATAAGAAGATATGCAATATGGCTGTACCAATATGGTTGACTTTAAAATCATAGGGGAAACAAAAAAATAAATAAATTAAAAAAAAGGAACACAATTTGTCGACAATTGTTGAAATAACCCGGCATTTATTTTTATTAAATTTACTTATAATTAATTTTATTAATTTATATTATTTTTTACACTAATAAAATAATATAATATAATTATATTATTATATAATAATATATAATATTATATTATATTAATTTAATTATTATAAAAATAATAATTATTAATATAATAATTATTATTATATTAATTATTAT
>NW_015148981.1:2473812-2489543 GCF_001465965.1 Polistes dominula | reverse complement strand
GTTTCATCAAATTAGATTTGTTTTTTTTTTCTTTTACAGTTATTTAAATACAGAAAACAATATATCTTTTTTATTTTAATAACAACAGAACTATGCGCAATTATTTTAAAGTATACTGTATAAAGTATACAAAATTATAGTTTTCAATTTTAAAAAAAATGTTTCATCAAATTAGATTTATTTTCTTTTCTTTTACAGTTATTTAAATACAGAAAACAATATTGTTCTTATTTTTTAATAACCACAGAACTATTTATACAGTATAAAAAATTTTAATTTTCAATTTAAAAAAAATGTTTAACTAAATTAGATTTGTTTTTTTTTCTTTTACAGTTATTTAAATACAGAAAACAATATTTTTCTTTTTTTTTAATAACCACAGAACTATTTATACAGTATACAAAATTTTAGTTTTCAATTTAAAAAAAATGTTTAACTAAATTAGATTTGTTTTTTTTTCTTTTACAGTTATTTAAATACAGAAAACAATATATTTTTTTCTAATAACTACAGAACTATTTATACAGTATACAAAATTTTAATTTTCAATTTGAAAAATGTTTAATCAAATTAGATTTTTTTTTCTTTTACAGTTATTTAAATACAGAAAACAATATATTTTTTTCTAATAACTACAGAGCTATTTATACAGTATACAAAATTTTAATTTTCAATTTAAATTAAAACTCGTAGAAAAAAAAAATGTTTAACGATAAGAATTTTGTATATTTCGAAACATTCAATGTATATATGCGTGTAAAACGAAATTTACAGTTCTCACAATTTTAATTTACTTATACATTATCAATTATTATACACACTTTGTTTATTGTGTAACATTGAAATAGAAACACGTGTATTTTTTGTTTATTTTCAACTTCTTGTATCGATGCGAGTTATTTTTGAAACAGAATTGCAAGTAT
This sequence comes from Polistes dominula, assembly GCF_001465965.1. The sequence continues at coordinate 2,488,620 of NW_015148981.1, read as the reverse complement.
AATGAAACATACGAATCAATGCATGCAATATTGCATTTTTCGTCATCACACATAACACGTTAGTAGAATGTGTGTGGGTGTGTGTTACTGTATAAAGGTCTTTAGAGATGATAACTCGTTTTAAACGATTCACCCCCCGTTGATTTGCATTAATTACGAACTGAAGAAGATCATTTTAAACTTCTTCTTATTCTTATTCTTATTCTTATTATTATTGTTATCGTTATAGATAGCATGACGGAATGACGTACATTCATATACATAGATAAATATGTGATAGTTGTGTATGTAAATTGATTAACAGACAATTTACATTCGTATTTTACGATTATCAATAATTTCTTTGTTCTTTTTTAGTTGCTTTATCGTAATTTTTATTTAACACTAAATATATCACCATTTTCAGTATATCTATTTCTACCACACTAGTCAAAATGACTGCTGTATAAAACAAAATGCTTTTTAAGGCTTCCAGTCTGTATTTACTCTTAAATAATAACAAACAATGTTTAATAATAATAATTTTAATAGATTAATGAATTTATAGACATTTTTAAATAACAAAACGCTTAATTATTTACAGAAATTTTGAATTTAAAATGGCCGACCAGTCAAAATGAGACTGGTTTGGTATATCTAGTGTTGAAAAAGAAAATGAGAGTATAAGAGTATAAAAATTATTCAAATTGATGTTCCGTGTATTATTTGATCGAAGATAAGCCAAGTTTTATTTTGTGTTCACCGATTGCCATACGTCATTCTTTTCTAATCCATCTTGAACTATATATAGATATATATATATATATATATATATATATATATATATATATCATTTGCAATTCGTTATTACCTAACTTTATATATATATATATATATATATGAATTACGTATAGTCTGTCCAGTTGACCTTTGCACTATTATAACAATTTTATTTCTATTTGAATAGAAAATTTTCTTTCATTGATCCAATCAAAATTCTACAATTCTGTTTTACAGTTTGTTCGTAATACCATAACGAACTCCATATTGAAAAAAATTCAAACATATGATTAAAATTTGCTTACAATATTATTAGAAATAAAAAAAAAAAAAAAGAATATGATAAAAACATAAGGAATGAATATTAAGCAACAAAATCCTAGTGTTGCTGATAATCGGTGTCATTGGGTCACTCAAAGTTATCTTTTTTTTTTTTTTTTTGAACTAATAAATGTGATTAGGAAGCAGCAAGCTTTCATTATTTCATCTGACGTAGAAATTTCGCGGTCAACAACGTTGACGACCACGCATTCAAAACATGACCCATATCACATATGATAATATAATAATAATAATAATAATAAATACTTTTCCTGTGATATTATTTTGTTCTTATTATTACATATTTTGTTTTTAGGTTGTTGCTGTACACGTAGAACCTGGTATATTCGATGCTTATTACAATGGATGCTGCAATGGTACATTTTGGCCGCTATTTCATTCTATGCCAGATAGGGCAACTTTTATTGCTGAACATTGGCGCGCATATTCAACCGTCAATGAAGAATTTGCTGCCAAAACTGTGAGTTTATATTTAAAATAATAAAAGAGAAACCCCCTCCCCCTCCCCTCCCCTGCCCCTCTCCCCCACAACATCATCCCAAAACTATTAACTTACTCTTACTTACAATTGCAGTTATTATTTTACTAGAATTATATAAACGCTTTTCTAAATATAAATTGAATTTGATTTAGAACAATTGATTTTGTTTTGTTTTTTAGGTTGGTGCTTTGGAAATGGTTCATAAAGAACAAGCAAATCCATCAAATGGTACTCCACTTGTCTGGATTCATGATTATCATTTGATGTTGGCTGCCAATTGGGTTAGACAAGCTGCCGAGGACAAAGATCTCAAATTAAAATTAGGTTTCTTCCTACACATTCCATTTCCACCATGGGACATTTTTAGACTTTTCCCATGGGCTGACGAGATACTTCAGGGTATGCTCGGTTGTGACATGGTCGGCTTCCATATACAAAATTATTGTTTGAATTTTGTTGACTGTTGTCAAAGGAGTCTAGGATGTAGGGTTGATCGTAAAAATTTGTTGGTTGAACATGGTGGTAGAACTGTACGTGTTAGACCACTTCCAATTGGTATACCTTTCGATAGATTTGTTTCTTTAGCTGAAACAGCTAATAAAGTTATGCTGACCAATCAGAAAATTGTTCTGGGAGTCGATAGACTTGATTATACCAAAGGTCTTGTACATCGTTTAAAAGCATTTGAAATGTTGTTGGAAAAACATCCTGAACACCGTGAACAGGTAACCATGATTTTCTTAATTTGTGTATTGTTTATTTCATAGTTTAGGATTAACAATCATACAATGGCATTGTTTGATTTGACAGGTCACTATGTTGCAAATTGCTGTACCCTCAAGAACGGACGTTAGAGAATATCAAGATTTGAAACTTGAGATGGATCAATTGATTGGATGTATCAATGGACGTTTTACGACCCCCAATTGGTCACCCATTCGTTATATTTATGGTTGCGTTAGTCAAGACGAGTTAGCAGCATTTTACAGAGATGCTGCTGTTGCTTTGGTTACTCCATTAAGAGATGGAATGAATTTGGTAGCTAAGGAATTTGTTGCTTGTCAGATAAATACACCACCGGGTGTTTTGATAGTGTCACCTTTTGCTGGTGCCGGTGAAATGATGCACGAGGCTTTGATATGTAATCCTTATGAGATTGACGAAGCTGCTGAAGTGATTCATCGGTAAGAATATTTTGTTTTGTGATACTTTAATTGACCCTGTATTAAATTGTGTTTGTTCATTTCTTGACGTTTCCGTTGTATCGTCAACAGGGCTCTTACCATGCCGGAAGATGAGCGTACTTTAAGAATGAATCACTTGCGTCGTCGTGAAAGAATTTACGACGTTAATTATTGGATGAAATCTTTCCTACAAGTAATGGGTTCACTTGAGGAACATGATTCTGTTGGTGCTACTACGATGCAACCGGTAACAATGGACGATTTTGACGATTACTTAAGCAAGTAGGTATTCATTAAAGTTATGCGACGTGCATGACACTGGGCCCGACCAGCGCATGCGCTTTTCAAACGGGTTTTCCTTTTTATATACGAATTTTGATCTCAAATATATTTCAATATATTTTTATATATAGTATATCGGTTAATAACGCTTTTATGGTAATATATTCAAGTAAATAATTTAGAGTTCTTTTTTTTGAAAAAAAAAATAAAAAAAAGCATTTTGAAATTGAAGTAATTGAAAAATAAATATATAAATAAAAAATCAGCATGAGTTTGGGTTGCGTCGTAACACGGAGCTTTTGCCATCGTGCGTATTGTACCAAATTTGATAACTGAGTCTTGAGGAATCCACATTCCTGGGAACGATGAACACTTACAAATTAAAAATAAATCTAAGCGGGGTTTTTGATGATGGAAACAAAATATTGGCGGGCCCGCGAATGCGACCACACCTGACTCATGATGAAAGCCAGGTAACGACCCAGTGATAACACATGTCCCCTAGGTACATCGGCCATGATCACAAATTGGCTCTGCTATTGGATTACGATGGAACCTTGGCACCGATTGCTACCCATCCAGATTTGGCTATCTTGCCGTTGGAAACCAAAAATGTTTTACAAAGGCTCTCCAATTTGTCCGACGTTTACATTGCCATTATATCCGGTAGAAACGTCAATAATGTTAAATCAATGGTTGGTATAGAAGGTATCACTTATGCTGGTAATCATGGATTGGAAATTTTACATCCTGATGGAAGTAAATTCGTTCATCCAATGCCGGGTGAATTTGAAGGAAAAGTTGCCAATCTTATGCAGACTTTGCAAGAACAGGTATAATTTCATTTAAATATAAAAATCAACAAATTATTTTCTTAATACTTGAGAAAACATTTGTGTAATTCTTTTTACAAACAATGCATTAAAATATTTCTTTCTAATTTACAAATAAAGCTGTGCAAGGACGGTGCATGGGTAGAAAACAAAGGAGCCTTGTTAACGTTTCACTATCGCGAGACGCCAATGGAAAGACGTCCAGAAATGGTGGATCAAGCTAAGAAATTGATCGAGGACGCCGGTTTCAAAGCATGTTCTGCGCATTGTGCTATTGAAGCAAAGCCTCCAGTTGAATGGAACAAAGGACGAGCTTCCATTTATATCCTTCGAACAGCTTTTGGTTTGGATTGGAGTGAACGAATTAGGATCATTTACGTTGGTGACGATGTCACCGATGAGGATGCTATGAGAGTTAGTATAATCATTTATTTCTAAACATTTTGAATTCAATTTTTTTTTTTTCAAATTTTATACAGGTTAATTAGGTTGACTTTTTAGGTTAATATTTTTTAACGTTAATTTTGTTGAAATCTTTATATAGAGGTTTTATATAGGTTAATTAAGTAAACTATTTATTATTATATTAAAATTTTTATATTTAAACATATATTTAAATATTTAATTTATTAATTATTAATTTTGATAATATTATTTTAAAAATATTAAAAATATTGTTTAATTATTTATTTATAATTTATTTAAAAAAAACAAATGTATTTTGTTATAGGCATTAAAGGGCATGGCAGCAACTTTCCGTGTAGCTTCGTCTCATATTATTCGTACATCGGCAGAAAGACGTTTGCCAAGTACAGATTCGGTTTTGACTATGCTAAAATGGGTCGAGAGACATCTTAGTAAGCGTAAACCACGTAACAGTATCGATATTCAATCTTCAAGATTCCGGCGCAGCAGTGCAGGTATCACCATGGAGATGTCCTACACACCGGAATTACAATCGTAGGTTTAATCTTTATTAGTATGTAAATTGTTTTCAACAAAAATATGTTAGTGTGCCGATCTGATATCTATGACCAAATCGGATCAATGTCGCCAGGCTTTAAAAAAAAAAAAAAAAAAACAAACATAATGTACTCTTACCAATATAGTAAGGTTAAATATATGATAAACGATGAGAGAGAAAAAAGGAAATGTAGAAATGAAAAAAACCAAAAAAACAAAAAAACAAAACAAAACAAAAAGGCGATAAGTAACAAGTATCTTGTCCTGTAAAAACACAAAATGTATAACAAACAAAGAAAAGTATGCACGATCCACATAGATCGATCGATATTGAAGAGACTGTAATTTTGTAGAAACGTCGATCGTTTACAGAAAAAACCAAAAAAAAAACAAAAACAAAAAACAAATGTAATCCTAGTTCCTTCATTTATGATTTTCACGAGTATACGATGGATTATTATTCATAAAACTTCCGCATGTGTGTGTGTGTGTGTGTGCGTGTGTGTGCGTGTGATGACGATACATAAAATATATTTTACATAAGATACATAAAAAAAAGAGATACACAAGTATAGATTTGAAAAAAAAAAACAAAAAAAAAAAATTTAGTTTTAATTATGATCATTGTATTTGTTTAATGTGAAATCAAATGATTTATTGTATTTTGTTTCTTTTATTCTTTTTTCTTTTTCTTTTTTCTTTTTTTTTTTCTCAATAGATGTTAATTTTTAGGGAAACTAGGCGACTAATTTGCCTGAGTTTTATAATTAAACATATCCAAAGAATATCTTTTGTGTTCTATGAAACGTGATAAAGGTGAAAATTAACGTTTAATGTTCGAATACATTGATTAATTGTACATTTACGTTGCCATCTTGAATTGTACATTTACGTTGCCATCTTGAATTGTATCTTTACGTCGCCATATTTAATTGTAGATTTACGTCGCCATCTTTAATTGTACATTTACAATGAAATAGAACTTTGTTGTTTGAACATTTACATTAACTCATAGATGAAGAAAATGAAAAAGAAGAAGAAAAAGAAGAAGCAGATGAAGAAGAAGAAGAAGAAGACGTAAAATATGAAAAGGCTAATAATTTAGTAATAGATTGTGGTATAAATGTTGTTTTTTTTTTTTTTTGTTTTTCTCTATAATTTTTACTATATTTTTCTAAAGAGGACAAAAACAATGCGCAATAATAATAATATTAATAATAATAANAAAACAATGCGCAATAATAATAATATTAATAATAATAATAGTAATTAAATATATTTTCTATCGAAAGAATTTTCTCCAGAAAGATTTTATCGATGGTGGTATAAATGTTGTTTTTTTTTTTTTTTTGTTTTTCTCTATAATTTTTACTATATTTTTCTAAAGAGGACAAAAACAATGCGCAATAATAATAATATTAATAATAATAATAGTAATTAAATATATTTTCTATCGAAAGAATTTTCTCCAGAAAGATTTTATCGATGTTTTACAAATCATTTTTATTTTCAAATATTATTTTCATATGATAATTGTTAAGATTGATATCAACAATGTTTAAACTATGTAAGATGTGGTGGTAAAGAAGAATAATTTATGTAAAGATACAAGAATATACTAACAAATTTGCATCTAATTTTTGTAGACCTAAGAATTTTTTTAAAAAAAAAAAAAAAAACAAACAAACTTTAATTGTCAAGTGTTATACTTGGTATACCTATCTTAAAAAAAAAAAAAAAAAAAAAACAAAGAAAGTCTTGTTTATTAACAGATAAAAGAGTTTGTTTTCCAATAAGTACGACGCGTCACACCCCCTTTTTAATAAAAAAAAAAAACCGAAAGATTTATTATTTCAAAAATCAAAGATAAAATACAAAAAAAAAAAAAATACAATACAATACAATAAAAGAACATTTTTTTTTAAACAATTATAACAGTGCCAATTTGAGATCTTTCATATCGCGCAATATACTACGTGATTCAATGTTAATAATAAATGTCAATTTATTTAGGGATAAGAAAATCAAATGAAATACAAAAATGTTCACAGACACACACACACACACACCTAATAATTTCTCTTTTACCATGTGAATTTTGTTAAAGAAAAATGTGTGTTGTATGAGCGATAAGAAAAAAAAAAGAAAAAAATACAAAAATAAGAACAAATTATCGAAAACAATAGTTATACAGTCGAAAATAAGTATAAAGTGTAATATTCTTATAGATTTTTTACTTTTTCTAAATAGAATAAGTCTCTCTCTCTCTCTCTCTCTCTCTCTCGTACTGAACGTTCATTTTTTTTGGTTTTTTTTTTTATAAATTTTGTTCTCAAGATTCTCATAAAAAAAAATTGATTGATGATTAATTTTTGGTGTGAAGTACTTTTTTCTTTTTTTCATTTTTTTTTTTACAAAAGAACAAATGATTAAAGCAACTTTGACAAGCAACTTGCAAATTGTAAATCTTTCAACTTTTGCGAAAAGAAAAAATTGGATTCATCGATTCTTCGTTCCCACCGATCTTCTCTAAATTTCTATGTGTAAATACATATATATATATATATATATATATATATATATATGTACGTATGTATGCAACACATGTATAACAAAAATTTCAACGTTAAAAAATCGTATATCATCGAATAATATAAATAACAAAAATATTTTATCAAATACTTCAAACAATCAAGGAGAAATCATTTTTTTTTGTTTGCACGATCATTGATCTCCTTTCTCTCTCTCTCTCTCTCTCTCTCTCTCTCTCTCTCTCTCTCATTCTCTCTCTTCTATTTTATTAATTTTATTTATTATTCCTTTAATTAATTCAATCTTTTGAGAAGGAAGTAATAATAATATGATTCTGTCATCAAAACTTATACAGTTTTTGAAAACGAATAATGTATTTAAAAAAAACAGAAAAAAAGGAATCCATATTCGAATATTTACAGCTTTTACAATTTTTACAGCATTGTACATAAACAATATTTGTATGAATTGAAATATTGCAAAATTGTTTTTAATTTCATTTGATGTATGTGCATGTAAAAAAGAATTTCTGTAAAATTCAGGTGGGCTCTTAGAAGAGGTTCATGTTGTTTTTTTTTTTTACAGATAATCCAATAATCTTTGTCAGAAAAGGTCAAAGAACGTTAGGTTAATTAATTGAACTTTGTTATTTGAATTTTGTAATTTCAACTAGAAACAACGATCGACGAGTAATTATATTTCATTTTACTGTAAACAATTGTTAAAAATATTTCAAAAATGTCTCTCATGATGATTGATATTATTACTCCCATGTATCAATTTATTTGAAATATATATATATATATGTATAATTATACTACACATATATACATATTACACGTATGTGTAAACACGCTATACACACGCACATAATTACACGTGTATAATCCGAATGCACAAGTCAACTTGCACATGTAGTCAATTATTTTACATGTATTTAAAAAAAAAAAGATGGAAACCCCACGCGATTATGTATGTGTATTATGTATATATGTATGCATGATAATATGTATTGAAATATTAAAGAGAGAGAGAGAGAGAGAGAGAGAGAGAGAGAGAGAGAGAGAAAGAGAGGAAAAGAATGCATGCATTTTTGCAAAAATTTATTGTAGTACTTTGATGATACTTCCAATAATTTTAATTGAAGGGATTCAAAATGGAGAAATAAATGTCCTCGAAGAAAATGTTTGATCTTTTGTCTCTTTGTATTATATAATATTAATTAATTTTTATTATTATTATTATTATTATTTACAGTGATGTATGTAGAGATATTTTAATTATATAAAAAAATTATGTTTTGAAATAATTTTGAATGTACATAATTGAAGAAAAATCATCTATACAGTAATAATATATACAGTCATATAATCAAAAGTAATGCACACAAATTGTATGTGGGTATGTGTTTGTTAGTGTTTTGTCGTTTTATCATTGAATTTCTTTGTCGTTTACAATTATATCAATAATTCATAAAATGAGATCATTTAGCAATCATTTTTATTTTTCTCTGACATGTGTAACCTTTGCTTTCTGTCGTCACGTATCATAATGACCGATTAAAATTGTTTTGACGATGAAGTTTCTCAAATGGGTCGATGATTACTGCACTGACCCATCGCGAGTATCGCCAATACCAAGAAATTTATTTTATCAATGTCCGAAATCCTGAACTGAACATTTTGATTAATTATTTTCATTAAATAATACTTTTTCTTTTTTTTAATCTTTTCTACATATTCATCACATACACACATAACTTTGATGTATTTATCAATGTCTAAATTATATTCTGTAATAAATAGATACAAATAATACACATTAAATGTCAATGAAATATTACGAATTTTTAATAGAATTTAGATATTTTTCAAAGACACATTTTTATCAAGTACTGCAAGATGTTTAATTAAAAAAAAAAATCTATAAATGTATATCATTACGTTTACGTCAGAGACTGTAATTAAATTTAGATAAGAATCCAAGGATTTTATAATTAATGCCACTGACGAGAATTATTATTCTTTACAAGAGATAAGTATTAACATTTCTTAATAATACTTATATAATTTTTCCAACACATACATTTTATTATCATTATTTGTAATATATGTTAGTATCCATTAATTAGTAATTAAATTGCAAGTATTACAGTGCCAATATATTTTGATTTAGTTTTTAAGTCAAAAGAATTGGTACATAGATTCATAATAATTAATATCTTCATTTATTTATTTAAATAATGTATGTGTATTCAATATCCATGTATACCATTTAAATAATATTTAAACAATAGTACATTTATTATCTTTACAATTCCGATTGTAAAGATAAGTATAAATATTTATTTTATTTWATTTCAAAGATATAAATTAAAAAATGTAAAAAAAAATATTTCTCCGATCAGTTTCGAACACGAGTTTACTAATTCTTAGTCGAACACGTTACCAACGTTACCAAACGTAGGAAACATAATTAATGTAATTTAAATGCAGCCTCCTAACACAGAAAGTTCATAAAACGGCCGCCAGATGTAAGTGCAATCGGTGTTAGGATCTAAACAATTAGTCTAGTAAATAATTTGCATTAATTTTGATAATGGTCGATATTTTTTGGGTGTTTGCATTATTATTACATTTTTATCGATCATTGGTGTTAAGCTGATCATAGAATTAAGAACAAACAAAAAAATGAATAATTAAATGCACGTATTAAGAAAGGTGTTGGTGAATCTCATCGTTCTTGCTGTTCTTTTGGTGATACTTTATTGTTATCAAACACCATCAAACGTTTCACGTTGGATAGTGGGTCAAGTTGAAAATCGAAATGTTGAAAAATCTACTAACGATGAATTCATTTCAACCACCTTAAAGGAGACCAACGATATTTTTATCAACATAACCTCAACGACAATCACTTTTCCAAATGCTATCATAACAAACACATATCAAAATCAATTGTATTACAATGTTTGGTGTATATTCACGAAAGTTGGTACGAATTCACCGATGCGAACAAAATTTCACGTTTTTACGAAATCCTTGCTTGCATTTGCTACAGTGGACATCGCTTTTCATGTGATAATTGATGATGATAGTTATACCATTGCTGATACCATAGTGCAAGATGTTATGTCTACTACTAACAAAACAATGAAAGTAAGGTTATATCTCATTTGTATTATTTCAATTTATAATTAATTTGTTTTGTTTAATTATTATTTTCATTATAGGTGCAATATTATAACGTACACGAACAAGCTCGACAGTTGGAGGACATAGTTTCAGTCATGTCACCGCATTTCAGTAGCAAACCAGGGACGTACTACTCAGATGCACTTTTCTTTCTATCTCTCGGTTTGCATAGAATAGCACCACCTGATCAAAAATTAGCAGCTATGTTTGATGCAGATACTAAGTTTCGTAAAGACATTAAAGAATTGTTTAAAGAATTTGATAACTTTGGTAAAGAAGCTCTCTTTGGTTTAGCACCAGAATTAAGTCCTGTATATAGGCATGTTTTGTACTTATATCGTAGCAGACACCCAAAGACCATGTTCGGTGAATCACCTAATATGGGTGGTTTTCCTGGTTTTAATAGCGGTATGGTCCTATTTCATTTAGAAAGATTACGTAAGTCTTCCTTGTATGAAAAAATTGTTACTAAAGATAGCGTTGATGCTATGACTGCTAAATATCATTTTAAGGTTAGTATTAAATCCACAAAATATTCTATATGGGAATACTTTTTCTATGATAATAAAGAATTTGTATTTATTGGTTTCAGGGACACCTGGGGGATCAAGATTTTTATACAGTATTAGGTATGGAACGTCCTGAATTAATTTATACCATTGATTGCGGTTGGAATAGACAATTGTGTACATGGTGGAGAGATCGTGGTTACTCTGATGTATTCAATAATTATTCTCTGTGTAATTCAGAAACTAAATTATGGCATGGGAATTGCAATACTCCTATACCTGATCATTAAGTATTACATATTATTAAATAGTGCCTTCTATTAGAGGGACCAGAAAGTAATCTACAAATATCCAATTTTTGATATTTTTATCAAAAACCGATTGATTTTTGTCAATTTGGTATTAGAAGTTTTGCATACTGTATGAAAAGAGGTTATTGATTACTGGGGTGGTGATTACATCATTGATTAAAAATAAAAACTTGTTGGAACAAAATATATTTGTTTAAATTTAAGGTTAGAAAGTAACATTACTTTCCGGTCCATCTATTATTCAAAAGATTTTGATAAAATATTGCGAATAGTATTGATAATAATTATTTGTATAATCTGTGATAGAAAGTAAAGTATATTTTTTGTTCTTGTCAAGTTGCAATATTATAATCAAGAAACTTTCAATAATATTAAATGAAATGAAACCATTTTTAAATACGCAATATTTAAATCTTGCAATTTTACAGTAATGTTAAATTATTAATAGAATAATTATTGTATTTTTATGGTGCATACAACAGAGTATTTATCGTGTTAATATTTCTTTTCTTTTTATAAGTATGTAATACTTGATATTTAATTATATTATAATCTTATATATTAGGAGGACCGAAAAATAATGGCGTCGTTACCACGCATGTCAAATTATTTCCAATATTTTAAATCAAAAAACTGATTGATGATTTTTATTGTTAAGATATTAAACATTTGTTTGTTCATATCAGATAAAAAAAAAGGTTCTTGATAACGTGATTAATTAATTTAATTAAATAATTTAATTATTGTGATTAACACTTTAATGGCCGCTCACACAACATGCGTATGATAGCCGGAACATTGACCATTATTTTATTTATAACTTTATATATATAAAATTAAATTTGTTTTTTGTTTTATATTAATTTTTTCGTTAATGACAGTAAAGTTTTTTTAAAATTAATTCTTGAAAAATATTACCGGGCCCCCGACGACGTTTTACTGCGTACACGTGCGGCCCCATTAAAGTGTTAATTATAAAAATTTGTTTGAAAAATTTATTCGTTTGAAATTTTGAGGTTAAAAAACGACAATACTTTCCGGTCGACTTAATATAATATTTTGTATCTGTTATTTTTCTATAAATTGTTAATAATTAATGAACATTTTTAGACGACTGTATTAAAATACAGTTAAGCTAAGTTTTAATAAGATAATAGGTAACTGTATTTAATAGCTGTATTTTTTTGATAGATGAAAATACATTTTTTAAATTAGAAAATATTAATTAGAATTTAAGCACATAGTTGCAATAAAAAAAAAAAAATCAATTAGTTGAATAGGTTTTACATTAATGCTGTAAAATTAAAATTAACTGAATCATCAAGTTCTTGTATAGGCTGATAAAAAAGGAATTATGTTTGATATGCATTTAAGAGGAAGTCAAATGATGATGAATACTTAACAGATTTGAATGTTATTATTTAACTTGGTGTATAAATTAAAATATATTTAGTACAATAGTTAATAATATTGACCAGATTTATCAGACTGAAAAATGTTGAAATTAAAAACTTGACTGCAATATTTATCTAACTTGAAGAATTTTTTATTGAACAAAATAAAATAAAATAAAAAAAAAACAAAAAATGAACCAAAATGTATGCTTATTTTGTCAAGTATAAAACAATGGAGGTTTAATTAATCCAGGGCTTCTTAAATTGTTTTATTTAGCAACATTTTCTATTCGAGGAAATATATTTGTAATCTTGGGTTTCCATTTTAAGTACTGTAAATTAACTGACGTAATATATGTTTAGTATTATGAAATTAATTTTGAATTAATGTTTGTTTGAATCCTTTGAAAGTAAATAAAAAAATAAATCAAATTGTAGTAGGTGAAAAAATTTAATTTTTCGTTAATTCTTGTACAGAAATTGTTTTAATTTTGTGAAAATTTGTGAAACTGTAAAATTGAGAAGCCCTGGAATAATTCAAAATATAATTTATTATATTGAATAGATTTGTGAATAATAAAATACACGACTTACGTATTTAGAAATGATTTGATCGATGATATTTCGATTAGAAAATGAAAATAATAAAACATCAGAATAATTTTATAACAAAAATAAAAATATAAATAATAATAATAATAATAATAATAATCGAGTAATAACAGAAACGTTATATATTCTGTATACGAAAATGTGTTAAGGTATACATCATACTACAGAGTTTGTAATTTTAGTATCATGTTTACAATAAAAATAATCTTTCATTTTTGTTTTTATTATTTTTGTATTATCTCGCGTTATGCTGTAAAAGAAAATGTTCAAAAAGTATGTTTTCTTTTTGTTCAATTTTAATATAAACGTATTCTATCGGTTTCGTTTAACTGTTTTGTCATAAATCGACTGACCAGACTTTCTTCAAAGACTATATACTTCGTAATTATTTAAATAACATTCATTCTATAAATCTAAATTCGTTGTCGATATTGTAGAAGAAGAAGAAAAAGAAGAAGAAGAAATGTTACCTTTGGTCCCGTTTATAGAAACTTAATAAGTTAGATTTAATTCAAAGATTTAGATATTAATAATAATAATAAAAATAATAACACAATAATAATAATAATAATAATAATAATGTTAGCCAACACACACACAAAGTTGCTATTAGTATTTTCAAATATCATTCAGCCATAATGAAACTGGCTTTGGTGCATTTATTTATTTATATATGTTTTTATTTTTAAACAAATATGACTTTTTGACCAAAGCTAGAACCATGAATGATCTTGTAAAAAACTTGATAAACTTTGTTTTAAGTTCTTCATTATTTTTTTTTTTTTTTATAACAATTTAAATGATCATAGAGATCACACAACAAGCATTGATTAACCTTTTACAAATAAACATTCCCAAACTCGATCTAACGATTTAATATTTGACGCAATTAGCAGTACATATATGTATATACATGCTCGGATCATATTTTATGACAACATACCAGTGTTATCAGGCTTTCTGTACAATATATTTACACATAGTTTAATACGTAGAATAACTTTCATCTATTAGAAAGAAAGAGAAAGATTTAAAGAACAAATCAACTTAGAAAAATAAACCAAATGAAAATAATAGTAATAATAATAATAATGGATAATTATTGAAAGAACAAAAATATTACAAATGGCACTGTATATCTTTCAAATAAATGACAAACCTTTTTTTGTTTTATTTTAATTCAATTCAACGGAATCTGTTCATTGTTTTAAATATTTTATTAATGAAAAAAAAAAAAGTAATTGATATTCAACTTCTCTTTCTTTCTTTCTTTTTGTTTATAGATGAGTAGATTAACCCTTTGCACTCGGTAGATGAACCCCTTGCGGCAGATTTAAGTGGAAAGTCGAGAGGCGCTGATACGGCGCCCGATGGCTGATTTTAAGTCTTTTGTTAACTCTATCTGCTTATTA
>NW_015148981.1:2443662-2458997 GCF_001465965.1 Polistes dominula | reverse complement strand
ATAATAGTATTTTTCTAAATGTAATTTTATAAATGTTTATTTTTAGAATAGTATTTTTATAAGAGTATTTTTATAAACGTATTTTTTTATAATAGTAATTTTATCTAACAATAGTATTTTACTAAATGTAATTTTATAAATATGTTTATTTTTATATTAGCAAGTTCATAATATTATTTTTATAAATGTTTAATTTATGAATGTATTTCTATAATATTATTTATACAAATATTTAATTTATGAATATATTTTTATAATTATATTTTTATAATAGTTTCGATCGAACATAATTAAAAAAAAAAAAAAAAAAAAAAAAAGAAAAAGAAAGAAAAACAAATTAAAATTCCTCAACGTACTCACAAAATTCAAAGAAACGTGAGTTCTCTCAGGTAATCGACGATTTTATCGATGACGAATCCGAATGAAAAATAATATAACAATCATTCGATTAGAAATACCAAAAAAAAAACAAAACTTCCTTCTTTTTTTTTAAATTATTATTGTCAATTAAATTATTACTTTTATTTTTATAATAATTAACACATCTATTAACATTTCTTTTCACACATAGACACACACACACACTTGAATATTAACGAATGCACTAATCAATACGTTTAACCAATCGTCTTACGTTGAGAATAAAGATTGTCTACTTATATTAGTCGTTTTAATTAGTCCACACTCAACGATATATTGTCACTGATAATAAGTTTTAATAAACATAAACTCTCTCGTTAGAAACGTTATCGATATCAAAACCTTGGTTTTCTTATCTCACTCGCTGATTGTAAATGTCTCTTTCTCTAACAGATAAAGAATGTTTTCTGTCTTTTCGTATACCAGTAACAACAACCTAAGTGTAAAGAATTCAATCGTTTAGCACCTATTACTACTACTATTACTACTACTATTACTACTACAACAAACTAATAAAAGAAAAATAAGAGGAAAGAACAAAAAAATACGTAGGTGGTATCTCATTTTTTTTTTTTTTTATAATGCGTCATATGTGTAATTTAACGTTGAAAATGTGTATCTATGTATATATATGTATGTATTTGTGTATTTACATATACGTGCACATGTACGTGTACGAGTACGTGTGTATGTGTTTGTATGTTCGTTAATTTAACTTTAAAAATGTGTTTATGCATGTATGTATGTATGTGTATATTTACGTGTTAATGTACGTGCACGTACGTGTACCTGTACGTATGTGTGTTTATATACTTGTTAATTTAACATGAAAAATATGTATGCGTAGTATTTGTGTATTTACGTTTAAGTTTAAGTGGGTGTTAGTGTGTGTATGTGTGTTTATATATTTATATAGGTGTATTAACGCTTACCTGGATGACGTAGCTCGTACTTGTGTTTGTCTAAATTCTTCTCACGGCACACTTCGTTAAGAATTTCTCCTAGATTCATTTTCGGGCTGACTCTCGAAACGTACAATTGATTTCTTGGTAAGTGTACCTAAGTTAGAAAATTTTTCTATGAGATGTTTCTCATTCATTTTTTTTTTGTTTTTTTTTTTTAGTTTTTTTTTTGTTTTTTTTCTATGTTTTCTCAAAATTGTTCTGTTTTTTTTTATTACATTAATTAGGTAAATAAAATGTTTCTCAATCATTTTTTTTTTTTTTTTAAATTTCTTTTTCATTCTAATTTGGTTTTATTTTTATATGTCTTCTCAAAATTTTGCTTTCTTCTTTTGTTTTTTATTTAATTAATTATTGTTATTTATTAATAAATATTAATTAATAATATATTAATAAAAATATTAATAAACGATATTATTTTTTTAATATAATTATTATAATAATTAGCATATAATAAATATTAGTATAATAAATTATAATTATATTACTATATAATAAATAATTAATATAAAACAATGTTAATATATAATAATATATAATATATAATAATAATATGCTATATATTATATTATAATAAATAAAAATAAATATTATATTATTATATAAACAATATATATTATAAATATATAATAATATAATAATATATTTATAAAATAATATTATAACAACACAATTTATAATTATTATAAAATATTACAATTTATATTATTATAATAAATTTAATAATATAAATATGTAATTTTATTATAAAAAATTATATTAAATGATAAATTATTAAATATATATATATATATATAATAAAATTATAAAATAAAAAAATAATAGTTAAAAATTATAATAAATAATAAATATATAATAATAATATAATTATAATATTTTTAATAAATATAAATAAATTATATATGAATTTAATATTCATGTATATAAAT
This sequence comes from Polistes dominula, assembly GCF_001465965.1. The sequence goes on along the minus strand of NW_015148981.1, from coordinate 2,456,686 downwards.
TTACATTTTATTAAAAAAGAAAAATAATAAAAATTGTTTTTGTATCCAGATCCCAAAAATTTTTGTAATCAACTCAAGTATTATTTATTAATATTTTACATTCTTTTATTAATTTTTTTTTTTTTTTATATTGCAATTAACTATCTTTACATTGTGCGCATTATAAAATTTATTATTGCAATGAACAACAAAAAAACATTGACTAAACATAACCTAAGTAATTGTCGAACTAAAAAGAATAAACCCCCTCCCCCCACCACCTTCAAAAAAAAGTAAAAGTGTGACGAATATGTCATTTAAAAAAATCTCTTGTGTTTTTTTTTTGTTACCTGCAATCTGAACGTCGTTTCGAAAGGTTGATTCGCATGTTTCACCTTTTTCGGTACGAAAGTACATTGCTTCGGAAGTAATTTAACCTGAAAACGAATAAAATAAGAAACAAAATTGTCTAACACGAAATTTAAAATTTATTTCGAATTTGTACGTTTCGTTTTACGTTATCAATTAAAAAAAAAAAAAAAAAAAAAAAAGAAAAATTCATGATAATAAATAGATAATAATAATTATTGTTTATAAATTTACCTGAAGTGCATCTAGCGCACCTATCGGTGTGTTTGGTTGATGAGGTAAAATTAATCCACGTTCACCTATAGCTTGCAAAGTGTAATTCGAAGCTGCCAATTTGTGGGCTGTTGCTATTTGCACGAGAAGATCCATCATTGGTGTACTAGAAAAAAAAATAAAAAGACTATTTTGCAAAAGCACATTTTTTATTCTTTTTTTTTTTATTTTTTTTTATTTTGTTAATGATGTCTAAACATCTCTGATACGTTCATCGATTTATCGACCAACTTTTCATTTCTCCTATCTTCGATTCCAATAGGCGTTTTAATAATACACGTTTCATTTTCAATCGATTCAAATTATTCATTCGATATTGCGCAGTTCAAATGAATAATTTAAATTTAATACGTTCAGAAGTCGTACAACGTGTTGTTGTTGTTAATAAGTGTTACTAATCGAATACATTTTTCATTTACATATATATTATTTAAATGTCATTATTGGTTCGAGAAAAAGAAAAATAAATCATTTGCTTTGAAGAAAAAAGACAAACATAACCTAGATATTTTATTTGTTAATATTTCAATATTTTTCAATGATTAATATATTTTATATTATTCAAATGTCATATTTTTATTTGTGAACAAATAAATCATTGCTAAGAAGGAAAAATATAAGAAAACATAACCTAGATATTATTTTTTAATAATTAATATTTCAATATTGTTTCAATGATTATTATATTTTATAATCATTATTGTTTATAACATTAATATGTTTTCTCTGGTATTAAATAATATCCAAACTAGTTATATGATTATTATTATTATTTTACAGATTAAAACTGATAACAAGTCTACTACACAAGTCATATTTTTATTTGTTCGTGAAAAGAAGCATAACCTAGATATTATATTCAATATTTAAATATTTTTTGACCATTAATATATTTAATATTATTCAAAGGTCATATTTTTATTTGTTCGTGAAAAAAAAACATAACCTAGATATTATATTTAATATTTAAATATTTTTCAAAAATTATTTTATTTTATATAATATGTTAATAACTATTTAATACGTTTTCTCTCTTATATTAAATAATATTCAAACAAGTTATGATTATTATTATTATTTTAGCGATCAAAACCGATTACAAGTCTACTACTCAAGTCAAATTTTTATTTGTTTGTGAAAAGAAACATAACCTAGATATTATATTTAATATTTAATTATTTTATTTTATATAATATGTTAATAACTATTTAATACGTCTTCTTTTTTATATTAATTAATATTCAAACAAGGTATCATTATTATTATTATTTTACAGATTAAAACCGATTACAAGTCTACTACTCAAGTCAAATTTTTATTTGTTCGTGAAAAGAAACATAACCTAGATATTATATTTAATATTTCAATATTTTTCAACGATTAATATATATTTAATATTATTCAAATGTCATATTTTTATTTATTCACACCAAAACAAAAAAAAAACATAACCTACAAATTAGATTTAAATATTTCAATATATTTCACCAATTATTATATTTTATATAATTTTCTCCTTCACAACTTAACACGTTTTCTCTTTTATGTTAAATAATATTCAAACAACTTATGATTATTATTATTATTATTATTATTATTATTCTGATCAAAATCTATTACAAGTCGACTAACCAATTAAATTTTGATTACATATCGTTGCGAAAAATGGAGACATTAAATGTCAATTATTTAATGAACTGTAATAAAGATAGTGCCTGACGATTATTATTATTATTATTATTATGTTTTTTAATCTAATCTACGTGCACACGTGTGTATGGTGTATCTGTGCAAGAAGAATATTTTTTTTTTTTTTGATGAAATGATTATCACGTATCACGCATTTAAAAGTATTAGCCTAATTTTAGTTTCCGAGTTAGGAAGAGGGAAGGTTGGGACTTACGTCATAGAATAACACGCACGAGAGTCCCTCGACGATAACGATTCGCATAAATCGAAACTAACAAGTAGAACACTACTACTATTACCGAGCAGGTTACCTTTTTTTTTATTAGCATATTAATTAGGATCGATCGAAGGAATTTCTAACGCTCTTTATATATGGTCATGGATGTTAGGAATAGAATAGAATAAAATGGAATAACAAAAAAAGTTTCATTTAATTTGATGACGTTACAAATGAATTTTTTTTGTAATTAATCATGGTTTTTTAATGCTAGGTTTTGATTATGTGTTAAAAAAATATATAATGTATGTTTTGGTCAATAAATAAAAGAGTTGGAAGATTAATGATGGTATAAATCAAAGAATATTATTATATTAGGATCTCTAGCACTTGAATACGCTATCTGGTGGCTAAATTCAAAATTACAGTAGATAGGTCGCATTGCTATGCCACGTGGGATCTCTAGCAATACGCTATCTGGTAGCTACATTCAAAATTAGAGTAGATAGGTCGAATTGCTACGCCACGCTCCTGCCAGAAATCCCAATATTTAGTGTTTTGAAGAACTGTGTATTTTTGAGGTTATGTAATACTTGTATTTTATAATTGCTTAAGAAGTTCTAATAAAAGGACGAATATTAATGATCGAGTTATAAATAAAACAAAAATTATTATTATATATTTAGCATTTCAAAAACTACGTATTTTTAAGGTTATGTTATTTTTGTATTTTATAGTTGCTAGAAGAAGTTCTAATTAAAGGACGAAACGTTGATAATTGAGGTATAAATCAAAGAATATTATTATATATATTTAACGTTTAGAAAAACTGTGTATTTTTGAGGTTATGTAATACTTGCATTTATAGTTGCTGAAGAAGTCTTAATAAAAGGATGAGCATTGATAATAGAAATATAAATAAAACAAAATTATTATTATATATATTTAACGTTTCGAAAAACTATCTATTTTTGAGGTTATGTAATACTTGTAATTTATAGTTGCTGAAGAAGTTCTAATTAAAGTACGAAAGGTTGATTAATAGGATCAAAACAAATATGTTCTGATCGTTGTTTTTTTTTTTAACACGTTGACGCCGGCGCCGATTTTCAGTGTCTACGCTGTGGGACGGCATTCGAATCTAATATGCGCTTCATCTGGCGGCGCGTGATTTTTGCTTGTTCAAATGTGGACCAAGGTGGACCACCGGTGGTACGCGCCGCCCGATGGGACAGTCAAGCGTGGGCCACCGGTGGTACGCGCCGGCGTGAACGTGTTTAATAATAATTATTGTTAAAAAGCTTTACCTTCTCTGTACGGTAACCCTTTGAGTATGAAGATGATGCTCGCGTGGAAGTTGGACCAAAAGTTCCATACTTCCAGCTAGCATATCAGCTGGTGTGTCCTCGGTTACTGTAAGAACCATTCCTGATGGTCTCTCCTCTCTGTTGCTTCTGAAAATGAAATAATACAAATTTGTTTATTTAATTTTTTCTTTCTATATTCTTTGGTTTCTTATATCATGGGAACCGGAAAGTATTGTCGTTTATACAAAAATGTCAATTTTTATATATTTAAATGAATAACTGATTAATTTGTTATGGTTCTGATTATTTTTTCTAAAAGAAATAGAAATAAAATTAGATTAGATTAATAATCAGATTAATTCTGAAAATGATTTTAAAGTTTCCATTATTTAAAACAAAAACAACATAAAATTGCAATGAATTATTCTCTTTTCCCTATTTAAAAACCTCATAAGTTTTATTTCAAAATTTGTAGAAACTTTCGTTTTTTTATTTTATTTATTTCGAACAAATTGTATTCAATTAGTATAAATGAAAATCATTTGATTGATTTTGATCATTTGATTATTTTCAATAATATTACTTCTTCTTCATCTTCTTCTTTTGTTTTGTTTAAATGAAATGAAATGACTATCGCGAAATGTACGATCGAATTGTAAATCAATATCGATTTCGTAGTTGGTAGTAGTAGTAGTTTGGTTCACCGAGCACGTTGTTGGTCGTGTTGGCATAATTGGTAAAATGATCACGTGCCCGAACGTGAATGCGCGTATTCGTCTCTTGGCATGGCGACGATCGAAGAATCGAAGAATCAAACGATAATCCGTAGAAACGATCAGGAATCTCCCTCGTCGAATAGTGAGGAAAATAAAAAATGTGAATAAAAAAAGGAAAAAAAGAAAATAAAACAAAAAAAATATGGCACCTCGACGACTAAGAGACGACTGACGACTTAGCGTTCTTCGTCGCGCATTCAAATCACTTCGTCGATAAATTTCCTACGAACGTTTGCAACTTCCTCTTCAAAAAATAAAAACAATAATAATTAAAAGAAGAAAAAGAAGAAGAAGGAGAAGAAAAAGAAGAAGAAAAAGAGAATCAATGATTTATTCTCGTATTAGATAAAAATACAAAACAGAGGAAAAGATATTTCATAAAATAATAATCTTTTAATTATTTAATTATTTTTTGATTATATTCATTTCGAAAGCAAATATGAAATTAATTTATTTCCTTTCTTTTTTTTTTTTTTATTGATAAATAAATTTTTAGTCAATTCTCAGTGGAGAATTTTTCAATACTTTTTACAAATAAATTATAACTTGATATAAGTTGTTACAAATAATAGGATCCAAAATATAAGGATTTTTATTATTATTATTATTATTATTTATTAGTATTATATTATTATTATTATTTTATTATTTAACAAAATATATTATTATTTACTATATTATTATTATTATTTAGGAAAATTTTTAATCCTATATTATATTATTATTATTATTATATTATTATTTAACAAATTATATTATTATTTTCCATATTATTATTATTTAAGAAAATTTATAATCCTATATTTTTATATTATTATTATTATTATTATTTAACAAAATATTTATAGAAATAAATAGAAATATAAATTGCAATAGTAGAACTATAAAAAAAAGTAATTAATATTAGTTTTACTTTCGCAATACTTTATTTTACTAATAAACTATTTTATTAATATTTAGTTAAGTTTATTTTACTAATAAACTATTTTACTAATATTTAGTTGAGTTTATTTTACAAATAAACTATTGCAATAATAGAACTTTTTTAAATTTACGTACTAAATTAGAATGTTCAAATAAATATAAAATTACAACAGTGAATAATATTAAAAATGTTGATTAAGGATAATAATATCACAATGAAAGTAAAGAACGATTGGTGGAATGCATTTTAAACAATAAACAAACATATTCCAGATATTTAGAATTCTAGACTAGTTCTTGCACAATTCTCTCTTTCCTTTCGTATTATCAAAAAAGAAAACTCGACAAAACTTTCCTGAGAATCTTTCAAGAGGAATACTTGGCGTCCTCCTCCTCCTCCTCCTCCTTCTCCTCCTCCTCCTACTGTTCTTCCTATTCTTTCTAATCTTCTTCTTGTTTAAAGAAATCTAAGCACGATCTAATTTCTATAATTGAACGAGTTTGAGAAAGTTCAAAACGAGATACGTGGATAATCAATTCTGGCAAATATCCAATAACATTTGAACAAGTGAAATTTCAAATGCCAATTAAATTTTTTATTTAAATAAAAAAAAACAAAAATATTCCCTAACACACAAAGTTTTTAAAAATATTTTATTTTATGGACGTGAAAAATAACTTAATTTAAATTTACATTTAACCCTAGAATTACAAACTTATTTTTTTAACCCCCAAACTACAAACTGGGGTATATATTTACCCCAAAGGGTTGTTTTAGTCCTAAAAACTGTTCTGATAACAATAATCAGACTTTTAAGTATATGAATTTTTGTGTTTTTTTTTCATGCCAAAGAGAAGAGTGAAGAGCAAATTCAATTTTACTAAAGTTTAATCGGTGAAAGATCGATATTGTCACTTACTAACTCAGAAACTCAATTGAAAGTTTATCTGGGGTAGATATTTACCTCAGTTAGTAGTTCTAGGGTTAATTTTATTTCTTTTCTTTTTTTTAATCGTTGTTGTCGTTGTCCATATTAACCCATAATCCACTAAAGGACCTTTTTTTGGGACTCATTTTGAAATTTTGTTTAAATTATTACATATTATTTTATCTTAAATTAATTATTAATGATATAAAATAATTTTTATATATTTAAATAAAACAAAACAAAGAAACAATTGTTGCAAAAATAGTTCTATTTGGTTAGGTTATGTTATAAATATCATTATTGGGATTTCTGGCAGGGGCGTGGCGTAATAATTCGACCTATCTACTCTAATTTTGAATGTAGCTACCAGATAGCGTATTGCTAGAGATCCCACGTGGCGTAGCAATTCGACCTATCTACTTTAATTTTGAATTTAATCACCAGATAGCGTATTCAAGTGCTGGAGATCTCACTTAGCGTAGTAATTCGACCTATCTATTCTAATTTTGAATTTAGCCACCAGATAGCGTATTCAAGTGCTACAGATCCCAATACATTTAATTTAATTTCTATTTTATTTTCGTTGTTATCGTTGTCAACGTGGCAATAAATTTCCATTTAAAAAAAGAAATTCCTCACCATACAAAGTTGTAAAATACATATTTTATTTTGTGGAAGCAAAAAACAACTGAGGTTGATTTTACATTTAATTTTGTTTCTTTTTTCGTATTTGTTATAAATATTAGAAATATTTAAAATAAAAATGATACTTGTTAGAATCTTTGATAGTTTATCAATGACGAAAAGAGGACGCTCTTACCGATGGATAATCTCGACCGGTTTTCATTCGAGAGAGGACACGAAACATAGTCCTAAGAAAACGCGTGTACGTCCACGTGATATAAGTTACAAACACCAAGGAGAAAGCATGTCCAAGCTTGACGGGAGTTGTGAAGTCTTTTTAAACTTCTCCTAGAGTTTAAACTACGGGAAACTGATCGAAAGTACGCACGTTTTCTACCACGAGGTATCCCCATACGCGTTACATCTACACACACATCTATATATTTACTTGTACATGTATTTAAAAGTTGCTGCTGCTATTAACTGTTACTTGTATTGCTGCTGCTGCTGCTGCTGCTGCTGTTCATCCGCAAAACATTTCATCGACATGTTGCATCACTTAGACCAACAACTATCCTACAATTTTATTCTAATGTCTATTCATTAATTTGTTTCAATTTTTTGTTCTTTTTGTATTATCTTCCATTCTTATAATCGTAATATATCGTCTATAATTATGAACTACAAAATAATATTGATTAACAAGAATGAATTAAAGAAAATAAACAAACAAATATGTATGCTTTTAGAAAAATAATTATTTTCAAGATTTAGATCATTTTTCTAATTTGTAGATAATTTTATTCAAAATACTTGTTAAATGATATAACAAAAAACAAAATGATACACAATATAATACAAATATGAGAACAAAAATAAAATATTCTTATGAACAAGGGTTTTTTCTGATAGGACAGAATTTGTTGGTAGAGTCCTAATATTTAGAAAGATTCATTAAAAGTTTGTAGATAATCGATATTCTTGTTAGATGATAATGTGAAACGAGGATCAAGCTGTATATCGAATTATAGGAAATAATCTGATCTTGAAAGTATCGTCGTATCTCTATCGTATATCGAAGTATCGGAATATCTTGTTACAGAGTTCAATCTTGAATCGTAAGAGAAGTTAGTTGGGTTTTTAATTTCCAATTTTTTTTTCCCCTGTCTAACAACAAATTCAAGATAAAAATATGAGAAGAAGAAGAAGAAGAAGAAGAAGAAGAAGATTATCGAATACTTGGAAATAATTGATGGGAATTTGTCGAAACTAGGTTGTTTCCGTGTTTTTATCCGATCGTGTAAAATAGACACTACGTTTAAATGTCCCGCTAAGAAAAGTGGATCGTTCTTCAGTTATTATACAGTCATTTCTTTTCCCCCCCCCCGTTGTTTTTATCTTACGTTTGTTTTACTTGTGAGATAAAACTCACTCATCACGTTGTATTATTTGTATTGTTACTTTATTATTATGTTATACTAGTTTGTGTCCCGTCACACGTTACTGTGGCTCATGTGAGTCAAAATAAAGGTTAGGTTATGTTCAAATGTTTCGCACATTCACCGAAATCTATGACCAACAGATGGCACTGGACTTATTTGCATCTTTTTTTTATTTTTGAAGTGAAAACTTCTTTAGAATGGGACTGATTTGAAAAAAGCGATCGAAAATCCATGGTAACGGTGTAACGAAACGATGAAACGGTTACGTTACTAAAAAGAGAAAACGAGACAAGCATATACACATCTGTAGAATTTAGTCTAAGAGAGAATGAGATAGAAGACAGTATGCATTTGTTTCTTATTATCTCGGTCTCCTCTTTATGCGATCCTTCGTAGTCCCCACTCCTGGCCACTAAGTGTTGTATACGTGTGTGTATGTGTGCGACTGCATACTACGAAACTTAACATATTTAAAAATATAAGTTAGTTCTTAGACTGGCCGCTAGACTATCCATAAAATACTCAAGAATATACTCGTGAAACGGAAGAATGTGAAACCGATGAAACAAAAATAATTAATTAATTAATAAAATTCATTATATAATTTAATTCTATATATTAATTAATTAATTAATAAAATTCTATAGATAAAAATTCAGTGTCACAATATGTTTGTCCACTAATAATTCCGAGACTACTCAACTTATCTGAAATTAATTTTATTTCACGTGATTTATTCCAACTTAGCACATAGCACAATTTTTATCGCGATTTTTTTTTAATTATTATTTATTACTAATTTAAAGATTTTTGTTTAGAGGTTATCTAGGTTCTGTAAGGTTCTTTCTATAGATGGCGCTTTATTATAATTCAATTGTTTCGATATATTCACGTCTCGAAGCTTGGTTTTCTTTGAAGGTTTCATTTTATAATGAAAATAAATTTTCCAAATGATTTAATTTAACATAGTTAATAATTAATTTAATTAGAGTAAATAAATTATTAATAATAATTAAATTATATTATATATATTAAATTAAATTAAAAGTAATTCAATTGATTTTATACATTTCATTAAATAATAAACGACACTACTGTTCTTTTATTATTTTTTTTTTTTTTCAAATGAGTATATAATTAAATATGGGATTTTTCAAGTAAGGAAAAGAAAAAAGAAAAAAACGATATAAAAGAATCCGGTAAAATTTCAATCGAATCAGAATTTCGTAATCGATTCGACGAAAGTCCTAGCTGTTGCTGCAGTTTCTTTTTTCTCATTTATGTTTCTTCTTCTTCTTCTTCTTCTTCTTCTTCACCGATTGGGACGACGACTAAGACGACGACGACGACGACGACGACGTGTTACATAAGATTTTATGTTAGAGAGACGGCTAACGCGTATATATATATATATATATATACAACTTAGTATTGCACAAGTTAAACGTTAGAGTGAAACGTTAAATAAAAAAATAAAGAGAATAAAACTTGTCGTTGTATGTATAACCCAACATCACACACACGTTTCACTAAAACAGATCCATTTATATATATTTTTTTTATTAATTATTTAGCGACACTTATAGGACAAATTACCAGAAGTAAAAATATAATTGGCGTTAAATGAAATATGTCGACTATAAATGATAAAAAAATAATCAAAAAAAGAGAAATTAATTTCATTAAAATCACACGAGTATTTCTTTTTACCAAATCGTATTTGTATAATTAAAAAAAAAGAAAAAGAAACTGTGGAAACGTTTCTCAGAGTTCTCAGAAAAATTTCAGCTTTCACTTGGTGCCGGAAAACGAAGAATCAAATACTAAGACGACGACGTAACTTATATAGCAAATCTTCAAACTTGCCTGTGAATATTCTCTTATAGTTACGCAATATGCCAACACATTATTATCAATGTTTAAAAAAATAACATCGTATGTTTTTCCGGTCTTAAGATCAATACAAAAAATATTTAACTAATCGAAAGTCAAAAAAAAAAGAAAGAAAAACATTGAGCAAGGGGTGAAAGCAACAAAGTGAAAGAATGAAAGAAAACATTATCTTTGATGTGTAATATATACTCGTAACATACATCAGGTGTGAGAACAGGTATTACATTAAAGTAACATAAGTGAACTGAAGTCATTTTGATTTAGTTACTATTATAATCATAATAATAGTACACATATAGAAAAATTCAGTGTTATATTGTTCGTTTCCAATGAAGTTTGCAATGAAGTTTTGAATGAAGTTTGCAATAAAGTTTCCAATGAAGTTTACAATGAGGTTTGCAATGAAGTTTGCAACAAAGTTTCCAATGAAGTTTACAATGAGGTTTGCAATGAAGTTTGCAACAAAGTTTCCAATGAAGTTTACAATGAGGTTTGCAATGAGGTTTGCAATGAAGTTTGCAACGAAGTTTCCAATGAAGTTTGAAACTACTGAACCGAATTTAATGAAATTTTTTTTATTTTGTATTAATGATTTAAGGATTTATTAGGTTAGGATAATTTAAGGTTATCTAGGATAATTTTTATTGCAATTATATTTGTTATTTTTTATTACTAATTTAAGTTTATATATTATTTATAGGTTATCTAGGTCTTTAGGTTCTGTAAGTTTTTCAATAGATGGTGTTGTATTACAATTCAATTTTTTCAGGTTTTTTTTCAGAGTTACATATGATATAATCTAACCTTACTTTTTCTATTTTTTCGTGTATTATTATTTTATGTATTCCATTGTTATTTTGGTTGTTATAATTTACTAAATATAATTTAAAATTGTATTAAATCTATGTTCAATAGATGGCGTTGTACTATAATTCAATTATTTCAATTTATATGCAACACAATCTTACTTTGATTTAGAAATTATTTGATTACAAAAATTATTAGTAGATATTAATTCAAATATATTAAATATAGTTTAGAATTATATTCAATCAACGTTCAATAGATGGCACTGTATTACAATTCAATTTTTTCAGGTTTTTTTTCAGATTTTCATATGACATAACTAATCTTACTTTTTATATTTTTTCGTGTATTATTATTTTATGTATTCCATTGTAATTGTGGTTATTACGATTTACTAAATATAATTTAGAATTATATTAAATCAATGCTTTATAACTAAAACCACAGCAATGTTATCTTAATATATATATGTATGTATAGAAATGAGATAAAAGTAGAATGAATCGAATGTGTTTTATGGTATAGATAGTCGATGATATCTAACCATAAGTATAAGTCTGTTGCACATTGTAACATAAGTGAGCGAATGCAAGAAGCAAGATCGAGCTCAGGAGGGCAACGTACCAAGTGGCCTTGCTCGCGACCTCCTCGCAGCCTCCTCCGAGAGAGGAAATAAGAAAAAGATAGATAGAAAAAAGATTAGAAAGAAAAACGGATAGAACAAGTGAGTGATAAAGAGAAAATACACGCGCACACATACGCACACACATACGCACACACGCACTTGGTTATTCTAGGAAAATAAGAGTTGCAAAGTCTGATGTGCAGTTTACTAACGAAACAAACAAGACATTGCAATTAGTTGAACGATTAAAAGTTGCTAATGTTTTCTAAAAAAAAGTCTTTTACACTTGGCCATCTTTCTCTCGATCACGATGATGACAACTATGAACGATGACGATTAGTTGAAGAAGGATGACGGCCTTGAAAGAAAATAAAAAACAAGAAGATGAAGAAAAAAAGTTTCCAAGTAGATTGGAAGAGTGTCTTGTCTCTTCGAGAGAAATAACACAACTCATGGCATGATCGAGGGGTGGGGGTGGCAAGGGGGAAGGTTTGACTCCGGTTTTACTCTTGTGAGAAATCCAATCGTTTGTTTCGTCGTCGTCGTCGTCGTCGTCTCCTCGTCTCGGGCTTTGTAAACGACGAACGTCGAATGATCAGAGAGAGAGAGAGAGAGAGAGACTCTCGTTCCACTTTCTCTTTAATTAACCGGATTGCTATGGGCAACGAGCTGATTCCTTTTTCTTCTTTTTATTTTCTTTTTGTTTTTTTTTTTTTTCTACTTTTTCGACACGCGAAACTACCAAACCTGAGGAGACAACTATACTTATTTGACTCTGAAGAATTTATCATTGGAATTTGACTAATCGAAAACATGGATTATTTTTTTTTTATATTTTAGTTTTGTTAGTTCGTTTAATAGTTCAAGTCTAAGACGGTGTTGATTTCAGTCAGCACGTGGTATTGGGTTTGAAACGTGATGTCAATTAAAATTCATGAGATAACTATACTGTAATTGAGGTTAACTGATTATTTCGGTGTATTTGATATTAAATTTAGTATTAAAATTGATATTTCTTTTTATATAATAATAAATAGAAGAATCGGAATATTGATGATCGAGGTATGAATAGAAAATTATTATTATATATTTAGTGTTTTAAAGAAGTATGTATTTTTGAGGTTATGTAATACTTGCATTTTATAGTTGCTAGAAGAAGTCTTAATAAAA
>NW_015148981.1:2421527-2431561 GCF_001465965.1 Polistes dominula | reverse complement strand
TATATATATATTTTATAATTAAATAATTAATTAATTTTATAATTAAAAAATTATATTTAGGGTTTTATATAAACATATATAAGAATAACTTGATGTAACTATATTTAGGATTTTTTTTATAATTAATTTATTAATAATAATTATTTTGTATAATTAAATAATTAATTTTATAATTAATTAACTGATTTAGCAACATACACGTTTAACAATGTAATTTTGTAACTTTTTAATGAATATTTTTCTACCAATTGCTATTTACAGAAAAAAAATGTCCACTCTCTTATTTTTAAAGACAATTTAAAATATTTCTGTTTAACCTAACAATTTATTTATTATATTGTTTCTAATTGAATATTTTTCCACTCTTTTTGTAATAGTTGGGAAAAATATTGTTAGAAAGAAAAATTGATTCATATAATTGTTTTAAAACTTAACCTATAAATCAATGAGATTTAAATGTAAATTTGAAAAGTTGAATTAAAATTCTTTTTTGTTTGTAAATCACTTTTTTTTGTAATATTTTTACATCGTAAGTGATAAGAACCACTGGAACTACGTAAATCAAAGTATTAAAATAGACGTAAAAAAAAAAAAAAAAAGAAAGAGAATATATTTTTCAGAATCTTTCGAAACGTAATTAAACTTGTTAATATTTGATATAATAACGATAAATCATTTCAAAATTGATCAGTATATTCGATTTTCATGTAAATTAGTTATAGATACACAAATTTCTGTCGATATAGTGTAAACATTGAATTTATTTATAGAACATTTATGGATCTTCTATACGTGAGATTTTTTTTCTGTATTTTTTTTTTTTCTTTTCTTTTCAATATATTTACAGCTGTTCTTGGAGACATCGAGGCAAGAAATATGTTTATCAATAATGTTTGCCTTTGAGATAAGATTTAAGGAAAGCACGAGTGTTACTTTTACCATAGATATTATTCTATCACGATTATATGTATAACATCATTTATATAATTGAATATATATATATATATATACATGATATTTAATAATATTTAATCATATTATTTATTGAAGATAACAATATTTTTATTATAAATGTATAACATTTATAAATATATAACACCATTAAAAATAAAATGTATAATACACATGTTCATTTTCATGTTACTTATTCAGTTTCAAATTGCATTGTACATACATTTTCAAATTGTTCATCAATTTTCAAACTGTAAATACATTTTCAAATTGCATATTCATTTTCAAAATGTACATACAATTTGAAATTGTACATACATTTTCAAATGACTATTCATTTTTAAATTGTACATACAATATCAAATTGTATTATACATACATTTTCAAATCGTACATAAATTTTCAAACTGTAACTGTATATACATTTTCAAATTGTATTATACATGCATTTTCAAATCGTACATACATTGTTGAACTGTATATACATTTTCAAATTCTACATACAATTTCCAATTGTACATATATTTTCAAATCGTACATAAATTGTCAAACTGTATAAACATTTTCAAATTGTATATACATTTTCAAATTATACATACATTTTTAAATCACACATAAATTTTCAAATTGCACATTCATTTCCAAATTGTATTATACATACATTTTCAAATTGCATATTCATTTCCAAATTGTATTATACATACATTTTCAAATTGCATATTCATTTCCAAATTGTATTATACATACATTTTCAAATTGAATATTCATTTTCAAATTGTACATACATTTTCAAATCGTACATAAATTTTTAAACTGTAACTGTATATACATTTTCAAATTGTACATACATTTCTAAATCATACATAAGTTTTCAAATTGCATATTCATTTTCAAATTGTACATAAATTTTCAAACTGTATATACATTTTTAAATTCTACATACAATTTCCAATTGTACATATATTTTCAAATCGTACATAAATTGTCAAACTGTATAAACATTTTCAAATTCTACATAAATTTTTTAAATTATACATGCAGTTTCAAAATGCATATTCATATTTCATATTGCATGTTCATTTTCATATTGCATGTTCATTTTCATATTACTTATTCATTTTCAAATGAATAAATTGAAATCGTTTAGACACATAATTGATCATTTTGTTCTTTTTCGAACATAAAACATAATTTACAATTTTAAGCATGAAATTTGTACAACGATAATAATATCGTCGTTTAACTATAGCATTACAAGTGCATTCTTATCTAACCTAAAGCGATTACAATTTTTTCTATTGTCAACGATGATAACGAGGTGTAACAATGAGCTAGCTAAGAATGTTAGAAAATTCACACCTGGACAAAAATGTCGTTGCAGCGATTTCTTATCGATTTAATATTTCCTCATACGTAGTATAAGATAATATTATATTATAGTTAACGCGATAACAATAGTATGACAATTATAGGTTATGTGATATATTTTTGTTCACATCTTCCAATTATTTATTTTCTTTTTTTAAATTTAAATCACAAATATATATATATGCAATAAAAAAATTAATAATTAAGATTAACAATTATTCTATTAATTAGTAATATTAAATCTATTAATATAATATTAATATAAAATTAAAGAAAATATTTATCAGAATAATTGCAATTGTAATTTCTTATCTATTTAATATATTTTCTTTTTTTTTTTTTCATGACATATACATTTCAAAATAACACTGAAGATAATAATAATAATATGAGACAATTGTAAGAAGTTAATAAATAAACTCGAATTTTTGTTTCCTTTTTTACACTTTCGAATCGTTGATATTAAATTGAAAAAAAACAAAATATATATTTAAAAGGTAAAAATGATAAAGTAAGTATGAAGTACAAGCAAACGGTATAATCATTGAAATCGTTAAACGAGATAAATCGATGCTTCATTAGTTCTCTAATTAGCTCGAGCGTCGGTTAATTAACGCTTCCTTTCCCGTACACCGAAGACACTCAAATTAAATCTTCGATATCGTTTCGAATCTCGAACATCCTTTTTACTTACAAGCAGCTTTTAATTTTTAAATACCCATCAGTTAAGTTCCTTCGTAGTCGTTAAGATAATTTTGTTACAAAAATAAAATTAAAATAAATAAAAATCAAAAAAAAAAAAAAGAAGAATACAAATATATTCCATTTCTGTTGGTGATATCATTAAGTATCATTAAATATCATTTCATATATGTATATGAAAATGAATATGCACTTTATTTGCATGTTGAAAATAAATGTACAATTTAAAAATGAATATGTAATTTTAAAATGTATTTAGAATTTGAAAATGTATGTACAATTTAAAAATGTATATATGATTTAAAAATGTATATATATAATTTGAAAATGTATATGTACTTAATACAATTTGAAAATGTATGTATAACTTGAAAATAAATATGCAATTTGAAAATGTATGTATAATACAATTTGGAAATTTATGTGTGATTTAAAAATGTATGTATAATTTGAGAATGTATATACAATTTGAAAATGTATGTACAATTTGAAAATGTATTTACAGTTTGAAAATGTATGTATAATTTGAAAATGTATATACAATTTGAAAATGTATATACAATTTGAAAATGTATGTACAATTTGAAAATGTATTTACAGTTTTAAAATGTATGTACAATTTGAAAATGTATATATATATAATTTGAAAATATGTATATGTACTTAATACAATTTGAAAATGTATGTATAACTTGAAAATAAATATGCAATTTGAAAATGTATGTATAATACAATTTGACAATGAATATGCAATTTGAAAATGTATGTATAATACAATTTGACAATGAATATGCAANAATATGCAATTTGAAAATGTATGTATAATACAATTTGACAATGAATATGCAATTTGAAAATGTATGTATAATACAATTTGACAATGAATATGCAATTTGAAAACTTATGTATGATTTAGAAATGTATGTACAATTTGAAAATGTATATACAGTTACAGTTTGAAAATTTATGTACGATTTGAAAATGTATGTATAATACAATTTGAAATTGTATGTACAATTTAAAAATGAATAGTCATTTGAAAATGTATGTACAATTTCCAATTGTATGTACATTTTGAAAATGAATATGCAATTTGAAAATGTATTTACATTTTGAAAATTGATGTACAATTTGAAAGTGAACCAAAATTTATTCTTCTTTCTTTTTTAGTTTCATTGCACGTCATTATCAAATTTAACATACATGCTCATGCATTTTTATGATGATTAAGAGAAGAAATTAAATAAAATAAAAAAATAGAAATCAGACAGATAGAGAAAGAGAGAGAGAGAGAGAAATAAAAATACATTGATTGATTTATAACAAAATGTATATTCAGAGGAAAGTTCAGAAGAAGAAGAAGTTTCTCCGATCACTTTTACCGAAAGAAACTTGGTGAACGTAGAAGTGGTCAAACGAGAAGAAGAAAAAAAAAAAAGAAAAAGAAAAATAAGAAGAAGAAAAAGAAAACTTTTAAGTGACTTTCAAGAAAGAAGAAGATGAAGAAGAAGAAAATGAAAAAGAAAAAGAAGAAAAAAACAGAACCTGAAGATGAAAAAGAAGAAAACAGAAACTGAAGATGAAAAAGAAGAAAACAAAAACTGAAGATGAAAAAGACAAAAACAAAAACTGAAGATGAAAAAGAAGAAAATAGAAACTGAAGATGAAAAAGAAGAAAACAAAAACTGAAGATGAAAAAGATAAAAACAAAAACTGAAGATGAAAAAGACAAAAACAAAAACTGAAGACTAAAGTACAAAAAAGGGAATGAAATTTTGTTTGACAATAAGATCAAGTTGATTCAAGGTATAAGTTTCTCATTTCGTTGAACACCCTCTCACAATGTTCAAAGAGGTTAACTCACACAAAGTTCAAAAAAGGAATTCATGATCTTAAAATGGTGCGTAGCCAATTATCAGATGGCGTTGTGTGGCAAACCAAGAAAGAAGTCGGCTTTCCAAGCCAACTTTTTTTCGGTCACTTGTGTTGAATGAGATGAAAAACTCGAACTATAGTTCGAGTTCTACTGTCTCTCGATCACGAAAGAGCAAAAGGAGGTGCAGAAAGAGAAAGAGGAAGAGGAGAAGGAGGAGGAGGAGGAGGAGACCTTCTGAACATGAACATTTCTGGAGAGAAAGAGAGAGAGAGAGAAAGAGAGGACACACATCATTCAACTTTCATCGAACGTTAGCACGTGCCTCGAGCAAAGACCACAAACGTTTCTCTCTTAAAAAAAAAAAAAAAAAAAAGAAACACAGAATTTTCTCTCTCTTTCCCTCTCCCAATATGGGAGGGACACCATTTTTCTTTTTCTTTTTCTTTTAAGGTTATGTTTTTTTATTTCTTCTTTCATTTTTTATTTTCTTATTTTTCCTTTAAGGTTATGTTTTTGTTTTTTCTTTCCTTTTTTATTTTTTCTTATTTTATTTTCTTATTTTACTTTAACATTTTTTTTAATTTTATTTTTTCTATTTTATTTTTTTTTTATTTTTTTTTTGCTATAACATTTTGTTTTAATTTATTTTTATTTTTGTTCTACCTTTTCTACCTTCATTCCTACCTATCTCTTATTGGCTTTCCCTTCTCTTCTGACAACTCACATACACATGCACATATACATACACATATATACACACATGTATAAGACGACCCTGACCTACGCTCGATTCAACTTACACAAATAACTCACACAGTTGTATCGTTCGTTCTTTCGTACGTTCTTCTACGTTTTTACTGTTAAAAGTGTGAGTTTATATATATATAGACACTTATACATACACATATACATATGTGTTATAGAAGTGCAGTTTTATTAATGAATTTCTCTGTCGTCCCAAGTTCCCCTCGTCTCGTTTTCACTTCCTTATAAAGTTCTTTGAAGAATTCATTCCTTCTTCAACGATTATGGCCTTTTATACATTTATTCTCATCATGCTCGGATCTTTATTATAGTTTTATCGTTTAAGAGTTTTAATGTCATAAATATGTACAATATAATTGCAAATGAATTATTATTATAGTGTATTTCAACATTGTTTCAAATCTATTTCTTTGAATTAACTCGTCACACTTTTGTAATTATACTTTAAATAGTATTTAAAAGATGTTATTTAAATCTTTTCTTTCTTTATCTTTTGGAATAATTTATATGTCCTATTAAAATGTCATTTTGACAATCGTCAAATGTCGGACAAAACGATGTTTCTATTTAAAATACAGTTAGTTTTGTCAAAATGTCTGAATTTGCATCATTCGTTTGAATTATTTTAATTATTACAAGATTGATTGGAATGAATACACGAAATTAATTTCAAATGTGAGATTCAAAAGGAGTATTTTTAGTTGTTTTTTCTTGTCATGGTAATGGAAATAAAAATTGGCTGTATTTTAGTAACTTTGTTAAGACGTATCTACGAATCTCGACAACTCAAATGAATTTAACAAGCAATTTGGTATATCTCTCTTTTTTTACTGTATAATTTATGCGTCATAAAATAATCGTAGGAATCATTTTATCTGACAAATCGATGTTTTTATTTAACCACCGTTATATTCGTTAAGTTGAAAATTTTCATTTCTCAATTCTCGAACTGTGACAAGGAGGTAAATACAGGTAAATACAGTCAACCAGAATCATTTAAAATACGAATTTTTTGCTAATAAACCAATACAAATAAAAGAGACATTTATTTTCTTTAGTATCAATGAGAAAAAAAAATGAAGTGCAGGCTGTAAGGATCTTTGAATTTTTGTAGTCAAATAAATTTAACAAACAATTTACAACCTTTCCCTCAATTTTCTGAATAACTTATACAGTCTAAAATGTGGAAGAATATTTTAACAGATAAATGGGTTATATTTTTTCTTTTAACTACTGTTATTTTCTGTACAAATATGTGTTCTGTATAAAGTTTTCATTTCTTAATTTTCCCGACAAACAATATAAAGGTTTGAAGATAAATAAGTAGGAGGTTAGAATGATTTGAAATACGAATTTGCAAACAAACTAAAATATAAAAAAGGTGGACACATTTTGTTTAATATCAATGAAAAAAATAAAGTGTAGAAGGTACGGATTTTCGAATTTTGGTGGTCGAATGAATTTAACTAACAATTTACAACCCTTCTCTCATTTTTCTGAATAACTTATACAGCATAAAATATGTACAAATATTTTATTAAACAAATAGGGTATATTTTTCTTTTAACTACTGTTATTTTCTGTATAAATATGGAAAGTTTCCATTTCTTAATTTTCCTGACAAACTATAAAGGTTTGGAGATAAATAGGTAAGAGGTTAGAATGATTTGAAACGCGAATTTGCAAGCAAACTAAAATATAAAAAAAGGTGGACATATTTTTTTTAATATCAATGAGAAAAGTAAAGTGTAAGCTGTAAAGATTTTGGAATTTTGGTAGTCAAATAAATTTTAAAAACAATTTACAATCTTTCCCACTGTATTTCTTTTCTGTAACCTACATATATTCTAATATATAGCCTAACCTATAGATATGTAATTTAAAAAACAATTTACAGCACTTATCCCATTCTTCTGAATAACTTATACAGTATAAAATCTGTAAAAATATTTTATTAAACAAATAGGGTATATTTTTATTTTAACTACTGTTATTTTCTGCATAAACATCAAAATTTTGTATTTCTCAATTTTCCTGACAAACTACTAAAGTTTGAAGATAAATAAGTAAGAGGTTAGAATGATTTGAAATGCGAATTTGCAAGCAAACTAAAATACAAAAAAGATGCACATATTTTCTTTAATATTAATGAAAAAAATAAAGTGTAAGCTGTAAAGATTTTGGAATTTTGGTAGTCAAATAAATTCAATAAACAATTTACAGTCTTTCTTTCCCTCATTTTATTCTAACCTATACATCATAAAATGTATACGAAACAAATTTTATCAAACAAATGAAGTATATTTTTCTTTTAACCACCATTATTTTCTTAAACAAACATCGACAATTTTATATTTCTCAATTTTCCTGACAAACTATAAAAGTTTGAAGATAAATAGGTAAGAAGTTGAAATGATTTTGAAATGTGAATTTACAAGTTAACTATCTTAAAGAAAAGGAGCATATTCTCTTCAATGGCAACGACCTTGCCAGCAAAGGAAGAGAAAGAAAGAAAGAGAGAAAAAAGGAAAAGAAATAAAAAGACAGAAAGAGAGAGAGAGAGGAGAGAGAGAAGTTGGTCTCAGCGTGGCAACGACCTTGCTACCTTCGCATAATCCTTGCTCTCATCGTCTTTACTATCTTTCTCTTCTTCCTGTATACCCTTCGGCATCCTGTTTACATCTCTCCACTCGACTCCAGTTAAATTCTTTCATTCTTTTATTTGATTTTCTTTCTTATTCTCATTCTATATTTCCTTTTCTCATCATTTTCACGTTCACGCTTATCATTAATGTCTCCAATCATGCCATACAAGTCAGCTGTGAATACTTTAAGCATATTCATCCTTCTCCTCCTACTTCTTTTCTTCCTCGATCTTTATCGTTAATGATAGACGAAAAAAAAAAACAAACAAACAAAAGTATATTTTTCAAATTTACCAAACAATTTGAACGTGGATTATTCACACAAAAGGATTTTTTAATTAAAAAAAAAAAAAAAAAAATAGAAATAAGATAACTGCACTTTTTCTTTCTCATCGAAAAAATTATTAACTTAATTTTTTTTTTTTATTTACAACGTTACACTCATTTGTATTACGGAAGATTGAAAAATAAAAAATAATAACAGTCACAAATATCCTCACATTTTATTATTATTATTATTATTTTGTTATTTTTTTATTTACAACGTTAAACTCATTTGTATTACGGAAGATTGAAAAATAAAAAATAATAACAGTCACAAATATCCTCACATTTTATTATTATTATTATTATTATTATTTTGTTATTTTTTTATTTACAACGTTACACTCATTTGTATTACGGTGGTTCACAAAATAAAACAAAAATAACAGTCACAAATATCCTCACATTTTTTTAAATTTTTTTTTTTATTTGCAACGTTACTCTCGTTCATATTACGGTGGATCAAAATATAAAAAAATACCCCCAAAATAATAAAAAATAAGATCGAATATCGATCTGTAAGCGGAACTCGGATTGGTGTCGTTCAAACCGATCATTATACTACACGTTCGTTAAAATTCTAACGCATGATGCATAACACATACTTGTATACTTCCCATACATGTATATACTATGATAGTATATACAATGTTTATCAGAAATCAATTCGAATTACATGAAATTGCATCTAATTATTTCGTTCAATGAGAACAAAAATTATATAGAAAACAAAAAAGTAAAATAAAAAATGGACTCGATCATAATCCTAATGAAAAAAAAAAGAAGAAAAAGAATACTAATCCATGAGGATAGCTCGTTTGTCTAGCTCGTAAAACCCATAAGACCGAATCGACCGTATGGCTTTAATTAGAGTCGCGTTAATCCACTTCCGCTATTTCATGCTTGCAAACTAATAAAACCTCTTCTATTACTTCTACTAAAGTTTATTGTAACTTTTTTCGTTTTTATTTTTTATACTTCTTCTTCTTCTTCTTCTTCTTCTTCTTCTATATTTGAAGATGAGAAACGTTTAAAAAAAAAAACAAAAGAAAATAGTCACATAATTAGATTTCTACTTGCTATGAGTATAACTAAAAGTATATATTTCTAGTTTTTATTAAAATAAGTAAGGGGTTTGTTTCTAATATAATATTTTTAAATTTGTATACGTAGACAAATATTTTACTAAACAATAAGTAAG
This sequence comes from Polistes dominula, assembly GCF_001465965.1. The sequence goes on along the minus strand of NW_015148981.1, from coordinate 2,421,729 downwards.
GAGTTTGTTAAAAAGTAATAATTTACTAACAATAAACAATAAGTCAGGGGTTTGTTTCTAATATAATATTTTTAAATTTGTATACGTAGGAAAATATTTTACTAAACAATAAGTAAGGGGTTTGTTAAAAAGTAATAATTTACTAACAATAAACAATAAGTCAGGGGTTTGTTTCTAATATAATATTTTTAAATTTGTATAC
>NW_015148981.1:2397676-2411017 GCF_001465965.1 Polistes dominula | reverse complement strand
TACCCTAAACTGTTATAAACTTTGACATCAAACTTATATTTGAACAAAGAAGGATCAATAACTTTAGTTTTATGACGATGAAGGTATTTTGAAATTAACTTAGTAAATRCAAAAATCTTTGTAAATGAAAAGTAAATAATTATTATAACCAAAAAATTAATCCGAATATAAATTTTATGTTAAAAAATTTAAATAAATTACAATTATCCTAAATTGTATTTAACTATTGACATCAAACTTATATTTAAACAGAGTAAGGTCAATAATTTTAGTTTTATGACGATGAAGGAATTTTAAAATTTCCTTAGTAAATACAAAACTTTTGATAATAAAAAATAAATAATTGTTATAACGAGAAAGCATCCGAAAGATGATCTAAATATAAATTTTATATTAAAAAACTTAAACAATTTCTAATTGACCTAAATTGTATTAAACCATTGACATGAAACTTATATTTAAAACGATAATGATCAATAATTTGAGTTTACACAAAATCAGCAGACAGTCGCAGACAAAAAAGGAACAAAACTGAAAAAGAAAAACATAAAAGATAATAAAAAGACAAATAAGAACAAGAAAATAATAAAAATTCTTCGACATAGCAACGAAGATTTAAAAGTTTCGGTCATCTGATTCACGTGATAGACGTCATCTCGTATTAGAAGAAGATAGTTTCGAAAGATTTAAACTCGGACGAGTTCATCTTGTTAGATCTTGTAATATAAGTCCAAACGTATATACACATATATACATATATATACATACACACACAATCGTAAGTTATCGTTAGAAGATTAGAAAGTATTCCCAACGATGTGACTTTTCCATTAATAGATAAGATCTTAAACACAATCGACAACGAAACGTTTCTAATAGATTCGAAAACAACGTTATTTAACATTATTTATATAAATAAATAAATAAATAAAAATCCTAATTTTGTTATATTCATCCCATTACTTTCATTTGTTCCATTGTGGTGGTAGGGTGGTAGGGTGGGGGAAAGAAAGGAGAAAGGTGGGGATGTAAATTGAAATTTTATTTAATTATATTTAATATTAATTAAATAAAATCTAATAAATAATAATTATTAATATAATAATACAAAACTAATTTATATTAAATTAATTACTGTAATAATATGTAAAATATAATATAATAAAATTTAATATTAATTACATTCAATTAATTAATTTAATATTGATTAAATAAATTAAATAAAAATAATATAATTATTTATTTAATAATTTATATAATAATTAAAAATAAATTAAACAAAAAAAAAGAAAGAAAGAATAGTAGGGGGGTTGGAAACCTTGAAAGAAACCTGCAGAAAGGATGAATGATAGAGAAAGGGTAATTGTGGAGAGTAAAAAAAAAAAAGGGGGAGGTCGATTTCAAGGTCAGACACCAGGATGCCTTCTGTTAAAGGTATCGTCGTAAATCAAGATTAAGAATTAGTTAAAGAAGAGAAACCACCATGAGGATTACTTTTTATATTGCTGATAACGAAATGAAAATAAATTTTTTTGAAAAAAATAAACAAAATGTGTTTGATCGATTATGCCAGTCAAGTCAATTTAAAAACGTTTATCTGTTTCAAAGGATCGATATAATGTTTTAAATAAGAATGATAAGTGTGTGTGTGTGTGTGTATGTGTGTGTACATGTGTTTTTATTTTATGTATACAATAGAATTTGATTCAATGTTTATGTCATAGATGTCAACGTTTGTAGTTGACATTACTTGTTAATAGACAGAAAGAACACACTCTCTCTCTCTCACACACACACACACACAGTCTGTCTTTCTTTCTCTCTTTGTCTTTCTCTTTCTCTTTTGTAAGACATTGGACAGGTGGCAGATCTAACGGTTTGCCGACACGGAATTTCTCTCGTACGAATATCTCTCATACGATAGAATCACCAAAGGATTTCCCCCTGAGTTTCAAGTTTAACCGATTGCCATATTGAGATTATTTGTTACTTTATTATTTATTTTTTTTTATTTCCAAACAGGAAAGGTATGCTTTCACGAATTTTTAAATGTCATTTGTTAATGCATGAGTAATCGATTGCGTCAAGAAAAAATTCTGTGGTATTAATTTACGTGTAACATGTGTGTATTTATAATTGTGACAGTGGGTTCATTGTTATTAGAGAAATTTTTCGAATAATTCTATAATAGCACAAAATATTTTAAAAAAATATTGAATACACGTGTATTTAATATTAGAAAGAGATTCAATGTCTTTTCAATTGTATTTTAATTGTATTGATTCAATGTATTCAATATTTTGTACTACTAGGGTTTATTCTATAATATATATTGTATTATTATTTATTATTAAATTAATAATGTTTATTAAATACGAATTGTAATATCATTTTGATAAGATGTAATACTCGTGATTAGAAATAATTAATTTTAATTCACTAAATTTAGAACTATTTAATTTATGGTATATATATATATATATTAAAATAAAATATAATAATATATTTTAATAATATAATATATAAAAATAAAATAAATATATTAAAATACAATATAATAATATATCCTAATAATATAATATATATATAAAAATAAAATAAATATATTAAAATAAATTAATTAAAATAAAATATAAAAAGATATATTTTAATAATAAAATATTTATAAAAATTTATTATTTAAAATATAATATATATTTTATATAAATATATATAAAAGCTATTTAAAAGCTATTTATATACTAAATAATAAATATATAAATAATAAAAATATATATATATATATATACAAATATTATAATAAATTAATAATATTTATTAAATACGAATTGTAATATTATTCTAATAAAACATAATACTCATGATTAGAAATAATTAATTGTAATTAACAAAATTTAGAATAATTAATTTTATGATTATATATATATCATACTATATTATAATTTATTACGAATAATAAATGAATATGATTTATTAAATAATAATTATAATATCATTTTAATGAAACATAATACTAGTGATTAGAAATGTTTGTAGACTCTACTTTATAATATATTATTAATATTTACAAAAGATTTTTTTTTTTTTATTTTTGGATTTTCTAATGTAGAACGTGAAATGATTAAGCACATATGTAATAACATTTCGCAATTAGATATGCTCTCGCAAGATCACGGTACTGTCATACTTCTTAAGAAAATTAGAAAAAACAATGCTATGTGTATATGACTAAGTGAAATAAGAATGCACGAATGCGGAAACAACCGAATTATTTCGTTAGTCCGATTCCTTTCCTACGTTATGGTGAAATCGTGCGAATCTTAACATCTTTCTCTAACCATAAGATATTTCAATAGTTCTAACAAATTTTCTTCGTTTTTACATTAAAATGTAAAAGGTATCAAATATTAAACATTGAATTACATTAAACCGAAAGATCTTTGAACAAAATGTAAAAAAAAATACACCTACGTAAAACATTAAATCACTTTTCGTATGTAATAAAAATACAAACAAAATTTTTCAGAAAAAATAATCGTCCATTCATTCTCAAAAATATTTAAATGGAAAAATAAAAAAAAACCAAAAATTTAAATTAGCTAGCAGATAGATGACACACACACACATATCGTAAGAAACTTTAAACAAAATGTACAAACAAAAATCACTTTTCGTATAACAAAAATACAGCAAAATTCTTCTTTTAAAAAAAAAAAAAAAAATAATCGTCTATTAATTCTCGAAAATATCGAAATAGAAAAATAAAATGAAAAAATTAGCAAGCAGTTAGATGACACACAAACACAGACACGAGGAATCCATAATCGAAAGTGAATTTAATCGAAAAGGATACAAACTAAGAATAAATCTACAATTAAATTAATTAATTAATTTCAATTGAAATTTTGTGTGAATAGAAAATTACTCACCGAAATATTCGAAATAAACAACGACGTTTACAAGATCCAAAAACCATAATTGTTCAAGAAATAATCTAAAAATATAGAAAACTATAATACGAATTCAGTTTTATACAGAAAAATATGATCGCGAATTGAGAAAAGATGTTAAAAGCAAGCAATACGTGTATACTATTAGGTAGTATACATAATACTAACAATAAGGGTTCTTTCGAAGGGTCACACATGGCTCGGTTTAGTCCGTTGGAAATGATCACGTGCCAAAACACCGGTAAGAAACATCTGCTTGTTCGTCAAAAGTGCGCCACGGCAAACGTGTTTCCATAGTTCTCGTTTCTCTCTTTCTTTATTTTCCCTTTTTTTTTTTTTGTGTTGTCGTGCGCGCGCGCACACGTGCGCAATTGCGCTGCTCAGCACGATCGAGCAAAAGAAGAAAGCGACGATCGAAAATCTCGTCTTCCACGATCTGATTCCCTTCCTTTAAAATCATCACCCGTGTCCTTACACTTATCGCAAAAGATAAAATTCCGAATTTGACATATATTTTAACGTTAAATAAAACAACAACAATATAAATAATCAGATTTCAAAATATCAAATTTATGTTGCTCTTTAAATTTCTATTTTTTTTTCTCTTTTTTTGAACGTTCGTGTGACGCTTCAATTATTTCTTTTGATTTTAATTTTTTCGGGTCTCTTATATTATCTTTTTCAAGATAAAACGATTAAGATAACTTTGATGCAAACGGGTAATATTATTTCACTTTATTCATGAGTTTCCTGTGAATATGTATGAGTGTTTTTCTGTTTGGTGGCCCCTGAACGTATGCAACCCTTTCGCGTTTGAGTAACGATGCATAAACGGTTGCAGTGCTACAGGGGCAACATAAATTCAACTTCACAAAATTCTTCTAACGAATTGACAAAAAATATTTGATTATTAAAGTGAATAAAATAAAAATAATAAATAATACGGGTCTATGTAAAAAAAAAACAAATGTAAATTATTATAATAATAATAATAAAAATATAAGATTAAAAATATTCACGACGATATATGTTAGAAACAATTCATCATCCCGCAAGTACGATTTACAGAAAGCATACACGGTTGCCGTAATATAGGGGCAACATAACCTCAATTTTAAAAAATTCTTCAACCAGAAGAATTGACAAGAAATGTTTGAATATTAAAATGTTTGAATGCAATTAAAGTAATAAATAATACGAGTACAAAATGTAAATGAATATAGAAATGATGTTTAAAATATAAGATTGAAAACGTTTATGACGATATGGTAGAAAAGATTAATCTTGCAAGCACAATTTACAAGGTAAAATTTAGAAAGCATATATCCGTTTAGTATCGAATGCTTCCGAAACTTCCTCGAAGATATTTCTTCAAGATTTCTTGAAAATTTCCTCAGACATGATTCACAATGCGAATCTTCGTGATTCTTGCTTACATACATACATGTAGTTATTTCGTAAATCTTCAATACGTTAACTAAGAATACACAATAAAAACAAGGATACATATATAAATATAACATATCACCATTACAATTATAAAACTTTTTCTTTCTGACTTTCTTCAACTATAAGATAATAGAATTAGGAATAATCATATATCATAAGAAGTGTCTGAATTTTCACATATCATTCGTACGAATAATATTTGAAAAGAATAGAAACTAGAATTTAAAAATGAATATTCGTAAAAACACAGAGACATTTATTCAAATGAATACGAACGAGTTAAACGATAGAAGAAACTTTCCATGGAAAGATTTCTTTTCCATTTCTAAAGGATTCAATGTTTGCCAAAGAACGAGGACAGTGTTCTAGGATAACGAGGACATTTCTTGAAAAAGTATCAATGTGTATAATGTCATAGATATATATACGAATGCACGTGTATGTATGCATCTATGCAAGTAAGGATAAATTGTCTGAGAACAGTGTCGTTCTCATAGTAGACGAACACAAATCTTGCTACTATCATGCATGAGATTCTAGTCAAATGTCCGTAATTAATTGCAATTATAAATAATTACTATTCGAAAAGAAGAAAAAAAAAAGTTAGAAACCCCCCACCACCCCACATTCGTCTCTTCTTTATTCTCAACTTGCATAACACACACAATTCTTTTGCGTATTTTTCTAGACGAACGTTTTTAGCTTTTGATTTTTTTTTTTTTTTTCTTCTTGAACGACCTCGAACAATGTTCGTTCGGCCTTGCTACTGTTCGTTTGTGGTTTTTTATCTTATTGTTCGTTGTATTATATTGAACATCGTAAAAAGTTGAATGGATTTTAAAATGAAAAGGAAGTTTCGTTTAAAATGTTGAAATAATAATAATAATAATAATAATGATAATGATAATGATAATGGTTTTGTTTGAAATTTTAAGATGATCTTTTTCCTGGTGCACGTGTCACGACGAATGTAGAACGAAATAAACGTGAAACGTTACTTTAATAATAATCTTCCCCTCCCACACCCCTCATTCGAGTAGTTAAAATCGTACGACGATAATTTCCGGTAAAGTAGGTAATACGTGTTCTCACGAATGTGAAATTGCTTCTTGCGGTAAAATTGCAAACGATCTATGCAATTTTTTACTATACGAAGATTATGTTAAGGTGACAGCTCTACCAAGATATGTATATATAAATATATATATATTTATCGGATAATTTAGGTATGTTTATAATATAAAACGAGAATTATTTTTTCTATTAAAAATTATTGAAATAAATTATATCTGTTTACTTAATTAATAAATTGAGAGGTAGAAATTTATATCTTGGAAAATTATTTAATTTATTATTATTATTATTTAAATTATTTATATTTTTTTTTAATAAGAAGAATATTATATATTATTTTTAGGTTATATAGATATTATATTTATATTTTATAAATTAATATTATTAATTTGTTTATTAGTAATATTAATTATAAAATACTTAATAAAAAAAATACAAAAAAACAGAAATTTATATCTTAGAAAATTATTTAATTTATTATTATTATTTAAATATATTAAATTATAATTATATATATTATAAATTTAATATATAATTGATACAAAAATAATAAAAATTAAAATTACAAAAATATCTTAACCAACAAAATAATATAACAAATAGTTAAACATAGATTTATCTATTCTTTAGAATAAATTTAATAAAATAACCTGCTTTGAGAATATTAATCTATTTGACGAGATATAATAATCAAATAATGTCATCTCAAAGAATTATCTCACATATGATGTGACGCTTTGAGAATATGGATGTTAACGAGGATTAAAATAGAAAGAACAAATAAATAAATACAGAAAAAGGAAGAAGAACAAGAAGAAGAAGAAGAAGATAAATAAAAAGAAACACTAATCGACTCCTCGAGTTCTCGAGGTAATATCGCAATTACGATTCGCATCTTTCCTCTTGTCTTTCCGTCCATCTCTAACGGTAGCAACGACTAATAACTGTGTAGTATTAAAATCTTTCTCTTTCTCTCCTTTACTATTTCTAACTTAAGCAAACTCCTCCCAAGAAACATCATTTTACTGATATATACACCTAATCGTCTTAGGTAAAATACTATACGTTTCTCCCTCACATGCAATTATTTGTATTAATAATACATTACCGCACCTAGAAAAAGGATCGTCATAATTTTCTATCTATTTTATTGTCATGTATTAGGTCGAGTTATAAGTAACTTCCAAGGTAACTATGTATTGGGTTGTTCGGAAAGTTCATGCCAATTTTTGGTAGGTGGCATAAAGTTCTTTTGCTAAAAAAACCTGAAAAGTTTTGGAAAGAAGTATGGTGGGTAGAGGTAAGGAGTATCATCTGTATATATGAAAAGTGTCCGTCGAAATGCATTCAATTAGGGTGGCGCCACATTAGCATCAGCGACAACTTTTCACAACACAAATTTTACCCATAACTGTTTTGTTATTCACATACTTTTTCATACAATTAAATGATAAAAAATCAATAAACGTACTATTTACAGTTGACGAAATGAAATTACTCTAGCTACACGTTTTCTCATAATAATTCTTTAAGGTTATATTCACTACATTATTTTGTACTACGCAAGTAGTTGAAATTGTTAATAATTAACTACTTTAGAGTCGCCAATAATATTACATTTTTTAACTCGGCATACTTCAATTCGTTTACAATTGCTACATTCATACCATATCTTTTGTCTACACCAGCGCCATTCTGGAAGGTTTTTGAACTGTTATTTATAGCATACGCTGGACACTTTTTCAAATTTTCTCCTATATGAGATGATACTCCTTACCTCTACCTTCCATAGAAGGAAGAAATTTTGAAGTTAATCTTAAAGATGAAGAAAGGTTGTTAAATCACTGTATAGATCACTGTATAGATGAGGATTCAGTTAGTTTTCTTTCAATTTTTTTATGTAGTCAATGTTACATTTAACCATTTCTCTTAACCTCTCGAATGGATAGTAAAAAGTGCATATTCGACATGTAATGCTTTAAGAATTTAAACAAGGCAATTGTACTAAGAAGGCAACTACAAAAATATGCAGCATATACAGTGCAGGACTGATAACTGATAGGACAGTCAGAAATTGGTTTGTAAAATTCCGTTCTGGAGATACAACCTTAAAAGACGAACCAAGTGCAGGACGTTTTTCCAACTTTGACAAACCTTTTAAAGGTAAGATTGGAACAAAATCCAATAGATACATGCAACAGATGCAAAGAATACAAAAAAAACTTCAAGAAAAGTGTCCTGCACTTATCAGTGACAGAAATGCCATTGTTTGTCTCATTAAAAACGAAAGTTATTTATGACTCTACCTAATATTTATTACATTCGACAACAAAAAGAAATGTTTGTATAAGAACGTGGACAAGTATGCAGTTATATTATGTTCAGGGTTGTCAAACTACTACTTGGTGGCGGAAATGCAACGCGTTGCATGTTGAATAAAGGGACGTAGAACGTTGACTGCAGTATACACATGCAGCCATCTGCAATTTACGCTTTTGCCAAGCTCGTTTCACCGCTCCTTAAGGCAGGCGTGGCACCAAGCCACAAACTTAAGTCTCGCACCTATCTCTTCAGTGTTACTATACTAGAATTTAGATTCGCATGAACGCGACTATAATCTTAAATACTATGAAACCAAGCTCGAGTAAACTCAACAAATTTTTATATTCGTCAAACAATTGTTATTTAACAAACAATTGAAAGTTATGTCAATTTTAATGTTAATTAATTAATTATATTTACTATTGTAATTTTACGTTTAACTTCTTGTTAAAAAAAATTAAAAAAAAAAAAATGTGAACTTGTGTGCAATTTTTAAAATAATTTGTTCGTTATAATAATTCAAATTGAAATTCTTGAAATGTTCCGTAATAGGTCAATTATGTCCTTGAATTTTACTGTTGTAATTTGTTTTATATTACGGTAGCTAACTTGATTTTTTTTGGACAATGGAGTTAGGCCATTTTCAAAATAAATGGCTCTACTAAAGAAGATCAAACATAACCTAATACAAACGTATTAGTAATAAATGCCATGATAACGCCTTATCTGGCTTAATTTTCTTCTTAGTAAGTTCATACGTCATTCCTTCGTTGGAGGTTCCTTTGAAATCGTGTCAGCGTTCTTAATTGCCATGAGGAGGTGGAGGAGGTGGACGTATAAAGCGTGGTACGGTTCGTTTTGCCTTTCATACTTAATAAGACGAGACAAGCGCGTAACGACGCCTATCTAAGCAAGATCTGTGGAACTCCATACTGTTGGACTCGTTTAACTTCATTATAACACGAATTTTAATCATTCTGTACGAATTCTTCTCTTATCATTCAAATTGTTTCATCAAATATTTTGAAACACAACAAAATTAATCTATTTGCTGTAATCATTGGTTTTTTATACAATACGAATGTTCATAATTGAATTTTTATGTTTAGGGTTTGTTTTTTAAAACAAATTTAATTATTTTCATTAAATTTGACATTTATACCATTGTAATTGTTACATTTAGTATTTTAAAATCAAATTGTTTCATCAAATACTTTGAAACACAAAAGAAAATACAAAGAAATTAATCAATTTCCAATAATCATTGGTTTTTTATGCAATACGAATGTTCATAATTGCATTAATATGTTCAGGGTTTGTCTTTTAAAACAAATCTAATCCTTTTAATTAAATTTGACATTTATCACATTGTAATTGTTACATTTAGTATTTTAAAAGTAAAATAATTTATTTCTAATTTCTATCTGCAATTTAATTTTTCTGAAAACGTTCATAACTGTAAGGTTATGTTTAAAGTTAGGGTTCATTGATTGTAATACAAGGTTAGTACTACTCTAATCATACTAATACGTTCATTGAAAACGTCAAAATGTCAAAATGATGAATTTATGAATTTTTAATAATCAATGTTTCATTTTATTCAACAAAAGTGTTCAAAGTTAGTGTTCATTGATTATTCTTGTCATACTAATCGTTTCATTGATTATGTTTAAAGTTAGGGTTCATTGATTGTAATACAAAGATAGTACTACTCTAATCATACTAATCGTTTCATTTTCAAATTTAAAATGTCAAAATGATGAATTTATGAATTTTTAATAATCAATGTTTCATTTTATTCAACAAAAGTGTTCAAAGTTAGTGTTCATTGATTATTCTTGTCATACTAATCGTTTCATTGATTATGTTTAAAGTTAGGGTTCATTGATTGTAATACAAAGATAGTACTACTCTAATCATACTAATCGTTTCATTTTCAAATTTAAAATGTCAAAATGATGAATTTATGAATTTTTAATAATCAATGTTTCATTTTATTCAACAAAAGTGTTCAAAGTTAGTGTTCATTGATTATTCTTGTCATACTAATCGTTTCATTGATTATGTTTAAAGTTAGGGTTCATTGATTGTAATACAAATTTAGTACTACTCTAATCATACAAATCATTTCATTGAAAATGTCAAAATGATGAATTTATGAATTCTTAATAGTCAATGTTTTATTATAAATGTAATGTATGTATGTAATAAATAAATACCAATAAGTACCAAATGGTATCAAAGTATCAATGGTATATAATATATACTTAATTTATAAATAATTAACAATACTAATTAAAAACCTGTAAAAAAAAAAATAGATATACAACTAGAAATAACAAAAAATAATACTAAAAACAACAAACTTAAATGCTACTTATACAATAATGTATAAGGAAACTTTTAAATCATTCAATATAAATAGGAAAACCCATATGAATCGAATAAAACCTGCTAAACCGAATAACCACAAAAGGAAAATATAATAATAATAATAATAATAATAATGATAATGATAATAATAAGTTGATGGAAAGGAACGTACGTTAAAATGTTCTTCGTTGAACTTTTACGTAAAACAGGAAATCGAGTAACTCAACTGCATTTCTAATTCTAATCTTAAGTACACATGGTAGTTATCGTTAGTGATATAAAATTGCTAATATAATTGTTTTTAAATACATATACATATATATATATATATATATATATATATATATATATATACAAAATGAATCATGTTACAAGATTAGAGTAAGATTTGAGAGTTGAGTAAATGATTGAGATCTTTTTTTCTGTTTGTTTTTGTAGGTTAGGAAAAATATACTGTAAAACTTTCTTCGTTAACGGTTATATTATAATAAATAAAACAGGAAGAAGAAAAAGAAGAAGGATAAGAAGAAGAGGAAGAAGAAGAAGCGAGAGGACAATTAAACGTTAACGGTTTCAAATCGAGCCTCTTACTTGGTCTTATATACGAGTTTTAAAACTTGTAGCAAACATAAAGCTTGGAAACTGGATTTTATATTTAAAGTAGAATCAAGTGAAGATAACATCGTGGGACAATGTAGAACACGTTACATGGACAATGAACATAAAAGACATTCTTTATATTTATTCTTTTCTTTTATTCTATTTCTCTTTCTTTTTTTTTTTTTAAATTCCGTTGAATTATTGTCAAATACAAAGAGAGGAGAAAGGTAAACAAATTAGGTGAAGTGAATTTGTTGAACTATTTTTTTTCTTTTTCTCTTCTTCTTTTTTATTTTGTCTTCTCTATATTTTGTTCATACAAAAAGATGAACAAGAAGAAGAAGAAGATGATGATGAAGTTTAAAAAAAAGAAGAAGAAGTAGAAGAAAATGTATGAAAAAAAATAAACAGAAAAAAAGAAGAAGAAAAAATATTTAAAAAATAAAAATAAAAAGAAGAAGAAGAAGAAAATCTATGAGAAAAAATTAAAAGGAAGAAGAAGAAGAAGATTAGAATAAGATTTGAAAATTTAGCAAATGATTGGGATCTTTTTTTTTGTTTGTTTTTGTAGGTTAGGACAAATGTACTGTAAAACTTTCTTCGTTAACGGTTGTATTATAATAAATAAAACAGGAAGAAGAAGAAGAAGAAGAAAATGTATGAAATAAAATAAAAAGAAGAAGAAGATGAAGAAAATGTATAAAAAAAAGTAAGAAGAAGAAGATGAAGAAAATTTATAAAAAAAAGTAAGAAGAAGAAGAAGAAGAAAATGCATTAAAAAAATTTAAAAAAAAAAAAGAAGAAGGAAATGTATTAAAAAAAAAAAAAGATGAAAAGAAGAAGAAGAAGAAGATAAGATTCGATGGGTAATTTCGTTCGAACGCATGGAATGCAATAACATGCGATAGGTTTTCTCTTAAACACAAGACCATCGATATCCTCGGAACGAAGAGAATTCATTGGTAGATACATTTGTAACGCGTAGGACGTTTATATTCCACTTGTTCGTTGATTCGTTCCTTCGTTCTTTCGTTCTTGCTATGCAATGTGCTTTGATCTTGCTATTCAACTACGATTCCCATTTTACTTTTACCTCAACACGTCCTTCGTATATTACGAATCCGTAATTCAACGAAGGAAGTAACAGAACAATCGAGAGAGAATTATTTTTATCTTTTATTTTGAAACGTGTTAGTTAGTTGTATAAATCGATTTCAAAAAAGATATAATTAAAAGATTTTTTTTTTTTTTTTTTTTGATCAATCATCACAGGTTTTTATCCAAATTAAGAATTCATTTGGATTTTATTATAAAATTCAAAACATATATTAATCTTTATTCGTAATTATGAATGAAGTGGTTAAACGAGAACGTTATCTTTTTATTTTAGAAATTATCTTGAATGATTTGTCGATATAGGTATACAAGTGTAGATAAATTGAGAATATCAGTTTGAAAATATTTAATGTTGATTGATGATCTTATATTACGATTTCAAATAAATTTCAACTATGTAATATGAATCTGTAATTAATGAAATAAAAATAAAAAAAAGTTACAAGAGTTAAAAAAA
>NW_015148981.1:2368252-2389374 GCF_001465965.1 Polistes dominula | reverse complement strand
TTTTCCGAAAAGTAGTGAGGTTTTTTCCGAAAAGTAGTGAGGTTTTTTCCGAAAAGTAGTGAGGTTTTTTATATAACAACACTATATTATAACTTAGTTATTTTAACTTAGTAGAAACTTTAGTTAAATATAATTTACTGATTATTTAATAATATTAGGTAATATAAGGTTATATATATATATATGAAAGTATAAAAATTGTAGAATCTAGCGTGTCTTATCGTGCATTACAATCTCTTACGGAACTGCGTTAGGATATTTTCATTGGAACGAAAGGAAATAACGATGTAATACGTAAGACTGGAATATTTATCAAAGAGAAATGGTGAGAAAGAGAAAAAGATAAAGAGAGAATACTTTTTGCGTGAGCGTGAGTATGAGTAGCGTGAACAAAACCAAAGTCATATTACTCTCGTGTCAGTTAGTTGGTAGTAGTGGGTTCTCGTTCGTTGGAAATCGAGCGAAAAGAAAGGTACGGGCTCAAGGACGTTAACGAGATCTCTATAATCTTACTTCAATTGGCCAAGTTAATACAGGTTTTGTATATATTAATGTTACTAATAAGTTATGTGATTTAATTATGATAATAAGAACCTTTTTGTTCTATTAAATTCATTCATACTGTTTTTACCATTTATACATAAAAATTGTATTTTAAGCTTGTTCTAATTGATGATAAATACCATCGATCTTAATCCTTTTTTTAACTGTTCAACAGTTTCTCCTCCTCTTGCGTTTTGTCCTCCTCGTCCTCCTCGTTGTCCTCGTCGTCGTCGTCGTCGTTGTCGTCGTCGTCGTCGTCGTCGTCGTCGTCGTCGTCGTCCTTTTCTCCTTCCAATGAATTCTCCTTGTTTTTTTTCTTTTTTTCCATTAGTATCTCATTACGATCGATTTTTTACAAATTCTTGAAATATTTTGTGTATTTTTATTTTTATTTTATTCTTCACGATTCACTTTTACAAGGTCGAGCTCAAGGTCGATAGATAGAGGATCGTAAATGCAATAAACTTATCGAAATTTTTGTTTTTAATGAAATATTTTAAATAAAATATTAATCACATTTAAAATAAACTAATAATTCTGCGTTTTGTTTATGATTTTTTAAATTGGAGCATAACTCGATTCGCTCTTGGTTGTTCGCGTTCAACTAACTCGATCGTTCACTGCTAACTATCTGACTTTAGACGGAAATAATAATCAAAATAAACACCATTCTCTGTGTAAGAAAGAGAACGTGGCTTTGCTCGTGTGGTGAACGCTGACAAAAGGATTTTTTGTGTTTTCAAACCTTATTTTCTTCCTCATCCTTGTTTCACGTTTAAGTAGCTTTTACTAAACTTTCTGAAATATTTTTTACTTCTTTTTTCCCGCCAAAATTATAGTACACTTTTATTTTTACAGAATTACAATATACTTCTATTTTATTTTTCTTTTTTTTTTTTTATAAAATTGAGAGAAAGAAAGCTTTTTCCAATTATTTGCTGTAACATTAAACCATTACTCGCCAATGGGCCTTTTTTTTTTTTACTTATTTTGAAATTTATTTTTTTTTTTCTTAAACTGCAACTTCAGATCGAAATATATTCGTTCAAATTACGAGATCGTACCTGGTGAAAATGCTTCAAAAAAATATTAAAAATTTTCATTATTTTATTTTAAATCAATTATTAAAGATATAAAATAATTGTTATATTTAAATAAAAGAAAAAAAAAACAATCATTCCAAAAATAGTTCTATTTGGTTAGGTTAGGTTATGAATATCATTATACAGTTAATTTAATTGCTTTTTTTTTGGGGATTTTCGTATTGTGGCGGGTAATGGGTTAACAAAATATTAAATCAAATTTAAATTTTAAAACGAGAACGATATTTTACTAATTGTAAATGTTAAAAGATGATTTTTTATTTTTAAAAAATACCCCAAAAGAATTTAAAACTCTAATATTTTTTTTTTCGTACTGCAAGAATTACGAATTCATTTGTTTCTTCTTTTTTTTTTTTGCTAATAAGAAACAACGGTAATAAAAAATAAAAATTAGAATTAGAAAAAAAACAATCAGTTAAATATTAAAAATAATTTAAAACGTGAACGGGTAATTTAAAAAAATTTTTTAAAACATGATATTTGTTTTCCCTCTCTGAAAAAAATAAGAAGAAAGGATTAAACTGTATAACTTGATTTACGAAGTCATGCTTATTTATATATAATATATATATATAAGTGTGTGTGTGTTTGTGTATGTTTGTATATACATGATATATATATATATATTATTATATAATTATATATCTATCATCGCAAATACAGCAGTTATAAAACATTGTCGTGTTCGTCGCACTTTAACGACACAGAAAGAGAAAGAAATAGAAAGAAAGAGAGAGAAAGAGAGAGAAAGAGAGAGAGAGAGAGAGAGAGAGAAAGAGAGAGAAGTATTACAAATATTTTAAGAACCTTACAATTCGTATAAGATCGCGTATCAAAAAGGGACTACAGCGAGGGCACGAACTTATTTCTAATTTTTGATTGCAAAAATTGATACGAATACGACATTTTTGCAATCATTTACAATATTTTGTTGATATTACAGTAACGATAACCGAGATCAAGTCTTATTTTAAATTTTCCCTTTTTTTTTTTTTAAACGCTTCGAGAGAAAGAGAAAGAAAGAACAGAGAAAATGAATGAGAAAGAGAGAGAGAATGAGAGAAAGAGAGAGAGAGAGAGAGAGGAAGAAACAAATTTCTAATTAAAAAAATATAATATTTCAATTTATTATTAATTATATACGCAAGTAAAAGGAAATAAAAAATAATAATATTATTCAAATTATATTAAACGTATTAATATAACAATTATTATTATCTTTTTTCTCAATATTTTTCAATCATTCTCTTTCTTTACCTTTTGATTAGGTCTACCGTGAAAAATTCTATCCATTTTGAAAATAAAATAAAATAATAAATTACTCATATAATTTGAACAATGAATTAATTGAATTACTTTTGAACTCTTGCCAACATGATGGCAATGTGTATATTTCATTTTAAAAAATGGGGTTTTACCTCTAGTGACGAAAAATTGAACTAATGTTTGTTTGAACGGACAGAATTTTCTGGTAAACCTAATTTTTTTCTTCTTCTTCTTCTTCTTCTTATTGCTAAGCTATAGCCGTGCAAATTTGAATCGATGATAAATAGTAATAATAATAATTATTATTATTATTCGTATTAACCCTTTGTACACGAGGCCTTTTTCATTTGCACTAACCAACAACTCGAGAATACTCCGACCAAATTAGGGAAACATTTGACATGTACATTAAAGTCATTTATAAATAAACAAACGTATAACAATAATGAAATTTCATCAATTTATTTATTTTTATATCAAAAAGAAGAAATTTTAAGAAATATTATACTCTGTGTACTTAGTTTTTGTATGATATTTCGTAAAACAATACCCAAGATGCATCCTAGGTGTTTTTCAGGACACGTATCACAATAATTTGTTACTTCCGGCTTATTTTCAAACGTATTATGATCAGAATAAACTTTACAGTTCCTTTTCAACCCTTTAAGTATGATCTTTAAAAGAAATATCTTATCACATATCGTAAATAAGCAGATTGAGCAACAAAAGACTTGAAATGAGCCATCGGGCGCCGTATCGGCGCCTCTCGAGTTGCCACTTAAATCTCGAGTGTGCAAAGGGTTAATAATTATAACAATAAGTTTTTATAATCAGTTTTTGATCGATGGTGTATTTCTAACTATAGGGCTTGCTCGTAAGTACAATGGCCCTTTATAAAAAAAAAAAAAAAAAAAAAATAATAATTATATAAAATAAAGAAAGCGTAAACACCGAAGTGCATTTAACTTTCTCTACGTATCGCTTATTATCAATTATTATCTAACGTTCCTAACAAGTAATCCTTCGAATTACTTAAATTACGTCAATCGACGAACGATCGGGGTTTTTTTTTTTTTTATTACGTGGGATGTTTTTTTTGGCTTCGTTGAAATGATACGAGTTAGAATTATTCAATCTCGCGTTCATTTTGTTATTAATAATAATAATTACATAACAAATGATTGTAATCATTTGTTGTTAATATTAATTAATAAAATCGTGGATTTTTTTTCTTGTTTTTTTTTTGTTTTTTGTTTTTTAATGATATATATTATATATATATATATTTTTTTTTTCGTATGTATAATATATATATATATATGTATAAATTATAAAATATCGACTTTTTTTTTTTACGACACTTAAATTACGAAAGTACAAACTTTCCTTTTATTTTCGGGATAACGATGCGTGGTTTTTTATTTTGTTTTATTTTGTTTTGTTTTTTCTGTTTTTTTTTGTTTCATTTTTATGTCTTTTTTTTATTTATATTTGTTTTCTTGTTCGTAGGTACGCGTGCAAATGTATATGTAATAGTAGCTTAACTAGAGTTGTTTGCAGCAGATTTTTGAGATTATAAAAAATGATATATATATACAGGGTGTCCTATAACTAATGTTACAAACGAAACAAGTTAGATGTGTTTCTATATAAGAAAAGTATGTCAAAAATTGGAAATTCAAATTGATTCGTGCAAGGTTTTGTTTTTAAAAATGAAAAAAAAATAATAAATTACAAAATTTGGCAAGTATACACGCATTTACAGTTACAGTACAGAGTTTTGAATATTTTTTGCTTTGTTTTTGAAACTTTTGTTTATAAAAAACCAAGTTTTTAATTTCCAACAATAGCAAATTCAGTAAAAAAAAAATTGTCAAACATAATATTCATCAGAAACAAAATCTTAGTAGAAAAAAAATATTGTAATATATTTGTTTTAAATTATTATTAGTCACTCTTCTTGTTTATACCACCATATTATGACACCCAGTACATATATATATATAATGTATATAAAAAGAATATATATATATATGTTGAACTTATTTTTAGTATTCACACGCACAAATCCCGAGTTTTAATGCAGCTTATCACAACAGCTTTCTTTAGTTAAATAATAATCGTTGAAAAAACACGCATATCAACGATATTATTATTATTAATTAATGCGTATCAAAAATTCCACGTTATCTAAATGAAACTACTATTATATTATCATATATTAGATAATAATAATATTATAATTATTGTTTATTATCATTTTATATATATATTAATCATGTATGTATATATATATACATACACTGATTAAAAGTCGAAGTATAATGATCATTAATCAACGTCTTCTCCTCCATTGGATTATGTGAGAAACATGGGTTGCGTTTCGTTAGAAAAAAATTAGGAACGTGGTGGTTGTTTTTTTTTTTCTTCTCGTTATCCTTATTAACCGTTTACACCGGTTCTTCTTACATATTTTATTATTATTGTTCGTTCATTCGTTCATTCGTTCGTTCGTTCGTTCTTTTAGTTTTTATTTTGTAATTTTCGACGTTATTGACGGCGTTAAAAAGGAAGGAAAGTTTGATGTTGAGATGTTAGTTAGATTCTCGAGTAGAAAATCATTATTGTTCTCTCTTTTTTTTTTTTTCTTTCTTTCTTGAACGAGCACGGAAACGTTACGAAATATTTCTTTCGATATTGTGGAATTCCTTCTTTTTTTTTGTTTTTTTTTCTTTCTTTCGTTCACCGCCAATGACATCGAGAACAATATTATTATAATAATAATAATAATCATAATTAAAATGGCAAAGTGAAAATGGTAATTTTAACGGTAGGCCAGCAGTGTGTCCCTTTGTGTGCACACACGCGTTATTAAATCGTAACACTGAAAAATTGGGGATAGAAAAAATACATATTTATCTTCGTATCAAAAATTACGTATCCTCATATCATTAACGAATAAACAAATTAACCTTTTTTTTTTTTTTTACACGCGAAAAGGTAATCAAACGAGTTGCTTACTTATCGTAATTTACATGCAGTCTCTCCTTTTGCTTACGCGCTAATAATCAGCACGAGTATTTTATTTTTTTTTTGTTTTTTTTTTGCTTTTTTTTTTTAAACGTATCGATACGTAAAAAACTGATTGTCTTGTAAAATACTTCGTCGTGTTGTTTTTATTATTGTTGTTGTTGGTTGTTGTTATTATTATTATTATTATTATTATTCCTTTCCGTTTCTTTCTCTAAAATATGAGAGAACAAAATGACTATAAACGGAGATTATTTTTATGTTTTACACGAGAGTAACATAATAATCGTTTTCATCAAGCCAAATCGATTAACTGTAATTAAATACAATTTACAAATAAACATTAATATAAATTTATATACATTGTTTACATATATATATATATATATATATATTATTTAATAAATAATTCATCATAAAATTATTTTCTTATTATTTCATTTAAATTAGAAATTTAATCGAATACTGTTTTTGATTACCGTAGTATCGGTGATTTACGTACGATAGTACGAAGTACCGTACTACGGTAATCAAAAATTTATAAGAAAAATTTGTTAAAAACAAATCATTAAAACAATTAATCGTTTTGACTTGCGAACGATTTGTGTGTGTGTGTGTGTTCGTTTGTGTATAAAATAAAATATACATATTGTTTTTTTTTTTTTTTTTACATAGGTATATAAAAAGAGATATATATGTATGTATGTATATATATATAGAGAGAGAGAGTGAGAGAGAGACTATATGAGCCTCGAAGCGTAATATGCTACAAATTTTCCTACAATTATTTAGTTACGTAAGGTTTAATTCAACGGCCGAGTGCAAACTTTTCTTATAAAAACTTTCGCTCTCCTATTATTAAACCTTTTACAAACGGAAGATACATGGAAAATGCATACAATATATATTTATATATATATATATTCGGATTTATCATTTTAAATGTTTAATGATAAAACCGATCATCACTTGACGAGATTAATTCTTATTGTGCAAAGTATATATCACATTGTATCAATGTAAACGAAAAAAAAATTGCTAATTTTACTTTGCAAATAATTATTAAACAAAAGGAAGAAGAAAAAGAAACAAATATACATATATATATATGCATATATGTAACAACAGGATAAATTAAATAAGTGACTTGGAGGGGGGGGAGGGGGATTTTAAAAAAAATACGTTTTGTTTACGAATTATTTGAAAATTTTACTTCACTCAAATAATCGCGGCCGATATTTGACGATTTGGCATCTAAAAATAGGTTAGGTAGACTTAAAACGAAATAAATAAACAAACAAATCTCGCGCTATCAATTATTTGTGGGGTGGGGACAAAAAAAAATTCAAAAACTAACCTAAAACTAAGAATATACCTAAACCGCAGCAGTGTCATCGGTATTTCGTAACAAGGCGGCAGCTTTAACAACGTCACCACCGCATTGGCTGAGCATCAATTTGCAATCCTCAAGACCAACAAAATTATTCTCCCTTTTCAACAATCCCTGAAGACGTTCAAGTTTAATCGCAGTTAAAACGTCCCAACCGGTGACATTTAACGCAGCTATACAGGACTCGGGTGTTGATTGATCATGCAATACCTTCAACATTATTCTCACTTCGTCCGATTGTTCCCCGTTACGTGGACCACGAGTTCTACGTGCGTTAGGACCGTCGCAAGCAAATTCTAAAAGATCCTCGCAAGAAACGTGATCGGATTGTCGGGACAGGTCACTAGTACGCGTAACTACCAATTTATCCGATTCATCACGATCGTATGATTTGGTATTGGTCGTTAGATAGTTGTCGTTGTTACAACTTGAATAATCTTTGCGATTGGTATTCTCAGATCCAGATGATTTAACTGTATTTACGTTGTACTCCGTAGTCGTATTGGTAGTGACGGTGGTTGTGGTGGTTGTTGCAGTGGTAGTGATGGTGGTCATGCTGGATTCCTCTGGAAAAGGTAGTTCTGACTGATGAGTACAGTTGAAAGGTTTTTCTTGAAAACTCGATGATATTCCTCCTCCTACTCGTCTAGTATTCATAGCCTGTGACCTTGAGATTAAAGTTATATTTGGAGATTCGTTCTTATTAGAAATACTCGAAGAATCTTCCGATCTGCTCGAACTAGAAGTAATGGAATTTCTATTGGGCAAACCGCTACCACTCTCTGTCTCTTCGTCGAGGGATTTCGAAGCAATACTTTTTTGAGAATTTTTTGACTCGATACTAATCTTTCTTCGAATGCGAACATCGGAATCGTTAGTTTCTTCTGATACAGTTTCAGGACAGGATCCTGTATCCTCGGGGTCGATCAAATTGTCAGAAAACTCGAGTAGGTCTTCCGAAATGACGCTGCAACGATGCATCTTACTTTCGTCCATTGGTAAAGAATCCAAAGCGGCAAGTTCCGATTCGATACGTTGTTCGAATTCTTCCGGACTAGAAAAATGAACAACATAGTTAGTTATGTGTAAACTAGAACTTTGTATTGATCACTTATGAATAATCCCCTTACCTATTTGTCGAAACTTCCGGAGAATAACTCTCTTGCAATGTGGAAGAACTGGTGGTAGGTGTATTCGCGTATTGGAGAAGAAAATTACCGTCGACTTGATCCTCCAAAGCAGGTGGGGTCGTAACAGCCATTTTAGCTAATGTCCTCGTCACTCCACCACCTGGTATGATCAACGGATGTTTCCTTTGATGTCTTGGCAAGCTCGATTTTGGTTGTAACGTTTTCGAACGATCACGGGGTGGTAATGGTATTGGATTTTCATCGACGTTATTTTGATTTTGATTATTTTCAATCTCCAATGCCGAATGATGTCTCTCCAAGCTTCGTGTTTGAGGTAAGGGAGGTGGTAGATGAGGAGGTGGCGGTGCACGAATTTTTGGCAATGTTTTAGCTCCCCCATGATGCATATCCATAAATTGAAACGCATGTTCAGAAGTAGTATCCTCAGAATGGGAAATACTGTGGCCAAGGGTTGCGTGCTTGTTACCACGAACTCTTGGTCTCACTACAGGCAATCCCGAACGCAACATACGAAGAGGATTCGTGTCTTGTGCACTTTCGATCGCTGGTGTTTCGACCAAGCTGTTGTAAACCTCCTTGGCTTCCTCCGACAATGTCGCCTAAACAAGTCGCGGGATGGGGATAGATTCGGGGGAGAGAAGAAAAACGAAAATTAAAAACAAAAATCATAAATGAGGGTAACTATGATAGAAGAAGAAGAAGAAGAAGAAGAATATGATGAACTATAATAAGAAGATAATAATGATGATAAACAATTAAATGATATTTATCTATTATCAACGAATCGTGCTATTTTATTGGACTCCTTTTTTTACGAACGGTTCGTGTGTGCTTGTGGTGTGTGCGTGTAAACGAATAATAAGATAAGATACTTTGTGCAGCATAACGAATGCAACTTGCTGCATTGGATTAAAGATGCGTGCGACACAATGCGCAAAAGACACAAATAAGGATTGGTTTTATCGTGCAATATCGAGTGTGTATGTATGTGTATATGTATTATTAACCATCGTTCTTAGATAATGGTTAGAACACGCGTAATACCTAAGTTTCATAAGGTAAAAATGGTATAAACTCTCATCGATAAAGCCAAAGTTATTACTCGGTTAATATTGTTGGATGATCGAGATAACAAAGAAGAACATGCAAGCATGCTATGTACGCTAGGCATAAATATATGTATATGTTTCATGATTCCTTTTTCCCGAATAATGTTTTATGCATATCTTTTTCATTTGTCCATCGTGCGACTCGATCTTTCGTGCTCGTTCATTGTTTAAGGAGCTGGAGAAGGTGGGAAGGTTAATATGTCGTTGGTAAATTCTGGATACTCCGAACTAGTGTCAGAATCTAGATCGGAATTACTAGTAAAGGTTAAGCTAGAACTTGGTGCACTTTCAGGCCAAGAAAGCAAGTTGTTTCTAGAAGAAAAGGGTGGGGATAAGGAATTGAGGAAACTCGTAGAAGGTGGCGGTGATTTTCCACACAATTCCACTGAGGAAAATCCTCGAGCCGAATCTGGATGAAGAAATTGTCCTTTGTTCTTAAAGTTTAGCCTCAAACTGTGTGGGACTTTTTTGCTACGACGCTTGTAACGCAAACGACTTCTTATATCTGTCTCTGAATGAGAAACCGAATCGGAATCCTCGCTAGAATCGTTTCGAGGATGAAACGATCTGCGGACGTTCTTTATAGGTGGTTTTCGATTCTCAGATAACGACGAAGTTCTGTGTCGATAAACATTTGTATTGCTTGTCAATTTTTCTACTAATAATTCAGACTTTGGTAATTCTTTCCTAGTTGTTTCGTTTTGATACAATTTTGGTGGTTCCAATATATGTTGATGTATACTAGGACTAGTTGGTGGATTAGTTTTCTGCGTTATATTTAATTTAACAGCACTCGATTGTTGTTGTTGTTGTTGCTGTTGTTGACTCTGCAACGGTATATTCAAATCCAAATGCTTTGGTTTCTGAAGTGGAATGTTCAAGTTACGAAAAGGTACTTGAGATTGACTAGGCAAATCCAACTTTCTCATATTTGGTAACATTGATTTATTGGACATCGAATTTTGACTGATATTCTTTCCAAGTTGCATCATATTTTGTGTCAACTTTCCTAATCCTAAACTCAATCCTTGACCCTTCTTCGAGTCCAGATAACTTTTAACGCTCTCCAAACCTGATACTTCTCGTTGATATTTTTCAGCAAGTATTTTGCTACTCAATTCAACTTGACTATTGGCCTCGGCATCAGACTTTCGCCTAAGGCGTTGAAAATTAACCCGCAAACTTTCCGAACTGCTGTATATCGGTGATTCCTTTTTCTCTGATTCGGCGATAAACAAAGGGTTGTTTGATATTACGAACGGGAATGAATCGAAACCATTTTGATTTTGTTCAATTTTACGAAAACTTTGAATATTTATTCTTACAGTTTCCACGTTTCCTCTAGCAGTAGTCGAACTGGTATCTGACGTACCAGTTTGTACATTTGTTTTAATGCTATCGGATGAACCATAAACGATACTTTTAGTTTCTTGACCAGGATGATTCGATCTGGGTACAAAAGTAACTTTGGCAGCTCTTGCTTTTGCTATGTCAATCTTCTTAGTAAATTCTGTTATATTAACTTTGGAAGAATCGCTGAAAGAACTCGACAATTTCGGTCTCGTTCCAACGTCAAGATTACTTATCTTTTCTCTTTGAGATTCAAATTTAACTGGTTTATTGCGAGAAGAATCAAGATTTGCCGTTTTCTCTTTCAATAAGTCGTAATTCGGCGTTTCTTCTCGAGCCACATCGAAATTCGTCGAATTTGTCTTATCTTGCAAGGTTTGTTCACAATTATCAACTTTGTTATTTTGATATAACTGTTGTTGACCGGGTCTGTTACTAGTCATCATGGAACTTTGTTCTTGGATGTTGCTAACGTAAGAAGATCTAACGGAATGTTCCAAATTATTCAATTTATCAAATTTATCAGATTTCTCATCGGTGAAACGCAAAGCTTTGTCGACGGAACAACTCAGAGCACTGTCCTCGTCAAAATATTTCGGTTGTTCGAAATAACGATCAACGTAACTGGTTGATATCCGTTTAGGTTCACGTGGGAAGTCAAGATTAGGATTTTCCATTTTAAAGGATACCGTGCCGTTGTGTTGTTTAAGGTTATGATTAGGATTAATGTCAATTGCATTTTCGCAATTGTAACTACCACTTTTCCTGTTTCCATGTTCAAGGAATTCGCTGGATTTAACGAGATTTTGTTTAGTTGCTGCATTGTCCAATAAATGGGCATCAAATTCAATATCCATGTAAGAGGTCCAGGCACTTGGTTTAGTTAGAAGTTCGCGAGATTTAGCAAAGCAAAACTCTGCTGAGGCTTTGTCCCACAAAGGCAGTTTTAAAGTTGATGGAGCACCAAGAGATTCTATACTAGATACCGTAGAAGATAGTGATTGTAGACTCGAACATAGCCACTTTATATTATTGCATGCATAATATTATGTTAATTTGTTAGATACAACAAGAGATTAGATAGAATCATGCAGAACAAGAACAATGTTACGAGACAAGCATAATTTTCACATGAAAAATCATATTTATGCGAAGATTCGAAAGATGTAATATGGAAAATAAAAAAATTAAAGATTTTGTTAAATCAGCAATGCAATAAATAAATAAATAAATAAATAAATAAATAAATGATTAATTAAATAAATAAATATAAATAAGCGATAAGAAAGAAACAAATGTAAAATGTGACAAATCAAACGATGAGTTAGAAAAGGAAAAGGGGGGATAGGAGAAATGAAAGTAGTATTAGTTTCGTTGAGAAAAAGTTAAATATATATATATATATATATATATGTATATATATGTTAATTAATTATAGTTTAATTAAAAATGTTCCTAACTAAAAGATTAGTAATGCATACCTACTTTTTGAGCAAAAGTGACAGCAGGAATTAACTCTGTTCCATAACAGTTTTTAACAATCGAGAGAATAGTCAAATGTAAAATTGAAAAATAGAATGTTAAAACGTGACAATTGATATTTCTTTTTCAACATTCGTTAATCCGTTGGACTTGTTGGTGGTGGTGATGATGTGAAGAATTTGGTATGTAATAAAACTGTGTAATTTCGTTGAAAACAAAACGAAGGAATAGAATAATAACACAAAGTGATTATAAAATAAATTTCTCTTTTCCTTCGTTTAGAAATAAAATCTTATTGTTTTTTTTTTTTCTTTTTAATGTTGTGTGTAAATTTTTCTCATAAAAGTATAGAGGTAACCAGTAACCAGTAACCAAACAAAAATTGTTTCAATGTACCTGCATGTCAGGTATTCTGGCAGCTTCTTCTGAAAAGTGTCGTCTGTCTGGTTTGGGACTGTGTTGATGTGGCAACTTAAAAGAGAATTTTCTGCGTCTTGAAGGACTGGCGGGTGTTCGGGGAGACTCCGGTGGATGTTCAAGATCTGTCATGGAACGTGCTGTCAATTCCTGTGCCATAGCAATGGCCGAGTAGAGTGTTTTCTGATCGGCTGCTGAGATAGGCTTCACCTAAATATAAGATAAACGTTTACTGATTCCATCAGTCAACTCTACTAACTTGATATCTTTTTGATCTTTAGATTTGAGATCTCAATTCTTTAGAAGACTGCACTAGAACTGTATGATATTGATATTATACAAGTTAATATCCGCGAAAGATATTAATATCAGTTTTTTGACACACACTCGAACAAATGTTATACTCTTTTCCTTCTTTCCTTTCCTTTTTGTTCTTTCATTACGTCAAACCTTTCCTTGACTTCTTCTTCTAGTTAAGTTTATTAAGTTTTATTCCTTAACTAATGTGTTCTCACAATACAGGTAAGATATAAATAATACAAATATGTATAAACCTAAATACAGACATAAATATAAATGTGTGGATAAATATAAATGATAACAAATGTACAAGTAAAAATATTATCAAATTAAAAAGTAATTCTAAATATATATATATGTAAACATTTATACAAACTAATATATGTGTATATATATAGATATATATAAAAATGAGCAGCAAATAATAAATAATCAAATATTAATGATCACTAATGTACAAAGTACAAACAAACGTATGATTGTAAATAATAAAAGATTACTGTACATTTATTGGACTCACGGTCGCTTGTTTCTTCTTGCTGCATTGTTTAGCTTGTATTTCTCGAAGTTCATTTCTTGCGTTACTCGATTCATGTTCGGTAGGCAAAGGATGTCCAGGTGGTGGTGGAGGAGCTGAAGAACCTTTTATGATGATATCACAATATATGTGTTAACAATCATTAAGGGAATAATCAAACATTCAAAATGTCTATTTTAATTACCTAGAGACCTAAACATTTGATCCATCTCAGCTAAAAGACTTGGACCAAAATCAAAGTTAAGCGTTTTGTCAAATCTTAGTGGACTATCTTGATTTTCTTCGTCACTGATCTCATGATATTCGTGATCAGCTCCAAGACTTTCGATATTACCAATCGCATTGGATGATACAACAGCGGGTTGTTTGCTTGCATTGGGAATATTTCCCATTTGGCACATCTCAGAATTAACGTCTGACCATAAATTGTCTGTAAAAAGTATTAAAAAAATAAGAAAGTGGTATTAATATTCTTTACATAAAAAATAAAAACTATTTCATTCTTTTTTTGTTAATAAACAGAAACAGACCCTCTAATAAAATAGAAAAGAAAAGAAAAGAAACATAAAAACTACCATGTTTACTTTGTTGTTCTTGTTGCAAAGCCCTGCTATCCCTCAAAGTTTCTCTGTCTATTTCTAAGCTTCTTACATCTTGATTTAAAATTTGACTAGAATTATCCGTAACATCTTCTTGGGGTTTATATGGGGTTACCACTTGACGTGGTAAATGTGGGTACTTGCCACCGAGAAAACTGATATCACCAAAATATGCGCCATCCAGTCCAACGTGACCAGTATGTTTTAAATCGCCTTGAGGGGAAGATATCATATCCGTACGAATTTTTCTTCGTTGAGATGAAAATGCATTTTTACCATCGCCTCTTGTAAATTCTCCTGGCTTGTTGCTCGGTAAATTCGAACCGAGATAAGCTATTGTGTGTGCAGGATTAAATATTCCTGTTTTACCGTTATTTAAAACACCCTTCCACATTGTATTGCTACTTCCTTTATCCAACACTGTTATTATATCACCTTGTCTATAAACTAATTGTCCAGTTTCCGTACTGTCCTGTACAGCTTGAACTTGTTCCGGTTTTAAATCTGGCAATAAATTAATTAATTCAGAAAACTTTGGCCTCTTGGATGGTTCATGTTGCCAGCATTGTTGCATCAAAGAAAAATAATCTTTTGGACAACATTCTGGTTGTTCGAGTCTTTGAAAGTTAGGTTCATCAATAGCTTCCAATATTTGATGACCAGTCAATGCAGCCCATGGTTGGAAACCATAACTAAACATTTCCCAAAGTGTTACACCATATGCCCATACGTCGCTAGCTGATGTAAACTTCAGGTAGGATATGCATTCAGGAGCACACCAAGCAATTGGTAATTTTAAATTAACATTGAAATTAGTTTGGTAATAATCTTTACCAACACCAAGTGCTCGAGATAATCCAAAATCTGATATCTTGACTTTGTTTTTAGAAAACACGAGAATATTCCTTGCAGCTAAATCTCGATGTATTAATCTCTTAGCTTCCAAGTATTGCATTCCATCAGCTATTTGGACAGCAAAGTCACACAACGACAGAACAGGAAAACTTGCTCGTAAACTTGGTTCCTTTAAACATTCCAATAGAGAACGCAAGGGTGCTAGTTCTGTTACGAGCATCAATGAATTTGTATCCAAAACTACACCGTATAATCTAACTATGTGTTCATGATCGATAGAATGCATAATGGCAGCTTCTTTTAAAAATTCAATAGGATTATTCTGCATTCTTTCTCTCGATAAACACTTTATTGCAACTTGTATCCTTTCACCGTCGTTTGTCCATACACCTTGTTGCACAACTCCAAATTCTCCAGTTCCCAATTCCTTGTTTACTATTATTGCATCAGCAGGAATCATATGTTTGTTAGGAACACGTACAGGAGGCCTATCTTGTCTTTCTTCCGGTAACATACCAAGAGCACTTGGTGTTTGTTCTTCACGCTTTGGTAATAACATCTTCTTAAATTTGGAAAGATAATTTTGTGGAAAGTGTTTTTGAAAATACTTTTTTAAGCGTCTCATTTCAGGTTTACTCATTCCTATAGCATTTAAATCTTCTTCCGTTACATATTTTAATTGTGCTGTCGTTTGAACTTTAAGGTCCCCTAAATGATCAAATAAAAAAAAACAGATTAATATAAAATGTATTTAAATTTAGATGAAAGATTAATCAAATCTGAATAAACTTACCCCGTATACCAGGATAATACTGTTGCAATTCAGCCTCCATAAGAAATTCATAAAGTCCAGGACCGACGTTGCGCGACATTCCTCCTTGTGCATCTATTTATTACAAAAATGCATTCTTAATTAAATAATTCTAAATTATAACAAAAAATTCACAATACTTGACACTATATAACATTGTTTATTAATATATTATGCATACACACACACATATATATAAATACATATTTAAATATATATGTATAGAAGATTAAAAAGAAATAAACCTATGAGAGAGAAGATAGGAGAGTGAAAAGAAAAGTTTGAAAATGTATTGGAGCAAGTGCATGAAATATTTGAAAAAGGAATAGAATCTTCGAATTTCTTCAGAAATTCTATTTTCTTTCTGAACTCATATTTCCACGAAAGACACGCCCCACGGCCTTAAATAGAAAGATTTTATTTATAATCAATGGTGACTTCGTACCGCGTACTCACCCATTCTTCGCTGCAAGGAAGATACACGCTTTGCCAACGGCGTCGAGGGCCGTCCTCCAATTCGGGGAGTTACAAAGCGGCTTCCTCTCCTCCTTCTCCTCTTTTCTTCCTTCTTTCCTCCTTCTTCTTTCCTTCTCTCTTTTGTTTCTTGTCTCGCGCGCGCGACACAACACGACACGATCACGACCACCAACCACCACCACCACCACCACCACCACACCACACACCACCAATCGACCGGTCTTTGCTCTCTTCAGCCTTTCTTATTCGCTTTCTCAACTAACATTTTTATCACTTATTTCACCCCTTCTTTTATTAAATCTTTCTTTCCTTTCATAACCCTTTCAATTCGATATAACCTTTTTGATTTAGATTTTGATTATATTTATTTATTTCTGGTTTTTTTTTTTTAAACGTTTCGTTTTTTAACCACCGAAATCAAACGAACGATAAAAGCTCGTGCGCGAGACGCGTATCCCTTGCAAGTTTCACTTTCTATCTTTCTCTTTCTATCTCTCCTTCCTCTCACCCTTCTATATCTATGTGTTTGTCTCTGCTTGTCTAACTCTTTTATCAAGACGACGAAACGGCTTTCTATACTTCGCACTGAACGCTAATTTATATGACACGTATATACACGATTCGTAACATTAACCAATGCCGTGTTTCTAGTGCAATTACTATCACTGCACCTAACTGTTATTACCGATGAAAAGCATACATTGCGACTGATCGACAGATCCATCATAGCAGCATTGCACATCGGTTGTTTTCGTTCATACTCGGCATCAATCGGCTTACCCACATGTAAGCATAACAAGTCACGATATCCTTCGCGTAAGCTTCCTTTTTTAATTATAATCTCATTGGTTGATATTTCCACGTGCTGTTGCATTGACCAATAGAGATTAACGATCGAAGCGCCAACTTGCGTAAGGCTCTGGTATTTTACTCACGCGGGAGAGTCTATATGTCAGAAAAACAAAGTTGTCTTCCAAACATCCTAGAAAAACACTCTTGGCAATTAATTTGCAGTTTTAATTAGAATCAAATGAAATATTAATTAATGTCGTTTAAATAATAATAGTAACTTTACATATTAAGTATTGTCTTCCAAAGTGCATTATTTTTCTGGTACTTTCTTCCCCATTGTCCTTAACTTTTGTTCACAGGTGCGTTTAATAATTAGTGTATTATTCATACATATTATTTAACATCATTTATTTTTATTGTATTTTAGTATGAATCAAAAAAAGCAAATAGGTAATACAAAGCCATTATATGGATTTAATAGAAAATTGGAACCGGATAGTATTATTGGAGCAACTGATTCCAGTGGTGAATTAATGTTTTTGATGAAATGGTCAGCTAATTTCGTGTTACATGTTTCTTCCTTTTTTTCTTTCTTTTTACTTTTCTATTTTAATATTTATCTCTATATAAAATTTAAGTCAAATATTGTGACAACAAAATGAATGCTATACGTCAAATTTTATATTTGTGTAGGAAAGGAACGGATGAATCAGATTTAGTACCTGCAAAAGAAGCTAACGTTATGTGTCCACAAGTTGTTATTCAATTTTATCAAGAAAGATTAACTTGGCATACTACTTCGACAAACAGAAAATCAAAACCTAACTAAAACACATACACACACTCCAATTTTTATATTACATATTATTAAATAATATATATTAGAAAATAAATCTATTTCCTTATAAATTTCTATAATATATATATATATATATATATAAAAGAAAAGAAAGAACAAAATGTTGAGAAATGAAAGATCAATCAATTATATTTTCTTGTCAGTTTATATCCCAATGTTTTCGCAAAGTGTTATTCGATTAAAATTGAAATCTGTAAAAATTTGTCTAAATCTTGATATCTTATTTTAAACGAATGACATTTTCTCTTTTTTTTTCTATTTGTCTTTCTTTTGTATTCATTTATTTGTTAATATGAAATTTTTAAATATACATATAAGTCATATATCTATATAACAATTATCAGTGTATAAGTTTAATTCATATTTAAAATGATTTTGATTATGTATATATACATAACTTTATTATAAACAGGTGGATCAAAATTCCATGGTAAAATCATAGTATAATAACTTTAATATGTAATCTATTTGATAAGATAGATGCATCTTTTTCTTTTATACTTTGGATACAGTAGGCCTTTAACATTCGCACATAATTGGTTCCTGTGTGGAACCTGGTTCCTGGAAAGTGTGTGCGAATGTTGAATGTTCAAAAGTAGAGAGATGTACAAAAATATGTACCAAAAACTGTATTTTGAAGTATTTATTTATCAATATGTATACAAAATGAAGTTGAAGTGTTTTTAAGTGTTTCCTTTATAAAGTTATCAAGAGTTAATTGAATACCATCCATTTTTTTCTTTTCTTGATAAAAATTCTTACAAATTTATTGTTATATATACTATTAGTATATTAATACTTTGCAGTTGGGGCCGTCACTGACGGCATTTCGAAACTGTCGAACAAAGATTCACGTTTTTAGTCAAAAAAGCTTAAAGTTAAGAAGATCTATCACGCGTCTTTTTTATAGTGATGACATAGTTTGCTTGTTCTTGTTTCTTTTCTTCAGTATTAACCAAATTGTCACCTTTAAGAACATCAACATCATTGGTTATTTTAAATGCAAGTCTTTTTGAATAAATAATTGAAATCTTTTTCTGGATTAATTTTACCTGATTCTGCAGTTTGGCATGTAAAGGTAGCTTCACTTGTCACTGTTGATTCAGAGGATGGATCATTCAGATTGGAATTATTATTTCTCATACAAGGATTAGCATACGTCGATGTAGATGCCATGGTGTGATGTTGCATGTAAGGAATATCTAAATAATCACTTAAATAATAATCATGACGAGACGTATTTTGAGGATATAACTTCTCTTCGATTCTTCTGTTTATAACAACAGCTTCAGCAAGTGGTATTGGTTCTGTATATGTAAATGTTTTCTTATTTTCAGTCTTATCTTTGGATTTTTTAGTAGGACCATAGATAACAGGTACAGCATTACTTAGCTCGCTAGTTGTTCTTATAATTGGTGTGATATTACCCATCGGATCTAACCTAGAGTTTATTTGTTCACGAGAATTAGTAACACCAATTGAAACCTTATCGGGATATTTTGGTATAACATTAGTCATTGATTTTTGTTTCTTTTTTCGTTTTTTCTTATGTTCTAAGTTTTCTTCTTTTTCTGTGCCAAGTTTATTTTTTGTTTTTAGTTCACTTTTATTACTTTCATTTGATACTTTATTCATAACAATTGTTGAAGTTTCCATATGATGATGACTTAAGTGACGTCGTAAATTATCTTTCCTCCTGAAGACAGTACCACAATGTTTGCAGGAATATGGTCTGTCCTCTATAAAAATTACAAGATATATTAATGAGTTTATTATTTTTTATTTGTCGATGAATTTTTATAAAAAATATACCTGTATGTGTTATAATATGACGTCTTAATTCGAACTTGGTTACGAAAACTTTATTGCATTTATCACAAGTGAAAGGTTTATCTTTCTGATGAGTTTTCTTGTGACGTGTCAGTAAACCATTAATTTTGAAACTCTTACTGCATTGGTCACACTGATATGGTCGTATATCTGAAAATAATGTTACAATTTAATGATAAATAATATACTTCACACTCATAAACATCAGACTCACCCGAATGTGTTTTCATATGAAGTGTCAAACTTGCCGAACACTTGAAAGTTTTATTACAAACTGTGCAAGTAGATAAATCAGAATCGGTATGAGTTTTCAAATGGTTTTTCAAATCTTGATGTTTACGATACTTCTTCTCACAAATGTGACATTCAAATGGTTTTTTATCTATAATATTTTTATTAGATTAAAATGAATAAAAAAAAAAGTAAATGCAGTATATCAAAGTATAGTACTTACCGGTATGTGATATCATATGTCTCTTCAATTTGTTTTGTTGTGGAAATGCCTTATCGCATATATCACATTTATATGGTTTATATCCAGTGTGAGTTCTTTCATGATATTCAAAATGAGAATGTTTCACGAAAGTTCTATCGCAAATATTACATTTATAAGGCTTAATTCCAGTTACACATGCATCGTGATAACTTTTGTTTTTTTTATTTAGAAATATTTTATGACAAATATTACATTTATACTTTTCGGGATTTCCAGGTATTACTAATATATGACTTTCGTCAGAAAATCTTTTTCTACGATTACCCTTCTCCTTCGATGATTCTTTATTAACCAAATTAACCATTGTATCTGATATCTAAATTGCATTGAAATATTAACTTTTCTTATAAGAGTTTAAATAACATCAATGCAATTTTACTTACTATCTCTTTAACATGTACTCTTTCATCATCAGATATTAAAGAGTCATCCGAATCTGAGCACTCATAATCTAAACGTATTTGCGTACCTAGTTCTCTAAAAGTTTCTATTTTAGTAATGAAAGGTTTAGAACGCTTAGTAATGGAATTTTCCTCACTGTCTATATTTACATTTGTCAATTTATATAAATCTTGTTCACTGTCAATATCGTTTTTGATGGAAGCTTTAGAAGGCTTAGTAATGGAGTTTTCCTCACTGTCTAACACTACAGTCATCAATTTATAAAAATCTTGTTCACTGTCAAAATTGTCTTTGATGGAAGCTTTAGAAGGCTTAGTAATGG
>NW_015148981.1:2352964-2367542 GCF_001465965.1 Polistes dominula | reverse complement strand
GTTAGAAGGCTTAGGAATGGAGTTTTCCTCACTGTCTAACTTTACAGTTGTCAATTTATAAAAATCTTGTTCACTGTCAACATTGTCTTCGTAAACGCACGTTGAATCTTTATTAATGGCCAGTTCTAATGGTGAACTTCCTTCTGCATGTGCTACTGGAGTTTCTTCATCAACATGACTTTTACTCTTTAATTCATCTGTAAAAATGATTAAAATAAGAAAAATATATTGAATATAAATAATCAATATTATTTATTATATAAAAAAGAGAAATAATTTATTACCCAAATTTTCATTTGTTTGTTGAACAACCTTACGACAATCTGTACATCCTTCTATCTCCAACAAAATACACATTCTACATTTAAAATGTCCACAATTATCTCTTATAAGTCTTCTATCTGTTATATTTGTTATTGCTTGACATTTTGGACATTGTACTTGCATAATTATTTTTTCTTAAACTAATAATATTTTATACAGTGGATCAAATAAGTATTGGCACACCACCTTTTTTTTTTTTTAAATATTTTCAATTGTTTTTTTGACTTTAATCAAAGTAAATGAATCACGTTTTTTAAAGGTTAAAACGATGTATAAAATAATCTCCACCATATTTGTATCTCTAGAACATTTAATTTATCCAATTACACTAACGTAACCCTTTCTTTTATTCAAATAAATAAATAACAAATATTTGGCGCGAAATATGATATTTAAAATATCATTATTCTTTTTCTTTATTAATTACGAAGATATTTGATTTTTACGAGATTAATTTTATTGCAGCAATTGTTAATAAAAATAATTTATTTTTAATATTATTAAAAATTAATGAAATTAATGAAATTAATGAAAATAGAATATTATTTATTAAAAATAATCATGAAATTGTCTGACTTTGCCAATAAGTCAAAATTTGAAATACATGTTTTGTCATTTAATGAAAATAAAATAATGCGAGTGCTGCCATCTCGCATTATATCTATCCGAATTGAAATCAAAGAAAATGCTCATAAATTGATAGGACGTTGCGTTATACCTCTCGCTTTATACCACGGATTATGCATCTTTGAGCTGCTTAAAGCAGTGCCGACTCATCACTAAAAAGATTTCAACCAAAAGTTCGTTTTATTCTTATTGAAGGAGATTGAAGAAGTATCGTTTAATCATTAAAACTTGAGTATATTGTTTCTTTAAAAATTCTACAATATGATTATAACGCTGAAAAATTTACAACAACAAACGTTTACGGTAGAAATTGACCCATCCGAAACGGTGAGTAAAAATCTCCAATGATATTAAATTTCACTTACTTTCATTTTAGTTAATTAAACAAATCATTCTTTTTTCTTTTATTTGCAGGTAAGAGAACTTAAAAAACACATCGAGACTCAAGAAGGTTTTCCTACCGAACATCAGAAGTTAATATATGCTGGTAAATTCAAGCCCATAACCTCACTTTTTTACTACTCAAATTTATAATATTTCTAACTATGCATGTACGATTGATAGTAATCTATTATGTATGTTATTTCAAAAGATTTGACGTATATAAACATTAAATATTAGTTTAATTACTTTTATTTGTATATAATATATGATTTATTGCAGGTTAAGTTTAAAACCTTTTTACAAAGATTGCTATATCATTTGTCTTTCTAATATCTATATATATATATATACATATATAGATATGCATACCATATATATATATATATATGTATATGCATTTTATATTATTGCATATATTGATGCAATGCATTCATACAACATTAAAATTGACTTGTCATTGTTTCAGGCAAAATACTAATAGATGACAAACCATTGACAGAATATAGTATCGATGAAAAGAAATTTATAGTTCTTATGATTACAAAACCTAAAGCTGGTAGTGGTTCTACTGCAACTGAAGAACAGCACAATGTTGAAAGTGACAACAAAGAAGACACAACTACCAGGTATTTAAATAACATCATGTAATATAATGATGTTAAACAAAAGTATAATTATTATCAAGAAATGATATTTCATAAAGATCGCAGTGGTTTTCAAACTTCAATCTTTTGCAGATGTTTTTAAATGTAAATATTTATGTTACAGAGTTCTCATTATGAAAGTAAATGTTTTTAGAAATAATTTATGTAATTTAATAGTATTTCTTATTTTTTGCCATAGTTCAGCACCACCACCTAGTACAAATCCCACTGCTCAGACTGTTTCTCAACCACCTACAAATGTGCAAGAATCAACAGTGACAGAGCCAGCGGCTGCTGGAGGACAAGCCGAGAGTGCCTTGCTGATGGGTGAAGAATACAATACAATGGTAAACAATATCATGGATATGGGGTAAGTTAAATATTAAATAAATTTATATTTACGCGTATACATTTACATTTGTATAAATAACTTACATTTATATTTACCTGTCATATAAATGTAGGTAAGTGCATTTATATTTTGGTATAAACTTTATTTTTCTTAGATATGAACGAGAACAAGTTGAGCAAGCTTTAAGAGCAAGTTTCAACAATCCAGATAGGGCAGTTGAATATCTTCTGACAGGTATACCAGCTCAATTGTTCGAAGATCCATTAGAGGATCCTGCTGAAGCGCAAGAACAACCTCAAGATCAAGGTCAAGATCCTTTGGCATTTTTGCGAATGCAACCACAATTTCAACAGATGCGTCAAGTTATTCAACAGAATCCTCAACTGTTAAATACTGTGCTTCAACAAATAGGACAAACTAATCCTGCGCTTTTACAGCACATTTCACAAAATCAAGAAGCATTTATACGTATACTGAATGAGCCAGGTTTGTTTCTTTAAATTAAATGATAAATTTGGCAAATATTATTAATGATAACTTCCTTAATTGGGTATTCATAAACAATGAAATCTTTTTAATGTAGTAGAAACAACTGGTGGTACAGGCGCACGAGTTACACCGGTGTCTGCAGCAGCAGTAGCATCAGCGGCTGCTTCAGGTGGTCTTTCAGGTGGTGGTGGTGGATCTACCAACACCCGATCAGGCTTTGAAATGATTCAATTGACACCACAAGACAGAGAGGCTATTGATAGGTTGACAGCATTAGGATTTCCTGAACACCTAGTTGTACAAGCTTACTTTGCATGTGAAAAAAATGAAAATCTTGCTGCTAACTTTTTGCTATCTCAAAGTCTCGATGATTGAAGTTATACATACGTATGAGTTTAAAATATCAATGGACTGAGAAAGAGTGGGGTAATTACATCCATAACCACTTATTTTCACAGTAATTACGATTGCTTTGTTTGTAAATATACGTACATGTTTAGGATATTTTATTCATTATATACAGGAGAATTGACATGTATATCAACAAGCTAAAAATTTTATGTGATATATTCATAAATGTATCAACAAAACAAAAAAAAAGAAAAAAAAAGAAAAAATAACAAAAATAACAAAAATGGCTGGAAATGCAACAAATCTATAAAATTACACATATTGATTATCCAAATTCTATTTGTTGTGCTATGTCCATGTATTCATGGATTTTCACCTTAAAAACTACATGTATACACACACACATTATTCTTGCGGGCTATAAGAAAAAAAAAAAAACAAAAGAACAAAGAAGATTTCATTTGGAGCTTGTATTAAAATATAATTCATATTTATGGGTCATATTAACAGCCGTATTTATGGTTAAACAATTTTTTGCTTCTTCACTCTCTGGACAAATTTTCATTCTATTTTTACGTAAGAAAGTCCACGTAATAAATAATAAATAATAATAATATTAAAATAATAATAATATTAATATTAATAATAATATTTGTAGTTTGTTCATAGAAAATACGTTTACTTTATTGTATTTATACATTCAAAACTAAGGATAGTTATAGATATCAGTAAATAACAATAAATGAATAAATACAAATACCCTTTTATGCATGCATTTAAATAATTGCATATACATGGAGGGGTTATACATATGTAATTCTAGTTCATTAATGTACTTTGTGCACTTGATGGACTTTCTGATGTAAAAACAATGGAGAGAGAGAGAGAGATAAAGAAAGAGAGAGAGAGAGAGCGAAAGAAAGAGGTGCATTTTCATATACATTGAAATTAATCTTGTATATGTTATGTACATTCGCATATGTATAAACTAAACAAACAAAAAATATCTTGTATTTTTTAAACGAAAATGAAAGAAAAAAAAAGAGATAGTTGCACATTCAATGAAACAAACAAACAAACAAAATTGAAACAAGTCAATCCATTAAAATGTGTAAGAATTATAATACAGTTTCTAGTGTTGATGAATTATAATGAAATTTTAATTAACACGTAAATATATATATTTATAAATATATATATATATATATATATAATGTGTACGTATGTGCATCAAACTTTTTATTTAATTCTTAAATAAAGAATATTGTTTTTTCACAAATAAATAAATAAAAAAATAAAACATTAAATATTTTAATTTTATCTATAGATAATTGTGAGTATAACAAATTTGGAGAATTCTTAAGATATATACGGTTTTGCGAGAGAACAATATATAGGAATTGTAGATACGAATTGACTTTTGTTCATCCATTACTGCTATTAAAAAACTAATACTCTAATCTATGAGAAAGAGAGCTTTTACGGAGAAATAATAATAATAAGAAGAAGAAATAAGAAATAAAAAAGAATGGAAAAGAAAAGAAACTAAAAAAAAAAAAAAAAAGGTTTTTCTCTTCATAACAAAATGGATAACAACATTGTGCTCGTTTAAATATAATTTGCGTGATTAACTTCTGAATTTTCAGTTTAATCCTTTTCTCTTGTTTTATGCATACGTGCATATTTAAGGATTCTTTTTTTATTGTATGGTACATATATATATATATATATATATATATATATATATATATATTATATACACACACATTCATGCGTGTATGTAACTAATGTGTGTGCGTGGATATGTGTAACACACACATGCAAATTTTCTTTGAAAATATATATTATTATAACAATGTTGAGGAGGAGACTGTTTCTCAAACAAATGGTATAACAATACTCTATTTTCAATTCATCAGCAAGTAAGAAGATAAAAGCAATTATCTTATCTCGAATAAATTTAGTAAATATTATAAAAAAAAAAAAGAAAAAAAATAGCATTGGAATCCAATTTATTGGATGATTTTATATATTTTTTGTTGTTAAATCTAGAAACACTTTGAAGCAGCAGAACTTTGATTCTTTCCACCATTTTCAATATGTTTGTAATATTAAAAAGGAAACGAACAATCTCTAAATAAATGTATCTTCATTTATTAAAAAGAAAAATATAATTATATACAGATGTTACTTTAATCATATTAGATGAGTTAAAGTATCTTTTCTTGTTCTTGGTCATGTAATAGTTACATAGAACAACAAATACAAATAAATGCACAAATTGTGCATTAAAGAGATGCATTTACAAATAATGAATTAGAACAATAAATCACTTAAATAGTTAAAATGTACATCATAGAAGAATCTTAGATAGTTCATTGAAAACTTGTGTATAATATATAAATATATATATATATATATATATATTCATAGTGTATGCTTAATAACAACGGAGTATCAAAATATATGCACTATGTTCACGATAAAATACCTTTTTTTTGCAAATCTTTTTTAGCTTCTTCTATTTCCTGAAATATACATATTAATTATATTAATTAATTATAACATTGATCTTATTATCGAGTTTTGTGTATTTAAGCAGAAAAAAAGAACAAATATAATTACTCTTTTGAGTTCAGCTGCTTCCTTGTCGCAATCATTGAATGTAAATGTTCTGTATAAGACGACACTGGTTGCATACAAACCGAATACTAATAAAGTGATAAGAGGTAAGAATAAAAATATTTCTTGCCATTCTGTAGCATAAGAAAACTTAATATATCCAGTAATTACTGCTAACCAAACACCTAAAGGTACACTAGTATAGGTAAGCCATTCAGTTAATTTAGACATCTGAAAATAAAATTGAATTAATATTTACTGATTATCATTTTAATGACAAATGTTAGTTTATTAATCAATGATACACTTACTTCACGTATCAAATATAATACAATTAAAAATATTAAATATCAATTTCGTCACTAAACACACTTCCACGTATTTTTGATTTCTACTGTCAGATAAAGAGGATGTTTTTTATTATGTTGAAGTCATATCTTGTAGGTAAATAATATATTGTATTTCTTTTTTCTTATACGTATAAACTAATTTTGTACATTTAAAATGATTTATTTATTTAGGTCGTACTTTTATTATTTTTCTTATAAAATAAAATATTGTTGATTATCTGACTATCTATCTAATCTAATATTCTGATATCAAAGAATACAGAAGTACATAAAAGTTCACAAGTCCACTGTTCGCGTATATAAAATTAGTTTAGTTACTACCGGGACCACCAGAATGCGACAGTAGATGCTTAACGCGGTGACTGTACAAAATCATCAAAACATGCAGTATCCTTGGTAATATATATTTATTTATATTAATTTATGAATGTATTAATTCAATATAGGATTCAATTGAAGGGAGTGATAAAACTTTTTAAAATTAAGAAATAATAATTTTATTCAACATATTTATAAATGCATATTTCATTAGTATAAAGAAATTTATTGAAGTTAGTAATAGCCCTGTGTTCAAAATATATCCTTCAACTGTTTCAATATAAAAATGTATAATATTTTTTAAGTCATTCTGATAGCACCATCCAATCTTATTGTTTCACCATTTAGAAGTGGATTTTCAACAATTTGCTGTGCTAGTTGTGCGTATTCCTCAGGTTTACCTAATCTTTGAGGGAAAGGTATCATTTTGCATAAAGAGTTGCGTACTTTGTCTGGTAAAGTTGCAAATAAGGGTGTATCAAATAATCCAGGTGCAATGGTGACTACACGTATACCGTGTTTGGATAAATCACGAGCAATTGGTAAAGTCATTCCAACGATAGCACCTTTACTAGCAGAATACGCAGCTTGTCCCATTTGTCCATCATATGCTGCAACACTTGCTGTGTTGATTATAACTCCACGTTCACCATCTTCGTTAGGTGTATTGTCACCAATAAGACCAACGGCTAATCTTATCACATTAAAAGTTCCAATTGTATTTACTTTAATTACTTTAGTAAATTCATCTAACGGGTGTGGTTGATTTTTATTAAAATCATACGTTTTTTGTGCATATCCAATACCTGCTGCATTGACAACTGCAGTTAACTTGCCAAAATTAACTTTAGTTGTTTTCAAAGCGTTTAATACATCTTCTTCAGAAGTAACCTGTAAATATATTTAATATATATAAAATTAGGCTGATTAGATATAAATATTATAATCAAATATAAATGTAATCAAAAGTAAGGTTATATTTTTTAATAACTTACGTCAACTGGTACAAACAAAGCTTGACCTTTGTACTCATTGGCAAGTTCTTGACCTTTAGAACTGGGAAGATCTGCAATTACAACTTTTGCACCTTCTTTGATAAATCTTAAAGCTGTCCCACGACCAAGACCAGATGCTCCACCAGTTATTAGTGCTACTGTATTCTAAAATGTTTCTCAATTTCAGATTATTTGTTCTTATTAGATATAAAACTATTATTTTTTTAACATAAAAACACCTAACTTTCGTTTTAACTGTTTTCTATTTGTTATTATAATTTGTACTATCATTTTTTCTTTGTTTTATACAGTATTTACAGAAAAGAATTCACACATATATATACATACATATACAGTTGTTACAGATAATTTAAATCACGTGAAATTATTTGTTGTTAGAAATAATAATTTTCATTGTTATTGTTGTGTATTAAAAAAATGGTAGTTACCTTGAGCATTTTAATTTTAGTATGTAAAATACGGTTATTTAAATATTATCACTAAGAAAACGAGTTGTTCCTTTTTACACGATCAAAAGCAGACTGTGCACTAATTTAGTTGTTTTTACTTAATATGTACATGAATAGTAGATAATTATCATTTGGACATTGATCCTTGCAGATTATTATTTTTTTTTTTTTGCGGATGTATGATATAAAAATACAACGGTCATTTAAACATAAATTAAAATAAAATAATGATTTTTAAAGCTTGCTGAATAATAAATATTATAATTATAGTGATAATATTCTTATCACTAATCTACTGTAAATTTTGTTAAAAAATGTTATCAGTATATAGTATGTAATATATATTTTAAAATGTATTTTAATTATAAATTATACAGTAAATAAGAAATATTATATGAAAATGTAAAAATAACTTTTATAATAATTTTTTAAAGATTTTCTTTTTTCATTATTCGTAAGATAAAACAATTTATTTATAGAATAATTTATCAATGATTGGTTTTTTTTTTTATTGTGGATCAAAAGTGTGAATTTAGGGACTATTTCGTTCATTCAAATTCCTCGATTGGAATATTTCATTATAAAGAATTGTAAGTTCGCCTTAAGGCTAAATTTGTCCCTAGAATATTTTTGATACTTAGTAAAATAATAAAAAAATCTCTATATTCATAACATTTATTTACAAGAATGTATTCTTTATAATTATGGAGGGTAGTGGTAAGGAGTAACATCTCTGTATAAGAAAAGTGTCCGTCGAAATGCATTTAATTAGGGTGGCGCCACAGTAGCTTCAGGGTAAATTTTAAAGGAAGCGCCAAATATTATTAGAGTAGGATTGAGAAATAAACAAGGAACACAAATTTTACCCATAACTGTTTATTTAGATACTTTTTCCTAAAATTAAATGATAAAAAATCAATAAACGTACTATTCACAGTTCACGAAATAAAATCACTCTAGCTACACGTTTTCTCATAATAATTCTTTAAGGTTATATTTACTACATTATTACATAACTCGGCATACTTCAATTCGTTTACAATTGCTACATTCATACCATACCTTCTGTCTACACCAGCGCTATTCTGGAAGGTTTTTGAACTGTTATTTATAGAAAATGTTGGACACTTTTTCACATTTTCTCCCATAAGAGATGTTACTCATTACCTTTACCCTCCATATTTATATTAATTATAACGAATTCATAAATGATATAGGATTTTATTGTAAATTATTCTAAAAGAAAGATTTAGTGATAAAGTGAGAGAGAAATTGCTTCATTTATTATACGCAAGATGTCGTTCGTAAACCTAGTCATGCGCCAAGTGTAGTGCGCAAGCTGTTGTGCGCAGGTGATTAAATATGAATGATATAATCGTAAATAAAAATAAAATACAATATACAAATTAATAAAATAATAAACTATTATGCACTATATAAAATATAAAATGCAATAATAACAGAGAAATATTGTATTAAATTTTTAAAATTGTATTACATCTATAATTGGTTTAATTTTGTAAAAATTGTCCATATGTCCTACAAAATTTAAAAAAAAAAAAACAAAGAATGACTTTTTATGATTTTTTTTTATTTATCTAACTAGCAATATAATATTAACATAAGATACATATATAAATAAATTAATAAATATCGCTTTTCACATACACATACTTATGCATATATGTATACATATGTGGTATACAAGAAATTCGTATCGAAATCATGAATTTTAGTTGATTGAAAAATAGAAAACAATAAAAAAGAAAAAGAATGGATAATCTTTGGTTAGTTTATCTCGACTTCTAATTAGAGTGGCATTCATGACTTTGTGGAGGGAGAAGAGGGAGGGTTGAAGGGAGAGA
Source organism: Polistes dominula (assembly GCF_001465965.1). The sequence continues at coordinate 2,357,751 of NW_015148981.1, read as the reverse complement.
GGGATGAAGAGCATTAAAATCCTACGAGGGTATAATTAATGAGGAATCGGATGTAATTACCGATGGCAAAGTCAAGTATCGTTCGTGGAATGATTATGTCTGAAGAATTTTGTTTAAATGGCAAAATCGTTACTTACTATATATATATATACTTACCATGTCTGCGTACTTGAGAAGGTATCGACGATTCTTTATTGAAATTTTTGCTTATCAATGAATTATGTGTTAAATATTATGCATCAATATGCATGATGTACTTAAACAAAAAAAAGAAAAAATAGAATTTTGTACGGAAATTTGTTATCATGGATTTTTCCATTTAGAATTTATAATTTGTGATTATTTAATATAAAATAAAATATGATTATGAAATGTTAAATAATATCATCAGTTGATGTATAATTGTCACGTATAATATAAATTTTATTTTTATACTCTGTAAATTAAACTGTGTAGTGAACTGTTTTATTTATGATAGATTTATCAAACGTGTATTTTAAATTTCATTTGTTAGGTTTTTTTATTATATTGCAACAATTGCATAATCCTTCTAAGAAAGATATGAATAAAAAAAAAAGATGTTAATCAAACAGTTCATTTTAAAATAGTCCAACCATCAATTTTGTGTGCTTTGATGTTTTGTGATTGTAAAAAAAAAAAGGACTATATTATAGTATATTAATATAGTATTTTATATATTATACTAAAAAATAGATTATTTTCGTATATTATTCGTTTGTATAATAAGTATATCAAACGTATGAAAATTTAAATGTAAAATTTCGATAATTCATCTTGTTGTTATCTCTTTCTCTCATTTCTATTCAACTATATCCATAGTGTTAGATAACGCTTGATGGTCACCAAAGTTCTCTTAACTTGACTAATTATCGGTAGGAACGTGTTGCAAGCAAACTGCGCGTAACAGTAAGAAGTAGAATATAGTTTAAACGAACTGTGGTTAGTTAAACAACTTCGTCTGTTCTATCTTTGAGTTTACAATCGGACACCAAAGCTAAAGTGGATTGTAGATAACACTTTTGCTTTAGTAGAATGTAACACGTGAAACGTGAGACGAAGCTGGATTTGCTTTGTGTAATCTATACATATATATAACATAACATTGTATGTATATAATATACATAATATAATGTAATATATAAAATGTATATAATAATGTATAAAATATACATATAATATTGTGTGTGTGTGTGTGTGAATGATATATCTCCTTTAGTATTTCAAATATTTTCATATTATTTTCATTTTTCTAATTTACAAAGCAAAAACCATGTATGCAGATCACACAAGTTAGAATTGAAACTTTCAACAAAGCAAGTTTTAAGCAAATGAAACAAATATATAATATCAGGAGTAAGATAATTTATTATATAATATTATTATAATATTTTTGTAATTATTTATGTAATAATTATGTAATAATTATAAAAATTACGCGCCTGTAGGAATGCAACCCTCCGGACACGCTTGAAAATATTGCTTGCGAGTGCCATCTATTAAAACGGAATTTATTTTCTGCCCAAAAGATAAGCAACCCTTAATACACACGTGTATAAACAGTGGGTTGAAAAAAAATTCCGTTTCAACAGATGGCGCTCGCAAGCAACATTTTCAACTGTGTACGAAGGGTTGCATGCTTACAGGCGCGCATTTTTATAATTATTAATATAAAAATTAATAGAAAATAATTTTTTAATTATAATATAAAAAGAAAACAAAAAAAAAACGATACATAAATGATTAAAACAGATAATAAAATTATAAGAAATTTAAAATAAAGTAAATAACAATTTACATCGAATATAAAAAAAATAATTCGATCATCGTTTTATCTAAAAAATATTAATTTATCTTTTGATTGGAAGTAATTTTTGTGAATAATAAAAACAAAAGAAATTAGGATGATGAGATTAAAGAGGGTTAGAACGTTGAACGCAAATTGGGATCACTAGACGGTAACAAAACAACAACAACAACAACAACAACAAGGTGGTGTATTCGTAGGGGTTTTACGCGTGGGGAGTGAATTTCACGCGTGTCGTTTTTCTCACTCCTACCTTCCACACTGTTCATTCTTCCTCCTCTTCCTCTTCCTCTTCCTCTTCCTTCAGAATGCGTATCTCGCAGCACCTGTGCATACTCCGTGTTTGTTCATATGTTGCATTAGCAAGCTTACCACGCGCAAGCCTTTCCACCGATTGATCGTACGTGGTCTGCTCGCGAGAGTAAGCACGTTTGTGGTAAGCCTTAATTTAACGATCTCGAGAGAGAAAAAGAGAGAAACAAAGAGAGAGAGAGAAAGAAAGAGAGAAAGAGAGAGAGAGAGCTTTGTATGATAATAAAAATATATCTCGTTTATTTTTACTTTGCGATGTAATCAATTCGTTCGTTCGTTCGTTCGTTCGTTCGTAGGTTCGTTCATTTGTTCGTGTGGGAATAATTAGATACATTTAAATTTCTTAATTAGTTACGCTCATTAGAGAACAAACGTTAACGAGTTTCTCCTGGAAAATGGAAGAGAATTTTGGGGACGTGTGCGTGTATGTATGTATGTATGTTATGTTTGTGTTCCTCTTCTTTTTCTTTTTCTATTTTTTTTTTTTTTATGTCTGTGTATTTGTCTGATTCTCTAATCGAAAGTGATGCATCAGTTTGTTGTTTTGTTAATATAATGTTTATTTTTATATTTATATTATTTTTTTATTTTATATGATATATAGTTTTTTTGGTTAAATATAGTATGATAATGTCTGTGATATTAATGGTATGTATCAGGTAATATGTATGTATGCATGTATGTATGTATTTATGTAGAATTTGAAAATTGGTATGGTCGATGAATAATATATGAATTAATTAATGTCTCAAAGGAAAAACCTGACCAATATGTTAATTTATATATTTTATTTATTATTATTGATATTTAAAGTACGTTGATGTAGGATTTTGGAATTTCAAAGATAGATGTATGATTAATTTCACGTGAAATTAATTAATGTTACTAAAAGTTAAAAACTAATGAGTTTTTTTGTATATATATATATATATATATATATGTATGTATGTATGTACGTTTTGTGATTCATTTTATTTATTATTAATTAAATTAATTATATGAAAATGATGATAATTGTATAAATGTATAAATCGTGGAAAATTGATAGGTTAATGAAAAATATGAATACATTTATTGATATCAGAGGAAAATAGTATATAATTAAAAATACCATCGTGTATAATTTTACTCATTTCTAATTACATTTTTCTTCGTATCATTAATTATCAATGAATATTGGAAAATCAATGAAAAATAAATAATATAATTAATATCTAATGAAATAAAATTTATATAATCAATTTATACATATACTGTTTAATTTTATTGATTTTTATTTGAGATCAAAAAAAAAAATCTCTCAATTAAAAATTGACAAAATTAAAAACTGAATCAATGAGAAATATATAAATGATTAATAAATTATTTAATTAAATATTAATTCCTCATAATTTATAATTATTTTCGAATAATTAATGTCAATGAGAAAGATAAATGAGAAAGTTATTGAAAAATATATTATGCATTAATTAATTAAAATATCAAAGGAAACAAACAGAAAATGACAAACATATAATTTGATTTTTTAAATCATCGATTTATTATTATTCACAAAAATTCTTGTTCTCTCATTTTTCGTTATCATTTAAAAGTTTAACAAATATTTTTCACATATAAGAATTTAGAAACGTGATAAGTGCAAAGTAGCAAAAGAAAGTGTAGAAATAAGAGAACAAATATCATGACATTTAGAATGACAATAGAAAATTAAAAAAAAAAAAAAAAAAACCTGACTCATCGTGAAAAAAAATTTTTTAAAATCTACGAGATATCGAAGAAGAAGAAAAATAAATAAAAAAAAGATGGAACAATTTATTAGTTAAATTTATATTTAAAAAAAAAAAAAAAAAAAAAAAAATAAGGAATGACAAACAAATGTACGAAATTTTGTTTGATTTTTCAAACATTTTTATTTGTAATTTCTAAAAATATTTTCACATATAAGAAGAATTTAAAAACGTGATAAGTGCAAAGTATCAAAAACAAAAATAAAAGAAAACAAGTATGTAGAAATACAAAAAACAAATAATAAATAATATTTGTTTTTGAAATATCACAACAAGAAAATTAAAACAAAAAAAAAAAAAATAAAAAATGACACACAAACGTACGAAATTTGTTTTGTAATTCTTACAGAATTTTTGTTTCTATTTAAAAAAAAGATATTTTCACAAATAAGACTATTAAAAACGTGATAAGTGCAAGTAGTCAAAAAAAAGAAGTGGATATAAATAAAAAAAAAAAAAAAAAAAAAAAAAAACAAATAATAAATGACATTTGTTTTTGAAAAAATCGCAACAGGAAAATTAAACAAAAAAAGAAAAGGAATGACAACAAACGTACGAAATTATTTTTTTGATTCTTCCAGCATTTTTATTTCTATTCACATAACCCCATCATCCTATTCATCATCGATATCACTAAAAATATTTAGATACAGGATCGTGAAATTCGGGGGGCTTAGAGGGGGATGAAGGGAAGGTCATCAATACAAAATATGAATAAATGAATGAATGAATGAATGATTGAATGATTGAATTAATATAAAATTAATCAAAAAAAAAAAAAAAAAAGAACAAAAAGAGAGAGAGAGAATAAAAAACAAAAAGAAAAAAAATGACATATATGTATATATATATATATATCTCTC
>NW_015148981.1:2325664-2352719 GCF_001465965.1 Polistes dominula | reverse complement strand
TTTTTTTTAACGCGATCAATCAATCAATAAATACAAAAATGAGCTCGTAAAAAAATTTTTGCGGTTGACGCAAAAAATTCTGGGAGCGACCACGAATCATCGCACACCACACACAACACGTGTCCCAAATCTCGTACGTGATTTTTTTTTTCTTCCTTTTTTTTTATTTTTCTCATTCTTTTTCATCATCATCATCATCATCATCATCATCATTATCATCATTATCATCATCATCGTTAGCTTTATCATTTCTTTTTTTTTTTTTTTTATGTACACACATCTGTCTGCCATTTTCATTAAAATTCTTTCTTTCTTTCTTTCTTTCATTCATTTTATTTCATTCATTTTTATTTCAATTCGACGACAATAAATTGGACTAGATCGTTTGTTATTATTATTCTTATTGATTATTATTTAATATTATTAATATTATTATTATTATTATTATTAATATAATTATTATTATATTTATTAATATTATTATTGTTATTATTACTATTATTATTATTATTAAATGTTTATTTTATTTTTAATTATATTTGTTAATTAATTAATTAATTATAAGTATTACATTTGCATTTTCACATATTTCTCGTAATTTCTTTCATAAGGGCGGCCATCTTGTTCGCTGTTCTGTATCTTTTTTTTCTTTTTTTTTCTTTTTTATATTTTCCTCTTTTTCTATTATTCGTTTCCTTCCCCTCAATTCCCCCTCTTTCTCTTTAAATCGATTGTTAAGAAAAAAAAAAAAAATATAAAAAAAAAGCTTTTGTTCTATTCCATTTTTTTTTCTTTTTTTTTATAATCAACGATACGCGCACTATTCTATTTCTCTGTCTTATTTTTTCTCTCATTCCTATTCCTATCTTCTATTTGTTTTCTCCGCCATTTTTCGAAGTTTTTAATTTTTTATACTTTTGCTTTCTCTCTTTTTTCTTTTTATTATCTTTTTCTTTTGTTTTGTTTATATTTGTTATTCTTTTTAGGTATGTATATATCTCGTTAGATTTCAGATGACAATGATCAACAATTAATGAATTATTTTTGTAATAATACGAGATATATATCAGAAACTTTAAATCATCGTCATCATCATCATCATCATCATCATCATTATTATCATCGTCATTGTCATTATCATCATCATCATCATCATCATCATCATCATCATCATCATCATCATCATCATCATCATCATCATCATCATCATCATCATCNCATCATCATCATCATCATCATCATCATCATCATCATCATCATCATCATCATCATCATCATCATCATCATCATCATCACTTTTTCTTCGAACTCATGAAATGTTAATTATTGAATCAATTTTATTGTATAAAATGATTGCAATTGATGTATTTAACGTTGTTTTTAAAGTTGCATGAGATTAATATTGCATATTTAAAAAATTGCAATAAAAATTGTATTTTGTACGATAATAAATCAATTTTAAGTTAAAGAATTGCAAGAATGAAATTTGCAAATTGCAAGAATGAAATTTTTTCATCGATTTTGATTTAAATTAATATTATATGTGCCAATAATTTATGACAGTGGAATAAATAAAAAAATAAAAAAAGAAATAATTAAATTAATTGTATATAATTTATTTTATATTATAAAATTATTTTAACTATTAAATAAATTAGAAAAGAAATTTTGCAAAATTTCATTGACTTAATCCACTGTATAAATACTAGGCACAGTTATTATTATTAATATATATATATGCATATGATTGGTACACGTGTATATACCTAACTACATATGTATATTAGGTTATAAACACATATTTATAATAATTATTATACATAGATAATGATTATATATGTATTGGTTTGTTCAGAAAGTAATTTCATTTTTCTTATGTGAAAATTAAAACAGTTTTCGTTTTGAGGTTAAACATAGGCCTCAACTGTTTTTTCCCACTTGAATTTGATGAATTTAACCTCTCACTGATCTCATGTGTTCCTATTTGAAGGTTTACATCAACTAATGAATTTATTGTATCAAGAAAAAACGAAATAACTTTCTGAACAACCCAATATATTATATATAATCATTGTATATATGTATATACATATGTATTTAGGTATGAAAGTGTTTAGGGATGACAATGATGATGGTTTTTTTTTGTGGAAATTTTTCATCGTCATTACGCAAACGTATTTTTTCTTTTTTTTTTCTTGGTTTCTTCGTCATCGAGTTAAGAAGAAATATTCGCATTTTTGTATTCTAAATTTCTACAGATAATAATATGTCCTATTAAAGATGTCGGATGGGAAGGATGAACATTCATCGTTGACCACTTTTCTTTTTTTTTTGTTCCACGTTGTATTAGAAATTGTGTTTTTTTTCTGTGATTTTCGACGATGTATATTTTCCTCCCCCTATATGTGTGTGTTTTGTGTCTTTCTTTCTTCATTTCATTTTTGAAAATTTTTCTTTTCTTTATTACTTCTTCCTTTTTTTTGTTTTTCTGTTTTATTTTGTTTTGTTTTAATTATTCGTTCAAGAAGGAGGGGGAGGGGGCAGATTGATCTCGTGTATTTATATACAAATATTTATGAGAGTGGATAGGTCCGTCGTCGATATAGATTTTTCTTAAATATATAAAACTATTTCGCATATATATAATATAAAATACAGGATGATTCACCAGTTATTCCCACCTTAATACCTCCAAAAATATAATAGTAACAGAAAAGATTATTCGGAAAAAATTACACGAAAAATTCAGAACTATAATCTCACATTAATATTTTTTTGCTAAGTTGAGTCATTTTCGAAATTTATTAGACAACTTTGTTTTTTTAAATACAATATTATATTTTAATACTTATTTTCGGATAGCGGCTGACAAGACGAATCCAATGATATACAACATTAATATTTTTGAAGATCAACAAAGGTAAAAACTGGCTAACAAGTCGGCCAAAATACAGCTTTTTTGAGTCGAGGTGGCGTCGTGGTCGCGTCATCCTTCAGTTGTTTCGACAAAATACGGAACAGATATTTTCCGAATTGTTTTTATTGGTCATTGTCGAGTTTTGTATTTAATGTTGCATATCATTGGATTCGTCTTGAAAGCCGCTATCCGAAAATAAGTATTAAAATATAACATTGTATTTAAAAAAACAAAGTTGTCTAATAAATCTCGAAAATGACTCAACCTAACAGAAAAATACTAATGTCATATTGTAATCATAAATTTGTTATGCAACTTTTTTCTCATCTACTTTTCTGTTGCTATCATATTTTAGGGGGTTTTTCGGGTGGCAAAAGTTGGTGGATCACCCTGTATAATAATAATCGACTCTCTCTCTCTTTCTCTCTCACTCTCTCTTTCTCTTTTTGTTTTTTATTCGACTTTTCCACTTCAGCTTTCTTTTTTGTTTTCAATCTTTCTAAATCTGCATTATTTTGTTTTTATTCGTTTATTATAATTATTTAATCATTCCACTTATTTCGCTCTCGTTCTCGCGTGAATTATTATTTTACTTTTTATTATTATTATTATTATTATTATTATTATTATTATTTTTGTTTGTTTGTTCAATCTTAATCATTCATTCTTTAACACCATCCATGGATTTTACACTATACAAAAGATTTACATAAGATCCAACGTTATATGATATATATATATATATATACGATATACATATACATATATATATATATATATATCGTTTATATAAGTCTACTTTTTAAGTTTTGGCAAATATATCAATACAAAACATCGTCGTTAGGTCTCTACGCTTATAATATATACAAAATCTTTGTAACTTTCAATATTTTTTTTTTTTATGGTGCGGCGCCAATATACACATTTACAAAGGGGACCATCGCGTCGATGGTAACAAACGGGTTCGCATCGGCCGATGGTCGAAGGATTGTCGATCGTAAGAAATAGTTTAATAATTAATTAATTAATAATTATTGTGAATAATTAAAAAATGACGTAACTGTGTGGTTGGTTAGCGTAAATTCAAAAAATTATTTCTTCAACTTCTTCAACATCTTCTTCTTCTTTTGTTTATTGCAAATGCATTTTCAAAACTGTTAAAAATTGTTTCGTTTAACACTTGGCATGCGGGCAACGTATTTTTACGTTTTTCCGTAATCTGTCATTGGAACGCGGGTCACGTAAAAATACGTATTTAGTAGATTTGTGGTTAATAGTGGAGTGACGTATAATTACAACACAGTGTGAAGTTGACAAAATGTTTAGCTATGTATATGATGAATTGTGCATTTTTAATGCATATGTAACATATAATTTGACAAGGATGCAAAAAATAAGATACAAGAAATTTTTGATCAAACTCCTGCGAGATTCACGGAAAAATGCCCGCTGCACGCGTAAGTTGACGGTGAAGTTTACCCGCATTCCAAGGTGTTAATAATATCGAACTATTTTTCAAAATCGAAAACGTGGATTTATTATACGTGTATATATATATTATATTTTTATTATCGCATTTTGTGTGTTTTTGTGTATGTATATGTATGTATGTGTGTGTATTTTCTTATTTTTTTTTTGTAAATTCTTCGTCTTCCCTGCTGCTGTAAGTTTTGAGAGAGCAAATAAAAAAAGAAAAAAAGAAATGAAAAAAAAACATTTGCTATCGGAAGAGATTGGTGAATATGGATTTTTTTTTCTTGGCAGACCGAAAATTGAAAGATTCTTTTATTTCTTTTTTTTTTTTTAATTTTTATTTACTTTTTTTTTGTAATCTTTTTTTTTCTACTTTTTCTCTTTTCTTTTTGTCTTATTTTTCGTGTTTTCTTCTTTATTTATTTTTTTCTGTTTTTTTTTCTTTTTATTTTTTTTTTGTTTCAAAGCGCTGTACTCGTGCTCGAGAAAAAAAAGAAAAAAGGTTTGTCCGACATTAGTAGAAAACTTCTTCGTTTTCAAAATTCGAGCCAAATCGTCAAGTTACACGAGAAGTTTTTTTTTTTCATAGACTAACATTCTTATTTTCTCATTTGTTACACATCAAATTAACAATAAACATAAATTTATCGATCAATCGATTCGAATCAGTTTGTATTAGGTTATCCGAAAAGTTTGTGCCGATTTCCGATAGATGGCATTAAAGTTCTTTTGCTAAAAAAAACCTGAAAAGTTCTGCAAGGCTAAAATTTTGAAATTACTCTTAAAGATGGAGAAAGATTGTGAAACAAAATGGCACTTATATTTAATTTAATAAATATATACTAAAAAATGAACTTAAATTGCAAAATATTTCAATCTTCCATTAAAATTGGCACGAACTTTCCGAACAACCAATAATATTGAAACATATTTTGTTGATGTGTTTAAATTATTTTTATCATTGTTCAAATTCATCTAACATATTGTTAATTGTTAATAGCAAATAATAGTGAAAATAAGAGTGCTCGTCGATTATTATTATTATTTTTTTATGTTTATTCTGAAAAAAGAAACCCATTTCTATCTAACTTATTAATTAAATCGATCCGTAATATATTGCTACCGTATCACATAATTGTTTGTTTTATTGTTTACACGAGCTCTTTCGTATTTTTTTTTAGTCGCGTATGATGTTCTCTCGATCTAATATTGTTTATAATTGTTTAATTATTATTATTATTTTTTTTTTAAAGGGCAACGCCGTTTAATCGGAATTATTCTTACGATATTCGTACGCTGGCCGGCAGTGAAGAATTATATATATGTAATGTTTATATATATATATATATTTTTTTTTTTTAAATTCATTTTGTTTTGTTTCTTTGTTTCTTTGTTTCTTCTTCTTCTTCTTTTTTATCTTCTTCATTTTTATTATTCTTGCTGCATGACTCAATTATATATGTATGTATAAACGTAATACGTAAATACGTTTTTGCAAATAGTCAGCGCAAGGCAATAATACATATAGAAATACAATATAATTATTAATATTATTTATTAGCGAAAATGGTAAAAGGCTATCCGAGGGAATGCTCGAACATAACTCGAGTTACTACTACGTATCATTTGATCGCATAAGAGAATCTTATTTAAGTTTCTGTTGATTTTTTTCGTATACATACATGCATGTATGTAAGTGTATTAACCAGTTAACTGTGATTGCCGAACATACTCGTCATGAAGATGTGGCACGATTTTTGTGTATTAACGTCTAAACTCGTCACGAAGAAGTGGGACGATTTTTCTATTGACGTGTATACTCGTCATGCGTATAAACTAATGACCATTGGCTATTTAAATTGTAATTTGTCGAGAAAAATAAAACATATTCTCAAATTTCAAGATGTTTAGAATATTTTGAGCCCACGCCGGAATAAAATAAACAAATAAAAAATATAAATAATTTGCAAAAGTCAGAAAGTTGATTTATAATTAGGGTTCCTTCAGGTATGGTCAGTCATGGGAGAAATTCGTGACACAAAAAACCAATCTTTTTGATTCAAATGTCTTACCGGTGCAATTTATTGTGTGATTGACGAGTATAATCGTCATGGCTCGATGCTAGCGACACCAAACGGTGCGCACTTTCAAATGAGGGCGCCACAGTTAACTGATTAAACATGTCGTAAGATTCTCATATAATCGCACGAGGAAAATTCGGATTTAAGAAGTTTTCGCGTTGTCATTGATATATTATCTATATATAAACGCACACATACACACATATATTTATTCTATATGTGTATATATGGTATGTTTATATATATATAGATCTCATATGTATATATTTTTTTCTGTATCATTCTCTACAAATAATATTTTCGAAGGATAGAACGACGACGTAGAAAGTTTGAAAATGTTTTACAATTAGTCAAAAAAAAAAAAAAATGCAAGATGGTTAGGATCCTTTTTCTTCGTTATTTGTATATAAGAATAGATGTTTAAACGAAACACCATCAAGAGGACACCATGTTTAATCCATCAGTTTAATTAATCTCGTATCTTGCTTATTATTTTTTATTTGCTTCAAATAAAAGTTTAAGTTTGCTTAAAAGAGGAGCCTATTCTAATATTTCGTTCGTAATTATTTTAACGCGCATATTAATAATAACAATAATAATAATAGTAATCATAATAATCAAAATAATAATAATAATAATAATCATAATCATATCCTAGACAAATTACGGATATTCCGAGCTAGCGTTACCTTGATTTTTAGAACTGGTTTGTGATATCGTTTGCGTTCTGTTAAAATTACCAAATTGATTTTTAGTCGGTGAAACGGAAGTTGGTGCGGTACAGGTGGCGGTAACCAAGGACTTGTCTCTTGGGGGTGGTGCTGAACTAATGCTAGACGAACTAACACCAGAATCGCTTGATTTTTCGCTCAAACAACCACGTTGACTCAAAGCTGTTGCAACTTCGCGTGCAGCATCTAAACCAAGATCAGTGGTACCACCACCACCAACAACGTATTTGACCATGCCAAGTTTTTGATTACCTTCGCAGCTTTCCTCGATTACCACAGTTTCACCGAAATTACTTCTCTTTCCGATTGCCCTACCACTACCACCACGTAACAATGGTGATTTATCAAATTGTCCATCTTTTTGGGATAACATTGATCCACCTATTGGTATGTTAGGATGAAAATCATCCTTAACGTCTGCCAATGAATTACCATCACCGCTTACGTTACCAGCAGTTATCTTATTTTGAATGCTACCGTCTAAATTATTTTCTCTCGATATTTTGGTTCCCAATGAAGATTCCGGACTGACGTTTCGACGACTCGTTGGGTTCTTATGAGCATCGTAACAACCAGAATCTCTTGGAAATTGGCGTCGATTGAACGGTGAACAATGGCCGGATGTTTGACCCGAATGAAGAACTAATCTGCTAACTTCGTCACCTTCCGAACTCGATGCCAAATCTCCTTCGCTACCAGCTGTTAAATTAACCAAATTGTAACATGTGATTATTGTTGGAATAATTTCTCTCATTTAACGTGAAACAATTCAACGAGAAGTAGGAGTTATATATCAAGAGTTAATTGGATAAATTAGTTCTGGTAATATAACGATTTTATAAGATTACTGGTAGTGGTAACACCATATGGGGTACTTTACTTTAGTCGTTGATCGTTTTACTTACATTGAAGGTCGTGTAGTAGTTGTACGGCTGTAAGTATCTTGGCACGATGCTCCGGTTGATGTATACTCAAATAATCGAGATCCGCTGGCTCTATTTCCCTGAACAGCTCCAAATCCTCGTAACCGTTCAGCACGAAAACGGAAATGTGTTCCTGCACGAAAACGTTAAAGGTAGTTTACCACGCTAGTTGTGCCTTTTCACTGTTATCCCTAAGCTTATTCGTAGCTTTAGTATTCGAAATTCAACGAGATAGAAAGAGACAGTAAGACAACTACACACAGAGAAAGAAAGAGAGAGAGAGAGAGAAGAATATACATGGAAAATGTAAAACTAGCTTGTTAGATAAATACACTTGAATCAAAAATGAAAAAAATATCAAGAAAATAATGGAGATATACAAAGATATTTTTCTTTTCCTTCTTTCTTTCTTTATTTGCAGACATTTTATTTTGCATCGTTAGGTAACCAACGCAAGAAGGAAATATTGTGTTTTTTTGGGGGGTTTACCTGAAGATTCATTCTTTGTAAGAGCTCTTGAACTGATCCGGGTTTTTGCCTGTATCTTTGACCCCACTTGCTACTACGTTCCGAGTCACCACGTCTTGAAACTCTGTCGTTCAATATTTCCACGTTTATGAATTTGAAGTGTCCTATTCTGTTGTGGACGACACCTTTCCATAAACCACTCTTGTTCATCTGTACAACGTCGATGATATCTCCTTTCTGTATAGAAAAATTTTATAATTTAACAAAAAAAAAGGAAGAGTGATTAGCTAAGGTAGAATTAAAAATGTCCCATACCTTTTTGATGCAAGGTGTAATGCATTAAATGGGACATTTTTATCCCAACAACGAAATATTGCAATGGTTATTGGGTTGTCCGGAAAGTTCGTGCCGATTTTGATAGGAGATTGAAATGTTTTGCAATTTAAGTTCATTTTTTAGTATATATTTATTAAATTAAATATAAGTGCCATTTTGTTTCACAATCTTTCTCCATTTTTAAGCGTAACTTAAAAATTTTGGTCTTCCAGAACTTTTCAGGTTTTTTTTAGCAAAAGGACTATAATGCCATCTGCCGGAAATCGGCACGAACTTTCCAGAGAACCCAATATTTTATTTAATCAATATTTTGTTAAATAATATATGAAAAGTTGTCAGTGTTTTAAATAGATTCAGATTTGTATAGAATCTTTCTCCATCTTTAAGAGTAACTTCAAAATTTTAGCCTTCCAGAACTTTTCAGGTTTTTTTTTAGCAAAAGAATCTAATTGCCATCTATCGAAATGATGAAAAATTGTCAGTGTTTTAAATAGATTCAGAATTGCATCAGATTTGCAGAATATTTTGATAAAGGGTGTGTATTTTATTTAAAATACTGACCCCCATCCCTAATAAATACTAGGCTTGCTATAATAGTTGCTTTAAAAAAAGAAAAAAAAGGTGTGTGTCCACATTTATATTTTATTATTATAAAAATACTGACCCTCCCCCTACCCCCAATAAATATTAGCTTATCTATAATAGTTGGTTAAAAAAAAAAAGAAATAAAAAAGGTGTGTGTGCAAATTTATATTTTATTAAAATTACTAACCCTCTCCCACCCCCAATAAATACTAGGGTTACTATAGTAGTTGCTTTAAAAAAAGAAAAAGGGAAAAAAATAGTGTAATAAAAGGTAACTAGTTACTTTGTAACTAGTTGCACGGGTTTTGAAATTTATGGTAATATTCAGTGTCGTTGTTTAAAGGACTTCCTTAGTGAAAAAAGTTACCTTAAATTTGAGCGCGTCCTTATCGTAAGGACTAGGTGTGTAATCGACCAAGGCTCTCGCCCTGCAAAGTACAGGGCCGATTGACGTCGGGCTTATGGCGTCCCTTTCCTCGCACGATATCGAGCTGTGATTACTTCCCGCTCTGACTAATGCTTGCGTGCTAGAACCACTTCCGCTCGGAAGACTCTCGACGCTACTTGCGCTACATGGAAAGGCCTCGGAAGACGCACGATCCTGACGGAGTCTTGAGATCTTAGTTTGTACGTCATGTCGTAGATTTCTCGCACGTCCACCACTACCACCACCACCACCACCTCCACCAATTCCTATCACACCACTTTTTGTTTCGTCGTCCAACAGTGCACTCGCCTCCGACTAGAAAAATATTTATTAACATAATCCATCTTTTCATTTTATTTATTATTATTATTATTTCTTAATTTTTTTTATAATTATGTATATTAATTTTTAATTTTGATTGCTTTAGGTTCTTTTATTTTACAATAATACGTAGTATGGATAGGTTATGTGAGATATTTCTAATTTGTTATCAATTGTAACAATTGCTTGTAGGCCCAGCAAATAATTACGCCATTTTCTTTCCTTTTTTTTATAATAATATATATTATTTTTTAATTTTAATTTTTTTAGTTTCTTAATATTACAATACTACGTATTTTGGATAGGTTATGTGAGATATTTCTAATTTGTTATAAATTGTAACAATTATTTGAAGGCCTAGCATTGAAATTTATAATTTTAGATCTTGTATATATTATTTCTTTTTTTTATGTTAATAATAGAAAAATAAATAAATAAAAATAACGACATTTTATGTTTCATTTGATTATTAAATTGTTGTATTGACTAATGTTTGAAAGAAGTAGAAAACAAAATGGCGTGCTAGGCTAGAGATATGAAATTGAATAATAATTGTTATTTATATTAATAATTAGTTTGTACGTATTAGAAAATTTTAGTATATTAATTTTTAATTAATATTTATTGATAGTAATATAAATAAATGAATCAGTTAAATGAATATTCTACAGAAATGATGTATTATTGGAAAAAATACGTAGTAATGATTAAATTCTTTGTTATTTATGAAGGCAAGCTTTATGTGATGTTTCATTTCATCTAATAGGATGTTTTTAACCCTTTGAACTCTAGCCAATTTTGTAATATAGGCAAGCAGCAATTTGAAGACTTCTTTATAAGTGTAGTTGTAGTTCTTATATCTTGTTGTTCTTGTAGTTCTTAAGTATTATACATATAAGTGTATAGAAAGTACAAGTCTTAATCATACTAAGTGCAAAGAGTTAAGTATCATATTTTATTAAATTAAAAACGTATAAATTTTCCCATTAGGAAAATATTTCTCTAAAATGATATATAACAATGATGACCAATTGAATAAATAAATACAACGAATCAAATAAATCAAACAAATTGAACGAATACTTTTTGTAAACAAATAATAAAATATTAAAATTTGTAACTTGTTAACACGTCGAATGACAAATTGAATAAAAACTTAAATCAATGTGTTTATTTAACACCTGTATCGTGTTATATATTAATTTATTACTTAATAACAACAACAAAATTCATTTCTAGGTTATGTATCAAAAAATGACAATTATGGCATTAAACGTGTTAATATTTCAAACGATTATGTCAAAACTGTTGCTTCTTGTGTTAGAAAACGATGATAGAAGAAAGATTGATCGATCATTTTCACACGCACACACTTAATACACAGTAATTTAGTCCTGTCACTTTCATCATCATCATCATCATCATGTCATCTCTGCAAAGTTAGCACACCCATCTATCGTTTGCTATTTGATTAAAATTTATTTATTAAATTATTAAAAATTAATTTCAACTTAGAAATATAATATTTCATTAATTCTATTCGTTTATTGGTTCGTTCAAGAAAATGAAAGCATAATAAGAGTGGGGGTGTTAATTTTACAGAAAAAATATTTGATTTATAGTAATTCATGTAAGTTTTTGATCGATTATAGTGTCTCTATAGGAATTTTGTAAACATGCGATGTGTCTCCTAAACACGAAGGATACAGGAAGATAAAGATAAAGATAAAAAGAAAAAGAGAGTGAGAGAGAAAGAGAGAGAGAGAAAGAGAGAGAAACGTGGTTATCATAGAAGAGACTCCGGAGCTTTGTCGACAAAGAGCTCAAAACGATAACGTTGCCATGCTTGTGGAACAGACAGCACGTGTTGTGAATGTATATGTCGTGATATGACGTTCGTATGTTCCCTACAGAGAATATATAAATATATATATATATATGTATAGATATACATATATCATGCTGTGCAATGGGTAGGATACATTTGGGTTTAAATGTGACTAGGTACGGACAAGAAAAGGGAAAAGGAAAAAAGAAATGAAAATGGACGGAAAGGGGAAGAAAGTGAAGGAGGAGGTGGAGGAGGAGGGGTAGCAGGTATAGTGATTTTGAGGTTAAGATCTACATAACCACATGCAACAAACGTGCTTTTCTTATCGTGCATTTATGATCATGCTTTTGAAATAGGAAAGTTGTTTGGAAAAATATGAATGAAATTTCAAGTGTGAAAATTTGAATTGTAAAAAGTTTGTTCATATTTTATAAAATGATGGCTTTTAACAGTAGTGCAACTTTGATAATATTATTCAGATCTGGTATTACTTGCGTGCATTTGAAAGGTTAAGTTCGGTCCATTCAAACAAAGATTGGTTCAATTTTTTGCCGCTAGGGGTAAGATATTTGAAAAATGTGATTAATGAATGAAATTCATGTGTGAAAATGTGAATTGTAAAAAGTTTGTTCATATTTTATAAAATGATGGCTTTTAACAGTAGTGCAACTTTGATAATATTATTTGGATTTGGTAATAATTGCGTGCATTTGAAAGGTTAAGTTCAGTTCATTCAAACAAAGATTGGTTCAATTTTTTGCCGTTAGGGGTAAGCCTTTTTAAAATGTGATTATACAAAGTGCCATCAAGTTGTCAACAGTTTTAAATTTTTTACTCCTAACCAAATATATATTTTTGTATATAAAAAAAATAGGAGATAGTAGAATGTACATACATACATAAAAACATACATACATATGTATATATTTAAATTATAGTGATAGAAAGAAAAAAAAAAGGATGCAAATACGAAAGCTTTGCAGTCAAACATGCTTTTCTTGTTTTTCGATTTTGATTTTGATTGAAGAAAAAAAAGAAGATAGGAAAAACCAAAATGGTTTGAATCCATTTGTTTATAATAAACAGCATAATTATCATGCAAAAAAATTTGATATCGTGCAAAGAAAACATAACGAGTTTGTAGTATACGGTAGACGAGTGATATTGGTTGATAAAAGCGAAAAGATTGGTGAATAGAGAGAGGATTGTCTGTTATATGTCACGTACTGTGTGTGTAGCGGCGGAGTGTTGGTTCTCAAGTTCTTCTTGTTCCTCGTAGTCGCTGCTCTGGCTCGGCGAAAGTCCCTCCTCCCCGCTACTCCGGCTCTAAAACGTTCATACTCGCAGATACTTTTCTAATCACCCAGTATATACGATTTGTAGAAATACGAAAAAAGGGTATGTGTGTGTGTTAAAGTGGGGATAGGGTGGGGTGTAAAGGAGAAGACGATGATGAAATTTAAATGGATAATATTATATAATATATATATATGTATGTATTTATTGGGTTGCATCCTCTACCTACACCCCCTGAAAAGTTCGTCTCGATTTTGAAATATAGGGGAAAATATTTAATTAATATTTAACATAAATATGTTTATTTTTAACCCTTAGAGTGCTATGGACGCATATATGCGTTTGTTAATATTAATGTAAAATAATTTAATGTTTATAATAATTAATTAAATTATATTAAGAAACAAAAACTTTAATTATTAAATATAATTTATTATTATAATCTAGTTAATAATAAATTATTTCGTTACTACAAAACATTTTAGTTAAAAGTATTCAGCATTCAAAGGGTTAAATAATATATTAATATATAATATATAATATATAAAAAAATTCAGTGTCACATTATTGGTTTCCAATGAAGCTCGACACTACTGAACTTAGTATTTTATTGCTAATTTAAGGATTTATTATTTACAGGTTATCTAGATCTCTAGATACTGTAAGTTTTCAATAGATGGCGTTGTATCACAATTCAATTATTTTGATATATTCACGTCGTACATTTTTTTTCAGTTTTACATATTACATATAAGACATAACTAGTCTTAAAATAACAGTAAAATATATTTGTATATAAATGATATTTATTTTATAAAAATATATATGTATTAAGTTTCTTTTTGAATACTTGAGGCCAGATTGATTGCACTATTATCGTATAATTGAATTGTTTTGGAAAGTTTAAATATTTTCTTATTTATAAATCGGTACGAATTTTTTTCAGGGCAATCAAATAAATATATAAATATATATACATAGTATACATAAAAAGTTGATTTATTTCTAATTATTTCTATAAATCAATGAAATTAAGATCTTTTCATTTTGTGAATAATTATTGTCAAAGTAATAATTAATTTTCTAAGAAATTATTTACAAAAACAAGGAAACAATAGAAAAGTAATTTCATTACAGGTTAGAAATAATCTCAATAGGATATTTATAACTGTAGAATAATTAAAATGAAAATAATATGAGATATATAATCGAATGTTCTGCGATACCAACAAAGATACCATTTTTTTCCTAGCGGGAGGAACTTCGCACGAGACTCGATAAAAATTGTTTATTTGTATAAATTAAAAACAAATTAATTAGAAATATCTTACACTTAACCCATTCGAGACCAACTTGCACACCGTGTGTGTGATATCACACTAAACTATTAGTGGGACCAATAGGAGTAATGTCGTTACTACGTATGTCAAATTATTTTTAATATTTTAAGTCAAAAAACCGATTGATGATTTTTACCGTAACGATATTAAAAATTCATATACCAGATAGAAAAAGGTTGTTAATAACATGATTAATTAATTTAATTATTGATTAATAATAAAAACTTGTTATTTCAGCATTTATTTGTTTGAATTTTGAGGTTAAAATGCGACATTACTTTCTAGTCCACCTAATATCAGTTATTTTGAGTCAAGTATTCGGTCGAAATAAGACTTTGTTTTGGTATAAATATTATCTTTAAATTATAGAAAAACAAAATGTGGCATTGTAAAATTGGCAACATAATAAAAACAAAAGAAATGGTTCTTAGTATTTTTGTTTGAAAACAGTCGTAGTCTCGAATGGGTTTAATATAATATGCAACCATAAAATATTAATTCATTATCCTTTTAGGCAAAATGAATAATCAGAGACAATGGTTAAATAACATAGAATGATGAATGTTCTCCTCTATATCGAATAAGCTGATATAGGATAATATTATTCATAAATGAGGACGTATAGTTAGAAATGATTTGATGAGTAGTAGTAGATCAAACTGCAAGTTTAATCGGAATTATGGCTTGTTAAATAATTAGTAATGGTCAATGTTAACGATGGGATATGTGGTTTAGAGAAAGACAGATAGACAGACAGAGATAGATAGATAGATAGATAGAGAGAGAGAGAGAGAGAAAGATCATGCTATAGTTTGAAACGTAATCATAGTAGGAGAGACGATTAGTGTAAACGTCGAAGGAAATCGGAAGGCATGATGTCTGTGAGCCGGACATCATTTCTAGGTGCTGACCAGGCAACCCGGAAGCCAATCTTCTCTTGGTATTCCTGTCTTCTTACTCTCTCGCACACTATGAAGAAACATACTACTACGACTACTATAATACTATTACTAACTACTACTACTATTATACTATAGAGTCCTGGACTCGTTCGATCGTCTCGAGGCTACTAGCACTCTCAACACGTCCGAGTTAAATGAATCATCTCGCGTGACGTATACCTGTGGGAAATGTCTTCTCTGAGGGGTATATATATTCGTGTGTGGGTTTGCTGGTGATATGGTGATGTTGTATGTTTAGCAAGGAATGGAGCGTAAGCAAAACGGTAGGAACCGACGATAGAGAATAACTAAAATATTATACGAGTATATATATGTATATATATATCATATCGTGTATGTAAATGTTGATATACACTAATAAGTATACCGTGTATATGTATGTGTGTTATGTTAATTAGTCAGTTGTACGTTCTACTTGTTCATAAGTCCTTCCAATTTTATCTCTAGAGTCATTTATGTGTGTGTTAAATTAAATAACTAAAGTTTGAATAACAAATTATTTTTCATTCGTATTATTTCTTTTGTTCTATATATATTATTATTATATATGTGGTAGTACAGAGTAATTAAAAGGTAATCGTATTTAATGTTTCTATATACTCAAGTAGTATATTCATATAGTTAATATAGGATTATGTTGTGCATCCTATCATCGTTCGTTTGAAGTCAAATTATGTTCGTAATTGGAGATATATTATGAACTTACTTGAACGTCACTGCTCGCGTAATCTCCACTCTCACGTGAAGCCCTGGAATGGGTTAAAGGTATGATCGTTGGTGGATTGTTATGGCCTTGAGGTACGATCAATCCTCGCATCGTCGAAGCTGCTCCTTTTGAACGTTCACGTGGTAGACTTATGTCTCCTGCTGTTCTCAAGGAGATCACTCCTTCCCCTCGATTTTCCGGTCTTGGATTTAACGTAAAGCATACTCTGTAATTAAATTGTTAGAATTTCGTTATAGTTTGAAATTGTTAACACATTGTTTAACCTACTATATATATTTGTATGTATAATAATAATTTCATTAATGAATTATTGAAGGATTTAGAAAACAAATTGAAATGATTGTAATTTTAATAAATAATACTAATTCGTATGTATTAGGTTTAATGGAAAATTCTGTCCGTTTAAACAAACATTAGTTCAATTTTTCGTCACTAGGGGGTAAGGCCCCATTTCTTAAAATGGAATATACAAATTGCCACCATGTTGGCAAGAGTTTAAAAGTAATTAAGTTAATTCATTGTTCAAATTAGGAATAATTTATTCCGGTAGATCTAATAATTGTAAGTTTTAATCATTTTCAAGAGTACGTTTTATTCCTACGTGCCATTTAATAATACAGATGGAATTATGTGTCAAGTGTTTCGAGATAATAATTATATTAATTGTTTGAACGTGCAAATATGGTTGTATTTTATGTTTAGTTAACAAGTGTGTAAGGATTAAAATGATATCGTGCAAATATGTTTAATTGTTCAACCGAGTTATGAAGAAATGTTGTGTGGCGTTTATGTATTCGATGAAAAAGATTTTCTGTTTTATTTTTACAATTTCAAAATTGTTCAAATCCCTAAGGGATAAGTTCCTTTACTCGAGTAGGTTTCTCTCTTTAACAGTATACTTCAAACCAAGAATATCCCAAAGGATTAAGATCAAAATATTCTCGACTTCAAAGTCAAAGTTACAGTTCATGTAAATATATATATGTATATATTTATATACGGGTGAATATTTACCTTCCATTTTGTATGGTAGCTGTAGGCACGGGACCTCCACTTGCTCCCATAAGAAAATCTTCGGGGTCCGATTCGTATGGTGGTTCATCGTACCAATGTTGACCTCCTAAACCACCACCCAAACCACCGGTACCTCCACATCTGGCATCTTCATCGTACATGTAGGTGTCATCTAAACAATGTAGATTCGATTGGTTTTCGATATGGGAAATTATTCGATATAGGAATTTATCAATGATTTTCTATGTTCCATTTACCTCCTGTAACCTGACCTCGTCCATCTCGTCCTAACTGCATTAATCCGTGTCTTATGTCTCTCAATATCTTAATGAGACAAAAAACAAACAAAATAATTAATAACAAATATAATCTGTATAAGTATCTCGATAATTGTGACAATGGATTGTGGGTTGAAACAATTTATAAATCTTTATAATGTTAATTTAGTATATTTATATAATAATTGCTAATTTAAGGATTTATTATTTTTAAGGTTATGTAGGATAGTTTTTATCGCGATTATTTTTTATTTTTTATCGTTAATTTAAAGATTTATTATTTTTAAGGTTAGTTAGGATAGTTTTTATAGCGATTATTTTTTATTTTTTATCGTCAATTTAAAGATTTATTATTTTTAAGGTTAGCTAGGATAGTTTTTATCGCGATTATTTTTTATTTTTTATCGTTAATTTAAGGATTTGTTATTTAGAGGTTAGCTAGGTTTTTAGGTACTGTAAATTTTCAATAGATGGTGGTGTATTACGATTCAATTTTTTCAGGTTTTTTTTTCAGATTTACATATGACATAATTAACTTTATTTTTTATATTTTTTCTTGTATAATTATTTTATGTATTCCATAGTATTATTTCGTGTGTTGTTATAATTTACTAAATAGTTTAGAATTATATTAAATTAACTTTCAATAGATAGCGCTGTATTATAATTCAATTTTTTCAGGTTTTTTTCAGACTTACATATGACCTAATTAATCTTACTTTTTATATTTTTTCTTGTATTATTATTTTATGTATTTCAATCTAATTATGATTGTTAATTTGACTGCATTAAATAATTTAGAGTTATATTAAAACAACGTTCAGTAGATGGCGCTGTATTACAATTCAATTTTTTCAGGTTTTTTTCAGAGTTACGTATGACATAACTAACTTTACTTTTTATATTTCATTCGAGTAATATTATTTTATGTATTCCATTTTAATTGTGGTATTATTTTGTGTATATCGTTGAAATTTTTTATTTTGTTTTTTATTTAATTCACTGTCATAATTATCGGTACGTATTTTAATGTAAAATAATTCATACTAACCTCTTCATGTTCTTTATGAAATCGTTCCTTCTGCCTTAATGCCTCTTGAACTTTCAACTACGAATGATATTATGATTTTATTTTATTCTCAAAGTTTTTAGTTGGTTAATTATAGTACGTTATATATTTAAAAAAATTTTTTTGTATGAAAGAAACTTACCCTATTTATGGTCTCTTCAAAGCTATTTGGCTGACCTCCATTCATTTGCAAATACCTCAGTCGGTCGTAATCTCGTGGGTCTACCATCGAACGTAATATCGTGTGACCCATATCTGGTCCTGGACCTAATCCACTTTGAAGGACGCTGTCCGGTGTATCGACCTATGATTTAACGTACAGAAAAAGAAAAAACAAATGAATTTAATTCTATTGGGTATATCAGATGTTGACGGATCGAAATGTTCCAGTTGCTTTGTTCAATCTCTCTCTCTCTCTCTCTTTCTCTTTCTCTTTACATTTATCATAGAACCATGTTTATCGAACGTGTATGGATTTGTATGATGAAATAGGAAATACACAAGTATAACACTACGTTGGACTAACACCACGTATGGGATTTAATGAAACCACGTGGCCATAGAATACGTTAAACGAATTAAAGCCGTTTGTTTACCTCTCTCCAATCCGGGATTTTACCGCAAGCGTGTGTGGACGTCCACTAAGTCTGAATAATACCAAAAGTGTGGTAGTGATGGTAATGGTAGGAGTGAAGAGTGCAAAGAATTTGCTTAATCTCTTGTTATTTATTTCTCTTTTTCTTTTCAGAATATGAAAAAGGGGGAAACAGGGAAAAAACACGTGAAATAAAGAAAAAATAAGAGAGAGAGAGAAAGAGAATACATGTAAAAAACATACTGCGCCTCATTTATATATATTATATATATTTTTTTGATATTATACAAAATATTTGCAAGGAAAAAATTTACATCAAAGTAGAAAAATAAAAAGAATTTGTTTAATGAATTATTACGGTTACATATTATAGAAATTTGATTTGTTAATAAGACGTAAATTTATGGTGTTTTTTGTATTATTAAAAAACAGGACTAGGTTTTCGTTCTAGTTTTTTGGTTAGATGCAAATACAGGAGTCTCGACTAGGTTCTGAAGAAAGTTGATGGTTTTGAGAAAACTATATATATATATATAGTTCATCGTCAAAATGTTTTACGCGGCATGGAAGGTGTATGTCATAGGTGTTCCACGAGGCGATCATATTTCATGCAAATTTCGTGGGCTCTCTTTTCTCCCACTTCACCTTCCGTAAGTAGCTTAGACACCGAGTTCGACGTTTTCCTGTCACGCGGACTACTACCCACCCAACCCACCCCTTTAACCCTTGAAAAATATACGCTAGATATTTTCACCCCTCTCTCGTTTCATATAAATTCGTCTAGTAAGTTTATTTTTGTCTTAGGGAAAAAAATGTAATAAAAAATAAAAAATAATAGAAAGTAATGTTTAAAAGAAAACAAAGAGAGAGATAAGAAATAATTTATCAATAATTACTCGTTTAATTGTTTAAATTGTAGTATATGGTGTTAATAAAAATAATGCATAATGTGCGATATGAATATTTAAAAGATTTCCATATTAATGTCCTTGAAATATTTAATATATTAATAATATAAATAAATTACAATATATTAAATTAAATATATATTAAATTATATATATAATTAATTTAATATATTAATAATATAAATAAATTACAATATATATTAAATTAATTATAATAACAATATAAATAATATAAATAATATATATATATATAGTTGATGAATAAAATCTGACAAAAATGGGATTAATTATTATTCGACTATTGGATTACAATTCACCCTTTTCTGACGATATTTCCACTCCACAGAAAAAGAGAGAGAGAGAGAGAGAGGGTTTGCTTTGGTGAAAACGATTGAAGCTGGCACGAGTTAGGGTTGATGTCGTATACTAGGTAACACTAACCGTACCATACTTTAACACACATATAGGGTGTGCGTTAGAAAAGGATAGAAACAGAGAGAGAGAGAGAAAGGTGTTAAAGATAAAGTGTATGCAGGAACGTCTAGTCTAGCGGGATTACGCTGACGCAAATGCGTGTCATGCGTTTTGTACGCGACAACGACAACTACTACGACGACTACGAAGGGTTCTAAGAGGATCCGGATTTACCTTGGTAAGGTCTGAGCAAGACGACGATGAGGATGGGGATGAACGGACAGGTGGAAACAGACAGAGACAGGAATAGAATATGAGTTAAGAGGTGTTAGAGACAAGGTGGTTCAGACCTCGACACAACTACGCAGAAAGAAGGTTGGGGGGGTACCTGAAAAGGTACGATCGATGTTGCGATCCTCAACGTGTCCCTTCCGACGGGTTTCGAGAAGAGAAACCCCTTTATTTTCTATCTCTTTTTATCTTTCTTTATTTCTTTCTTTCTTTACGTTTTTACCTCCTTCAACCCTCGCTAACCCTTCGTCGACGAACCATCCCCTTCAGTGTCAGGGTCTCCTCTGTGCTTTTCTTTTCTTCTTTTCTTTCTTCTCACTTTCCAACCCTATCAACTTCCCCTCTCCCCCTTTTTTTTAACCCTACAACTACCACTACTATCATCCCTTACTATTACCATTGCTACCAACACCAATATAAACCATCATACTTGACTATTTTTCTTCTCTGTTACCTCAACACTAGCCTCCCCTCTCTTTCCCTATAACCCTAACCCCCATATCACCAGTTTCCAACTCACACCATGGCGTCTGAGTACTGGCACGTATCGTTCTGGCTTGACCTTTTCACTCGGGCCCGTTCTAATTAGTAAATGTATCCTACCCCTAACCCTCTGCCCCATCCCCATCATCCCCACCCTACGTGGAACGTAGAAAAGAACGTCGACGATTTCTTCTTCTGCTTCTTCTTCTTCTTCTTCTTCTTCTTCTTCTTCGCGAGTATGCATTCGAGTCGCGTAAAATCTACTGCAAAAGTTCTTTTCAACCCTGTCGAATCTTTTTTTTTCTTTCTCTCCCCTTTCTTGCTTTCTTTTTTTCTTTTCTTATTTATTCGTTTCGAGTGGTGGTGTTGTAGCCACCGTCATTTCACCCTACCAGTAAGCCATTTCGAATCAATTTATAAAAAAGAACATCCCCGTTGCTAATCGTTCTTACCAATTCACCCCCACTCCCTCATTCATTTGATTTATTTTTTACTTTTGTTAATTTTTCATTTACA
Source organism: Polistes dominula (assembly GCF_001465965.1). Next base: position 2,330,733 of record NW_015148981.1, on the reverse strand, counting down.
TTTCTCACCTTCGACTTCTTTGGACTCCTCTTTGCTTTTAAAAATATTATTTTCTCTTTCTTTTTTCTCACACTATTTTTTGTTCGTGTTGTATTTTTTTTTCTTTTCTTTCTTTCTATTCAATTAAGACGTTTATCCTCTTCGAGCGTATACCACGCAGCTTGACTACTACATTCGCGGTCTTCTTAGACAATTTCTTTAAGATCTCAAAATAATATTGCCCTCCCATCTATGTCTCAGTCTACCTAGTGGTCTTTCCTTGTTCGGTATACAGACCAGTATTTTATGCGTCCTTCGATCCACCCAATGCATGTGATGCACTCCATGTGACCTGCACATCCTAATCGGCGTGATTTTACGATGTCCGGTTTGTTGTACAGTTGGTGTACTTATACGTTATGAAGTTTTCTCCATTCGCTCGTTTCCTCATCACATTTTGCACCGAGGATTTTACAAAGAATTTTTAGTCTTCATTGCGCAGGTGTGATAAAAAAATTACATTATAATGCAAAAATACTAAAATTAGAACGATTTATCTTAATTTCTATTTGTTACAAATAGTATACCCTTTATACACATGCGTAGTGTCCAAAAAGTCATATAAACAATATTTAATATAAGAATTTTGATAGAGAAGAATCCGTCAGTCTGAAGGTGAATTTCGAAGAGGACGGTACTCCGATCATATAATTCGAGCTTTTAGATAACTTTAGAAACTGGTATTTATTAATTAACATTTACTTTAATATTGTAATAAAATTTTCTTATATTATAGCATAATTTAACCCTCGAAGTCATCACTGCGCAGGTGTAATAAGAAAATTACATTAGAATACAACAAAATAATAAATTAAAATGTTTTTATCTTAATTTCTATTTGTTACAAATAGTATACCCGTTATACACATGCGTAGTGTCCGAAATGTCATATAAACAATATTTAATATAAGAATTTTGATAGAGGAGAANACAGGTGTGATAAGAAAATTACATTAGAATACAAAAAATACTAAAATATGAACGTTATAATCTTAAATTCTATTAATTAGGAATATTATTACCGTAGCATACCTGCGCAGTGTCCAAAAAGTCATATAAACAATATTTAATATAAGAGTTTTGATAGAGGACAACCCGTCAGTCTGAAGGTGAATTTCGAAGAGGACGGTACTTCGATCATATAATTCGAGCTTTTAGATAACTTTAGACATTGGTATTTATTAATTAACATTTACTTTAATATTGTAATAAAATTTTCTTATATTATAGCATAATTTAACCGTCGAAGTCATCACTGCACAGGTGTGATAAGAAAATTACATTAGAATACAAAAAATACTACAATTAGAACGTTTTTATCTGAATTTCTATTTGTTACAAATAGTATACCCGTTATACACATGCGTAGTGTTCGGAAATTCATATAAACAATATTTAATATAAGAATTTTGATAGAGGAGAATCCGTCAGTCTGAAGGTGTATTTCGAAGAGGACGGTACTTCGATCATATACTTGGTGCTTTTAAACAACAATACACATTTCTTTCGAATAATTAACAATTATTTTAATACTCTTATGCATTCTACACATCATTGTAGTATTTCAAATCAAAATTCGCAACGTTAAGGGTTAATTATTTACATTTTCTTTTATCTAACAATTGTTCGAACTATCGTCTAAAATATTGAAAAAAACAAAAGCTGAGTTATTTATTGACTGAATAAAAGCATGCATTACCGAAATTGATTCTTTTCTTAAGTTCTACATAAAATCATTAGCAAACAATAACGTATCTTGATAACTAATGACAAAGTTAAGTATGAAAAACATAGAAAAAAAGGGAGAAGGGCAACAATAAAAAGTCTCAGAGTGAAAAATGTACAGAAAAAGAGAGAGAGAGAGAGAGAGAGAGAGAGAAATACGAAGGGACGAAAGTCGTATCAGAAGAAGAAGAAGAAGAAGAAGAAGAAGAAGAAGAAGTTGAGATGATGAGTACGAGTTGAAAGTTGCGACAGTGAGAGAAAAAAGGGAAGAAAGACGTTGTTAAAGAGACGAAGCGTGCACGTGAAAAGTCTGCCACGTAAAAGAGAAAGAGAAAGTATAAAAGAAAGAAAGAAATAAAGAAATATAAAAAAAGAAAAAGAGATGGAAAGGTTTGAGTAGGAGTCCGGCTGCTGTGATACGAGAAAGAAAGAGTGAGAGAGAGAGAGAGAGAGAGAGAGAGAGTAAGAAAGAAAGTAAAAGATAGAATACGAAAGGGAGAAAAAAGGAGTATAGAGGCTTTCAAGAGGATCCCGACAGTGGCCCCGGGCCCTGAGCACTATCTCGTTTAATTAAGCGGACTCCGAACCGGAGGACCGGCGTCTTGTCGTGGTAAGATGCCAGAGCCATTGTGCGAGCCTTCAAAGCCCACAGTGCCCGTTATCCACCACCATCCTAAGAGAAACCTCCTTCTTACTAACCCCCTCACCTTAAGAGAAACCTTCTTCTTACTAGCCCCCTCCCCCCTACTCTATGAGAAATCTTTTTCTTACCACCCCCTACCCACACTATTGCCGTTTTCTTTTAGATCTACCCTTTTACTTTTCTTATGGTCAAAAACATATTCTTTTTTTTCTTCTTCTTCTTCTTCTCTTTGTCATTTTTACAGTAACGAATCTAACTATACGTATGTATAAATTATAATGTTTAAATGGGAAAATTAATTTAATGTAATTGGTATTACATCTTATTTGGTTATATTATACATTTTGTTTTATTAGTTTGAGTCATAAGTAAAACTTCCGATGCGGTTACCTAACCTAACCTTTATCTATACGACAACGTTATATTTTGGCTCACATTAACTACAGTAATGCGTGTAAGTAATGAAATTTTGAATCATACTTCTTGAATTATTCTTACGTTTATTATTTTCATGTTTTCAGAAGTTTCTTCATTATTCTTTATCTTTATTATTAGTTTTAAAGATAGATAAAGTCATTTTTGATGATGTGTCAATAAAATCATGACATGTGATGAATAATATCGTTCATTTCATAAGAGATAAACTAACTATGAAAGATAGAGAGAGAGAGATAAAGATATGGGGAAGGAATGCATCGAAATGCAAACGGCTCGAGGCCGTTGACATTGCGGCTAGCAAATTTCTGCGGGTAACCACGGCGATAACTGTGGTCTATTGTCTCTCTCTCTCTCTCTCTCTTTCTCTCATACACACTCACTCACTCATCTAGTCTTTGTCTAGTGTCAGTAAAACAGGAAGCAAGAAGAAAATAGGAAAATTCGGATACTTTGGTAGTAGTGGGGGTAGGGTTTAGGATTGGGGGGTGAGTATAGGTGATAAGATCGTCAATGTATTCGCACATTTGTCGCGTTGGTTTATCAAACAAACTACGTCGAGAAGAGGAACGTCGATAACGCAAGGACCACCACCATATTACGACCATAAAGTCGCTTATGTTCGTGTGTGTGTGTGTGAATCCATGCGAAACTCTTCCCATTCGGTTCGAGGGTGCAAAATTCCCATGGGATATTCTTCCTGGCCATCCTGTTCTCTTGTTGAAGCCACTATCTGCCTCGTCACCATCACCACCATCACCACCACCATTCTTTTCTTTTTTTTTTATTTCATCTTTTTTTTTGTCTCTCTCTCTCTTGCTCACTCATACTATCTCTGCCGTTGTCGTTTCAGCTAACGCACGAAAGCATTCTATGTTGAAGGTACGTGTCACGATCGTATGCTCCCTACAGATTAAACAATTTCGTTTTACGATCGAAAAATGACGCACTTGGGAATGAGAGAACAACATTGGATTTCTAAAACCAACGTTGTCGAGAGAACTCTTTTCTCTATGCTGAAAGTCTATCGTTTTTATATTTTTCTTTTTTTTTTTTTGGGGGTTTTTTGATCTTTGACAATGGCTTTGTTTATCGTTGATTTTTGTTGAAATTGTAAATTTAATTAGTGTTCGTTATGAATGATTTAGGATTGATGATATATGTTACTTGTTTAAGTATTTTGTATATTTTTAATTATACAAATGTTTATATTTTTTTTATTTTTATATATTTTTGTACATATTTTTATTTGTTTTGATAATTTTTATAATTTTTTCTTTTTTTGGTATTGGACAATGGTTTGTTTATCGTCAGTTTTGTTTAAAATTGTTTCTGATAAATGATTTAGGTTCGATTATATGCTACTTGTTTAAATAATTTTTATATTTTTTTGTACACATTTTTATTTGTTTTAATACTTTTTATAAATTTAAAAAATTTTTCTTTTTGTGTTTTTGACAATGGTTTATTTATTATTGGTTTTGTTCCAAATTGTAAATTTAATTATTGTTCATTAAAAAAAAATTTACGTTCGATGATATGTTACTTGTTTAAATAATTTTTATATTTTTAATTATATAAATTTTTATATTTAAATATTCTTATATTATTTTCTACTCATTTTTATTTGTATTCATACTTGTTATAATTTATTTTCATTGTTATTTCATTTTTTGTTATAATTTGAAATATTTTCTATTGGCATTGAGATATTCAATTCTTATTCATAAATTTTTCTTTTTATATTTATTATTATTATTATTATTATTATTATTATTATTTTATTTATTTTTAAATGAAAATAAATAATTCAAGTTACAACGAACATTTTTTTCATTAAACATATATTAATTAAAATTTCAAATGCATTCTCTTGAAAGTATTTGAGACCGAAATGTATTTTGATGCATTTAATGTATAAATTAATAGTATTAAACATTTCTCATGTGTAATGTTGAAAATATTTAAAATGTAATATATTTTTCAATCTCTCTTTCTCTCTCTCTCTCTCTCACATTTTCTCTTATATATTACATTCATTTTCACTACGTAAAATTGTTAATTAATGATTTTAAAAAGCTTGGTTGAAATTTTAAATAAATGATTTTAACACTTGCTTGAAATTATAAATAAATAAATGATTTTAACACATGCTTGTGAAATTATAAATAAATAAATGATTTTAACACTTGCTTGTAAAATTATAAATGAATAAATGATTTTAACA
>NW_015148981.1:2306308-2325159 GCF_001465965.1 Polistes dominula | reverse complement strand
AATATAAATTTATAAAACCTAATATTTTTAATTTATATATAATTTATAAAAATCAATATAATAATAAAATATATTAATAATTTAGAATTTATAAAAAAATATATAATATATATAATATATATAAATTATATTTAATATATATAAAAAATATAATAATATATATTATAATATATATAAAATATATATAATATATAATTTATAAAACTTAATATATGTAATAAAAATAATATATATATATATATATATATATAAAATATAATAATATAAATTTAATATTTTATTTATAATTAAACTTAATATTTTTAATTTATATATAATTTAAAAAAATCAATATAATAATAAAATATATTAATAATTTAGAATTTACAAAAGTATAATAATATATATATTTTATTTTATTCTTTGTTCATTTTAAATCGTTCCAGTTTGTTCTACATAAACCACCGTATTTATATATTATAAAGCTACATATAAGTATTTTATATCCCACCATCGATAGAATATATTCGTGAGCATGCGCGTCAAGTGAAAACTCGTTTCCGGAATATTTTTCTCCTTTGTCATGCGGATTTGGCTTCATTTCTATTGCAATGAAATCGTCGACGCGGAACAATGTCCTTTTTTATGCAATTTACCGTAGCCCATTTTGGTTTGAAATACAAAACCGAGTATCACCCCCTTACCCCTATCTCTCATTTTCACTCCCTCCTCTTCCCCTTTTACTCTCTCTCTCTCTCTCTCTCTGTCTCTTTTTTTTTTTTTACTATCTCTTTATCGTTTCTTTCTCTCTTTTTCATACACTTTTGTTAAATTTTTTTTTTCATATTTTTTTTTTTTTTTATACGCATTTGAAAATGTTCATTTGCAGAATAGCCGGAGAGAAGTTACCCATGATAAAGGTAACGAATAACGAATAAATGCGACGTTTTCATTGATATCGTAGCCACTTAAATGAACAAGAGAGAGAAAGAATGGGAAAAAGGAAAAATTAGAGAAAAAGAAAGTGAGAGAAAACGATCACAGAGAATATACCAACGGATTTTCCATTATAGTTTTAGTGAGAGAAAGCACAGACCTACACACACGTGTGAATAAAATATATTCTTAAAAAGAAAATGTGTGTGGGGGTTGAAGGTTTTGGGATATCTTTTTCAAAAATTAATCGAATTCCTCCCTCACCTATCTATCGATTAAATTTTCTTCGATTTTCTCGTTTAAAAGAAGAAAATACAAATTAATAAAAAAAAAAAAAAAAAAAACAAAATGATGAAAGTGAAAAAGAAAAGAAGTAGAAATTACTTTTTTAAGGTTAGGAAAAGTGACGTAAAGTTACAATTAATTATTAGAACATATAATTAAAAGTTTCTTTTATCGTCCTGCGAACAATTTAATATTGGAAAATTGAAGAAATCAAATAAGAGAAAAAATAAACTGAAAGTAATCAAAATAAAAGTTTCACACGTTACGCAATTTGGGATATTTTTAGAGATGTGAAATGCAGGTTAGGTTTTGGGTTTAAAATAAAAATCCCTTATGCACCTATTATTATTATCATAATCATTAATTGCATTTTCTTCTTGGATTGTATAACACAGAAAAGAAAGAATAGTGAGACGTGCAGGTGAAAAGAGATGAAATCAAAGTAAAAAATAAAATAAAATAAAATWAAGAAGTGGGGTTAGGTTGGGGAGGGAGATTGGGGTAATTTTAGAGATGTAAGATGTAGTTTTAAAATAAAAATCCCTTATGCACTTATCATCATCATTATCATTTTCAATTGCATTTTCTTCTTGGATTGTACAACGTAGAAAAGGAAGACGAGGAAGATGTGCAGATGAAAGGGAAGAAATCAAAGTAAAAAAAAAAAGAAATGAAATAAATAAAAAAGTGGAGATAAGGGGGTAGGAAAGGAAAAGTTTCAGTTTACACAGTTTGGTATTTGAGGTTATGTGAAATCCTTTATGCACTTATCATCATCATCATCGTCGTCATCAATTTGCATATTTGCATTTTCTTATTCGATTGTACAACGTAGAAAAGGAAGACGAGGAAGATGTGCAGATGAAAGGAAAGAAATCAAAGTAAAAAGAAATAAAAATAAAATAAATAAAAAAATGGGGTAGGTGAGGGTGGGATATTGGGGTAACTTTAGAGATGTTAGATGCAGGTTTGAAATAAAAAAAATCCTTTATGCATCTATTATCATCGTCATCATCATCATCATCATCATCATCAATTGCATTTTCTTCTTTGATTGTATAAAATAGAGAAGGAAGAAAAGTGAGACGTGCAGATGAAAGGGATGAAATCAAAGTAAAAAAAAAAAAAAAAATAAAATAAAATAAATAGAAAAAAGTGGGAGGTAAGAGGGTGGAGAAGGAGAAGTTTCAGGTTACACAGTTTGGTATTTGAGGTGATGCGGGTTGATCGCGTTGACGTTGTCAGAAACGTTGACATAGACGGCTTTGCAAGGACGAAGTTTGGGTCAGCAGGGACGACAATTCGCTATACTATAGTCGAGAGTGACATGCTTGGATCCTCGGAGAACTCGTCGTCGTCGTCGTCGTCGTCGTCGTCGTACGTGTCGGCTAGCTTCTATTGTAGAAACGTGAATGGTGGGTCATTGTGAAGTGAGCGAGAGAGAGATAGAATAGTAGCACATAGTGTATTACTATATATATGTATATGTATGTGTGTGTATTTATGTACAACTACGACGAATGATGACGTTCTCTTGGTTATCCTGATACCAACGCTTGATCCTGCTTTTATCCTTCTAAACTATCTATGTATATATATGTGTACGTATTTCACTTCACATGTATGTTGTATGAGAACTTTTGGAATTTACTATACTTGACTTTGAATGAGATACGAGAGTAAATCGTATGAATATTGTATCGTAGAAACGTTTGGAGTTAACTTGATAGGAGTAAATAACTTCAATGTGTGCTTAATATTAAGTGTAGTTTGGTATTTATTTCTTTTAGGGTGAGAGTGGGGGTTGGAGGATTATGCGATTAGGTATTATCATTTATTTATTTTGATCGACTAATGTGTTGTGTGTGATTAAATTATTTTCTGTTTATTCTAAAATCATATATATTTTATTTTATAATAATTAAATATAATATTGTTGGTTTATTTATATATGAGTTTATACTCTTCTGCAATAATTAATATTTGATTAGTGTGTGTTTAAAATTAATTATAGGTTGTTTCTTTCTTTTTTGGATTGGGTGAGGATTATGGGATTGAGTAATATTTTATCTAATAATGTTTACAATTCAATTCATAAAATATTAATAATTAAATCATTATTGTTGGTTTATTCATATATGAGTTTAGTTCTGTTATAATTAATATTCGATTAGATGTAATTCAATTATTACATAACAAATGTTGACAAAATATGATAAATGAAAATAATTACAAAAGATTAGTTTGAAAATTTGTTCTTTCAAATAATATTTAAATGAAAATAATAATTTTCAACGGCATACGTGAAAATTAATCTCCAAAAACAATTGAGTTTTTCGATGATAAAAAAAAAGGAAACCGGAAGGAAGGAAGTACGAATTAGCAACGAGTTCAGTGATTTTAATATTCATCCGTGATTTTTAAACAGTATGACAATGAAACGTGCGTTATAGAGAAATTACGCGTAACAGATTTACGAGGTGAGTTGACGACGCGCGGAAACGTAAGCGGCCCATGAAACGGAATTAAATGGCGTTTCCGGGTCGTGCCATTTTTTTCTCTCTCTCTCTCTCTCTTTCTCTCTTTTCGTTCTCCGTTTAGTCGTGTCCTGTCGCAAAGAGTAGTCTCGTATAAGCTTACTCCCACCCCACCTTCACCCCACTCAAAAAAATGTGCTCGTACTTCGGAAAAAACTAAAGTTAAAAAAAGAAAAGAGAGAAAAGTTACAAACAAATGTTAAAAAGAAAGAATGGGAGGAAAAAAAAATAAATGGCCTTTGATACCAACGAGAATTGCGTTTTTCTAGCTCCGTAACAACGAACGAGTGCCGATTTTCATGTTCGGTGAACTTTGCACTCACGGAAAGTTAATCAAGGTCGAACGGAAACTGTGCAAATTTATGCACTACGACTGTTGGCAAAAAAAAAAAAAAGAAGTTATTACCTCATTTACCAGGCGTGGAACCGCGAATTGTAAAAATAAAATAAAATAAAAAGAGAAAGAGAAAGATAATTAAAGTCGTACATCCCGTTTTATATACGGAAACGTAACATTTTAATAGCTATTAATTTTGATCGTATTTTATACAGTGTATAATAGTATCAGGTAGGTCTAATAATAATAATAATAATAATAATGGGTTAAATAAAATAAAATAAACATTAGGTGTTCTACTTACTCTTTGTGGTACACCCATTCTCGTTCTACCATGTCTCGGTGAACCCTGAGTTTGTCCTTGTTTTTCTTTCTTGTGTGTTTTTAAACCCCTCAATAACCTCGAGAACGTGGTCTTCTTTTTACTCGTGTTATGTCCTTGTTCTGTAATCAGAATACAAAAAATATATCAATCATAAGTTAATACACGAGATAGAGAAAGAGATTATATCCTATGTGGTTGGAATAATCGAACGAGATGTTCGATTCCATTTGATTCGATTCGATACGATTCGGTTAAATTTGATTAGATTCAATTCGATTCGATTAGACTCGATTCGTGTGAGACCAAGGTATTGGAAGATAGAAGAGTACAAATATTCAGTACCGTACCCACCAAGAGAGTGCCATCAAAAGTGGGAGGTGTGTGGGGGGTTGGTGGTGGGAGGGAAAGTCGTGGTGCTAGCTGCATTTATCGGACGATGCGTGAAATCTTTCGAAATACCCAATTTACGGTGGAACGGGGTTAGCACTACCACCAATCTCGCAAATAATCGAATAAATCGGGGTTCACCGCAACATCGCTGTCCATTAACGGATAATTCAGGCGGGCCCGTTAGTCGCCCACGCCCAACGCCCTTTCAACGACAGTATATTGTATTAGTGTCAACGCATCCGTTTATTAGTACGGACAACAACGGGTACCTAATTGCCTACCTATAGATGATGGTGCTGGTGCTGGTGCTGCTGTTCACTCTACACCCAGGAACGAATTATCTCGGCTCCAGCTTGGTGCCGGGACGACCGATGATCGACGAAATGATTCGTTCGAGTTTACCCCTATCCCACCTCTATCCTACAGCACCCCCACTCATTCGTGTTGCCGTGCCGAATAATTCACTTTGCATAACGTGTCCTAGTACACCACACCCGTGGTGTCATCGATGGTGGTCATACGAATGGCTTTCTATCACAAAGAAACATTCGACAAAACCTGCTGCTGCTGATGCTGATGCGATGCTGATGCTGCTTCCAATGACCTGTCGTCCATTGGAACTCTATCTATCTCTCTCTATCTATCTTTCTATCTATCTCTCTTACTCAGCAATAATTAACGTAACTCATCTTCGAGTTAATACGCTCCGGGTTTCTATCCTACCACCACATGACGTTTACCATCAATGGCATTTCACATAGATGGAATTTTTAAGGAACATGTGAACTCTATGTTATTCTATCGTTGGTAATCGAACACATAGCATATTATCTCAATACCATCACCATTACCCAACCGTTTACATTTCCACTCGTCCGGATTTCTATTTGAAAATGTAACCCATCGAATTAGCCAATTCCAACACAGATGTGAGAATATAGGAACTGAGATTAGAGGTAACATCCAATTAAGAACAAAACAGTTATCATGTGTTAAACGTGTAATCAATAATAAATTACGATGTAATCGTGAAATATTCGTTAAATGTTTATACGTTACATTAATTATAGATTTCTATTTATGATATTATGAAATAAATTTACAGATATCGATATGTTATACCATTGATAAGTTTATTCGTGTAATCGGTTCAATCATTACTATCCCTTTAGCTTTTACTCCATTGGTTTCTATTGCTTCGTGTAATTACACGAGGGTTAAACGTTACGTATGATTAGATTATAGATTAGAGCGGTAAATCTAATAAATTATTATCATCTCACGTGTTTAATATTATTAACAATTATACAGTTTCAATTAATAATAATTAAAAGTAAAATAGAAAAGGGTAATCGTAAAAACAATTGTTCGTAGTAAGAAAAAAAATAAGAAAATTTATATGTTTTGTGTAATTAGATGGGGTTAAATGTTACGCATGATTAGATTATAGATTAGAGAGGAAATTCTAATAAATTATTATCATCTCACGTGTGTTTAATATTATTAATAATTATAATTAATATTTAAATATTATATTTTAACACTTAGTCGACTAAAGCTCACTGCAACGAAATGTACGGTTTCCAAAAGTGACACATATTGATATTCTGTTTATAATTTTAACACCATTAAATTAAGGCAACTATGTAGATAAATAAAAGAAGAAAAAGAAACGGGTTGCTAAGGTCAATTTGGGAAATATCCGTGATTGGTCTAGCATCGACTTACACTTAGTCGACCATGCGTGCTGCAGCGAACTGTACGGTTTCCACAAGTGATGTGGACTGATTTTCGGTTTATAATTTTAACGCCAATTAATTAAGGCAACTATGTAGATAAATAAAAGAAGAGAAAGAAACGGGTTGCTAAGGTCAATTTGGGAAATATCCATGATTGGTCTAGCATCGACTTACACTTAGTCGACCACGCGTGCTGCAGCGAACTGTACGGTTTCCACAAGTGACGTGGACTAATTTTCGGTTTATAATTTTAACGCCAATTAATTAAGGCAACTATGTAGATAAATAAAAGAAGAGAAAGAAACGGGTTGCTAAGGTCAATATGGGAAATCTCCACGATTGGTCTAGCATCGACTTACATTGAAACGAGGAGATCTCCCCGATCAGTTGGCCAAGTGTTAATTCAATTAATAATAATTAAACGTAAAATAGAAAAAGGCCAATCCTAAAATGATTATTTGTAATAAAAAAGGAAGAAACCATAAAAAAATTTATATCGTTTAAAAGAAGAAATTTATACGTGGTGGAATTTCAGTGTCAGCAATGAATTTACAGAATGGATGCAAGTCTCGGACATTTTTCGGGTAAAACTATAAAATCTATTTTTCTCATCGGGACATTTACCGATTGTCGACGATAAAGGGGAACCCCCCTCGTAAAAAGAAAAAAAACAAATCTTGAAAAATGTTTAGGATGGTGGAAAGGGAAGGAGGAGGATGAGGAGGAGGATGAGGGAAGTGGGTGGAAGGGGCTTTAGAAAGTAAGAAGAAAAGTTTCTTGAAAGAAAGTAATCGAGAAAATTCGTTGTAGCGAATCCACAGTTAACGGTAGTCGCTATTACTCGAAGCGAGTATCGTTTCTATGGTGGTATAAGCCAATGAAATAACGCAGAAAGAGAAAAAGAGAGAGAGAGGGGTCACAGGGGTAAGATAGAAAACTGGCTCATATGAAGGGAGCGGAATATAAGAGTCTCGCGGGACCACCATCGCGAGTAAGAAGAAGGAATGTCCTATCTTCGTAATATTGGTTATATATATAGGTATATATATATATATATATATNGTGGACTAATTTTCGGTTTATAATTTTAACGCCAATTAATTAAGGCAACTATGTAGATAAATAAAAGAAGAGAAAGAAACGGGTTGCTAAGGTCAATATGGGAAATCTCCACGATTGGTCTAGCATCGACTTACATTGAAACGAGGAGATCTCCCCGATCAGTTGGCCAAGTGTTAATTCAATTAATAATAATTAAACGTAAAATAGAAAAAGGCCAATCCTAAAATGATTATTTGTAATAAAAAAGGAAGAAACCATAAAAAAATTTATATCGTTTAAAAGAAGAAATTTATACGTGGTGGAATTTCAGTGTCAGCAATGAATTTACAGAATGGATGCAAGTCTCGGACATTTTTCGGGTAAAACTATAAAATCTATTTTTCTCATCGGGACATTTACCGATTGTCGACGATAAAGGGGAACCCCCCTCGTAAAAAGAAAAAAAACAAATCTTGAAAAATGTTTAGGATGGTGGAAAGGGAAGGAGGAGGATGAGGAGGAGGATGAGGGAAGTGGGTGGAAGGGGCTTTAGAAAGTAAGAAGAAAAGTTTCTTGAAAGAAAGTAATCGAGAAAATTCGTTGTAGCGAATCCACAGTTAACGGTAGTCGCTATTACTCGAAGCGAGTATCGTTTCTATGGTGGTATAAGCCAATGAAATAACGCAGAAAGAGAAAAAGAGAGAGAGAGGGGTCACAGGGGTAAGATAGAAAACTGGCTCATATGAAGGGAGCGGAATATAAGAGTCTCGCGGGACCACCATCGCGAGTAAGAAGAAGGAATGTCCTATCTTCGTAATATTGGTTATATATATAGGTATATATATATATATATATATATATTGCTGAAGGTTTAACTACTGGTGTCTAGTTCGGAACGAATGAATCGTATGGAATAAAAATAAACTCGATTGGTATAGGAGGATCCCATATCTTGAATCCAATAAATTTTTTTCTTTAACGCGAAACGAAAAAGGGGGAGGAGAAAAATAAAAATAAAAAGAGAGATTGAGAATGAAAGAACAAGAGAGATGGGAGAAAATAAGAACAGAGGATAAACAATTAAAAAGTTAAGTGCAACGTGTACCACAGGTGGTATACTTAAATATATTTTTTTAATGACGATGAAAATATATTTTTCTGACAAATTTATTTATGTAAAAATATATTTCTATTATTTTAAATAAATAATTTAATTATATTATTATTTATTTATAAATTGGATTATATTATTATATTATTATTTATTTATAAGTGTAACTTGTGTACCATAGTTGGTATATGCTTAAATATATTTTTTTTAATGACGATGAAAATATATTTCTATGACAAATTTATTTATGTAAAAAAATATTTCTATTATTTATAAATTTAATTATATTGTTATATTATTATTCATTTACAAATTTATATAATATATTTTACAATAAATATAATTATATTATTAGATTATTGTAAAATATTTGAGACATTATACAAAATACAGTAGGTATACATTAAAGCACACAATGTATATTTAATTGTTTTATACTTATAATAATTAATAAATACATCTAATGAGATTGATTTTATTAATGCAAGATCAAATGGAATTTTTCAAACGACAAGTTAGACAATAAGGGCTTGGCATGGAACATCTTAAAAAAAAATAGGAGATAAAACAAAACAAAAGAGTAAATAAAAAAGACTGAAAGTGAAACAAAAAAATAAAACAAAGTAAGGAAGAGAGAGAGAAGTTTTTAAGACTGTAAAAAAACGAATAAGATGATAAGTAAAATATCAAGCAAAAAGGGAATTATGGGGATTGCCATAAACAGGAAAAATAAGAATCGATCATGGGAATCAAGATTGAAGAGGGAACCCAGTTTTTTTCGTTTGTGCATCGAATCTCTCAAAGTCGCGAAGGGTAAAAAAAAGAAGGAGGAGGGTTCTAAATTCACGGTAAGGGTGACAAACGAATAAAAAGAAAGAATGAGAGAAAGAGAGAGGAAGAAAAATAAAGGGGGTGGTGGTGGATCACGATAAAAAGCTCATGGAATTCGTTTTCTTCGGTCCGTTTATCGTCGCATTTTTCCTCTTCGAATTTATCTATATGTACTGTGTTTACTATATACACCCCTCCCCAACCCTCCTTTTAGTTTTCCACCCTGCATCGCAATAATCTTTTGCTCCCTTTCCCTTTTTCTATCTATCCTACGTGCTCCTAAACTTATTTAATTCGTAGCAAACTCGAAATGATTTTTCCTTTTTCACCTTTTTTTCAACTCTCTTTGCAGTTTTTCGGGATTACACATACATACAGAGAGAGAGAGAGAGAGAGAGAGAGAGAAAGACACACTCATATACACAGAAAGAGACACACATATCTTCACTTTTTATTTTCTTACTCTTTCTACAAAGATATCTCATGACTGACTCGAAACTTGAGTAAACTTAAGCAACGAAGAGGTTAGAGTTTGGACACCGTCCGACAAATTCAATTGCTTCTTCTTGAAAGTACCCTTGATTATAACTGGTTCACCGTTGGGAGAAGAAAACCAGCGTAAAAGGGGAGGACACGAGGTGATAGTAGTGGTGGCAAGTTCGAAAAGGGAAGTTAGGGAAGAGGTTAGGTGGTGTAAGAGGATGGTTGGACGCTTGGACGCTTGGTGGAAAGACGAGCGATGATATTTACTCGCTTTCCAAAGCTTGGCACGTTCTCTCGTAAATTACGCCCAAAGAGAGAGAGAGAAAGAGAGAGAGAGAGAGAGAAAGATAGTTTCACAGGGTACGCCTTTTTCCGCGGCATGAGTGTTCTCGATTTTCCGCATTGTACCTCGACGCGAGAAGAATTTCACGAAGCAACGAAGTTATTAAAGTCTGCGATTTCTCTCTCTTTTCTCTTTCATCCTAACTTCCTTTCTTTCTTCTTTACCCCCTCACCACCAAATCCTAACCCACTCTCATACACATACATAGATGTACACACTTTTAACTCATCCCCTACTTTTTTCTAAACCCCTTCCATTTTCTTCTTCTTATCTTTTACTTCTACTTTTACTTTATGTTTCTACTTCAGTTTTTCTCTTTGAAAATTGTAACTTCGATGCTGTTCGACTCGTCTCGATTCTACCTTTCTAAGTCGTCATCGTTGTCTTTTTTAACAGTTTAAAACCTTTCTTTTTTTTTTCTTTTTTATATTGAACGTTAGATGCTACACACACTCTGCCATTCTTTGGCTACCATATTGTTCTTTGATGATGATGGTGGTGGGGGGAAGAAAGAGAAATAAAATATAAAAAGAAAAGTCACAAGGAAGTTGAATTCTTTTGTCAGATCAAAACACCTAACGAGGTATAACTCTTTCTCTTTTTTTGAAAAATTATTCGAAATTTTATCAAGATAAAATCATTTTCATTAGTACGATTTATTAATCTATCGAAAGTTAACCTTTAACGCTCCAAGTGGGTTTTTTAGGTACTAACGATTTTCTGTGTTCTACTTTAAATACATCGTTGGGGTCGTTATTAGTAATTTTTATCAGAAATGTGTGTGTGTGACTCCTTAGTTATTAACAAGTGTCATTGTAGTATAATTTTTATTAATTGGTATTAGAAGCTCAAAAGTTCATTGCCGCAAATACCAAATTCCGCCAGTGTTCTCGTCCCTGAGCTTGACCACTTCATTCGTGGTCTTCGTAGCCATTTATTTAAGATTTCGAAATAACATTGTCCTCCTATCTACGTTTCGATTTAATACACTCTACTTATATTAAAAATAATTTTTAGCTTTGGAGTCATCACTGCGCAGGTCTGATAAAAAAAATTACATTAGAATACAAAAAATACTAAAATTAAATCGTTTTTATCTTAATTTCTATTTGTTACAAATAGTATACCCATTATACACATGAGTACTGTTCGAAAAGTCATATAAACAATATTTAATATAAGAATTTTGATAAAAGACAACTTGTCAGTCTGAAGGTGAATTTCGAAGAGGACGGTACTTCGATCATATAATTCGAGCTTTTAGATAACTTTAGACACTGGTATCAATTAATTAACATTTATTTTAATATTCTTATAAAATTTTCTTATATTATAGCATAATTTAACCCTCGAAGTCATCACAGCGCAGGTGTGGTAAAAAAATTACATTAGAATACAAAGAAAACTAAAATATGAACGTTATAATCTTAAATTCTATTAATTAGGAATATTATTACCGTTGTATACATGCGCAGTTTCCGAAAAGTCATATAAACAATATTTAATATAAGAATTTTGATAGAGGACAACCCGTCAGTCTGAAGGTGAATTTCGAAGAGGACGGTACTTCGATCATATAATTCGAGCTTTTAGATAACATTAGACACTGGTATTTATTAATTAACATTTACTTTAATATTCTAATAAATTTTTCTTGCATTATAGCATAATTTAACCCTCAAAGTCATCACAGCGCAGGTGGGATAAAAAAATTACTTTAGAATACAAAGAAAACTAAAATATGAACGTTATAATCTTAAATTCTATTAATTTGGAATATTATTACCGTTGTATACATGCGCAGTGTCCGAAAAGTCATATAAACAATATTTAATATAAGAATTTTGATAAAGGACAACTCGTCAGTCTGAAGGTGAATTTCGAAGAGGACGGTACTCCGATCATATACTTAGTACTTTTAAACAACAATACACATTTCTTTCGAGTAATTAACAATTATTTTAATACTCTAAGTCATTCTACACTTCATTGCAGTATTTCAAATGTGCTATTTAAAATTTTGCAAATTGAAATATGATAGTTAATTAAAATTCGCAACGTTAAGGGTTAATTATTTATATTATTTTCTTATATCTATCGATCATTCAAACTATCGTCTTAAATATTACAAAAAGAAAATTAAATTAGTGTGAACAAAAAATGATGTATGAAACATTTAGACAAAATTGTGTGCAGATAATAAAAATAAATATAATCCAATAACAATAATAATAATAATAATAATAAAATAAAAAATAGGTCAAACAAAATATAAGAAGCTTTACCAAAAAAAAGTTCAATCATAAATATAGAATTTACTATCGCTATTGGCTAATATAGAAAAATATACCTTTCGTATATACATATATATTCAATGTATGCAGTTACGTGTACGGTTTTGAAAGATATGTGTAAGTGAAAAAGAGACGGCTTGGTTAGGGGTTTTAAGGGTTGGTGGTGGGAAGGAGGGGGAGGATAGGGGGTGGTACGAAGTCGATATTACGGAAATCCACGTCGGTCGAAAGTGGGGCTGCCGCCATAAGCATGAATAAATAAGCGATATTAAAATCCACTTTACTTCCCTCATTCTAACCCCACCCCTTTTTTCTACTCCCACCACTCTCTCTTCTCTCTTCTCTCACGTTCGCATATATCCTATCGCAGTAACCCTAACCACTACTACCACCCCCATCACCACCACCACCACTCGTGTGCTTTTCTCCCTTATTTCTTGATACCGTTGGCAGTGAACGGATATCGCTAGACGACCAACGAGAGCAAAAGCTCTGGCATTCTACTACGTTCCTGAGCATATATCGTCTCATTCTACTGTTTTTTTTTCTTTTTCTATCTTTTTCTTTCTTTCTGTTTTTTTTTCTTTTTTCATTTTTTTTTTTTATTCGGCGATACTCTCTTGAGATATTTTTCTACAGTAAGGAGGAGGGTGTAAGAGGAAAAAGGGGGAACAGGGAATAAGTTGCCCTTAGGCAACTTTTATCATTCCTTCTATCCCACCCCTTTCCCCTTTCCCATTCCCTTCTTCTTCCCCACCTTATATCCTATTTTATAAAACGACGAGACGTTAGCAATGAAAATTTTCAATTGCCAAAAAAGATGATTCTCTCTCTCTCTCTCTCTCTCTTTCTTTCTTTCTTTTTCTCTCTTTCTGGAACATTTTACTTCTGGTGAGAAAGATGTGTACTATTACTAGTCGATTGGTTCTTTCGATTATGTTTGAGAAATAATTTAATCGTATATTTTCGAATGAATACGTTGAAAGGTTATTGAAATTTTATTTAGAATATTTTAAAGGATGTCAATTTTTGTGATTTGGTTTGTGGGAGAATTGGAATCAATGTTAAAAAGTATTAGAATGTGAATTCTTTTGTGTTTCTTTAAACTAAACATTTATTCATCGTCACGATTTCTCCCAATATATGATTGTTCAAAATAAAATAAATAGTCGAATTTCTTTGCAGTGTTATTTATGATGCTTGTTATAAATAATAGAGATAGATAAATATAGCAAAATTTTGTAATATAATATATAATTTAGCAAATTTTTTTAATTCAACATTAGTTCATCGTCACAATTACTTTCAATGTATGATTGTACAAAATAAAATAAATAGTTGAATTTTTCTTTCACTGTTAATTATGGTGCTTGTTATAAACAAGACAGATAGATAGATAGAAAAATAAATAAAAAAAAAAAACAAACAATTTTATAATAGAATATGTATTTTAGTAATTTTTTGACTACACATTATTTCATCGTCACGATTTTTACCATCATATGATTGTACAAAATAAAATAAATAATCGAATTTCTTTTCACTATTATTTACAATGCTTGATATAAACAAGAAAAATAGAGAAAGATAGATAGATGAATAGAAAAAAAATAAAATCGGTAATTGATATTAACATTGATCGTTTGTGTTCTGTAAAGAAGATCGTAGTAATACAAAGAAACTATGAAGAAGATAGAGGAACGTGTTCTGCTTCATAGTTCAGAAATCTTTTTATTTATTTTCTTCTTTTTCCTTTTTTCATTTCTCTTTTTGTTATTCGTATGTCCCTCTCTGTAACTCTCTTCTCGAATATGCCGACGCTAGTCTTTTTTAATGCAATCGTGGGCAGCAACCAACGCGACGCGTTCGATCGAATCTCACTGCCGTACAAGAGATTGAATCACCGATGTTAACCGGTCCGGAAAATCAGTCACGAAAAATTGCATGTGTCACGACGATCAGAGTAACGTGATTTAACCATCGACGATTCTACGCTGGTTTATCGTGCTTTTAACGTGCCAACATCTCTTTTCCTCCTTTCTAACACCCACACCTCCAACCACCCCTTGCCACCCCATTTCTCTTATTCCTTTCATCGTTTCATCCTTTTTTTTCGATTGATTACCGTGCTACGAATATCGATGAAAGATTTGATTTCATCGTTAGAGGGAATTTCTAACAATCCGTATTAAAATTATTAATAAAAAAGAATAAATAAAATGCGAGATGAAAAGAAAGGTAAATCAACAAAGGATTTGTTTAAAAGTGTGCAATTATTAATTTTTATTTATAAAAATTTAGTGTCATATTGTTGGTTTCCAATGAAGTTCAAAACTACGAACCGATTTGTTTTATTTTTTATTGCTAATTTAAGGATTTATTATTTAGAGGTTATGTAGGTCTGTAGGTACTGTAAGTTTTTAATAAGTGGCGCAGTATTGCAATTCAATTATTTCGCTATATTCACGTCGTACGTTTTTTTCAGATTTACATATGACATAACCTTACTTTTTATATTTTTTCCTGTATTATTATTTTATGTATTCTATTCTAATTGTGGTATTATTTTCTGTGTTGTTATAATTTACTAAATAATTTAGAATTATATTAAATTAATGTTTTATAATAAAACCACAGTAATGTGTGGTCAAAGCATCCTAGTAAATATATATAATTTTATTAGACCAATCAAAATGGTTGGTTGAGGTGTATTTTGGTACAATATTCAATTGTTCAGAGGTTATAATATTAATTTGGGTAAAAATTGAAAAATTATATTACACGAAATAAATCGTAAAATCAATTTTTTCAATTTTTGCAATTTCGTGACTTAGGTTAGTCCACTATCATAATTATCATAATTACAAACGACAAGGAACAAGTAGACAAATAAATTAATTATTAATTTCCAAGATGCATTGTCATAAACTTTTTTTCTAATTAAATCAGAAAGATAATTTAAATCTTAAAAGGGGGTTGAAAATTTTGAGAAAGCTCAATAATTCAGAAATATCTCCCAAATACAAAGGTCATAAATTAAAATAAAATTTTCAAATTTAAATTAGTTCCTCCGTTAAAAGGGGGAGTTTCAAATTTTAGAAAGATGGTAATATTTATGGATTGGTTATGCTGCAAATATTATTATTATTATTACTATTATTATTATCATTATAATATCATCGCTAGAAGAGCAAAAAGGATGGATGGGGGGAATAAGAATAAGAGGAATAAGAAGAGTAGAAGGGACGTGTTAGTAGAAGAGAAAGTTAGTGAGAGAGAGAGAGAGAATGAGGAAAAGGATGAGAAGGTGAAAGAGGACAAGGAGGAGGATGAGGAAGGGAAAGGAGGAGGAGCTCTTGAATCGGCGCGACACGCGCTACGTTGTACTTCCGCCCTATGAACCCCTTCAACGTCTGATACAAGTGCCGTGTATTCCTCGTTTTTCTTCTTTCTCACTCTGACTAACCAGTATTCTCTATATCTTCCTTCGAACCCTTTTTTTCTCACCTTGGCAACTACTTCTCTCTCTCTCTCTCTCTCACACTCTCACAGACTCTCTTCCTTTCTCATTCTTTCTCATCTGAGCTATTTCTTTCTCTTTCATTCTTCCTCATTCCTTTTTTTTTGTATATCATCGTCGTTCCCTTAAAGTACACGTGCAAGGATAGAACAGAAAGAAAAGGAAAAGARAGGAGAGGAGAGGGGAAGGGAGAGCGTCGTGTGTCTCTAAGTAACCCCGTGTACACGTTTTTCGTCGTCATGGTTACACGTTACATGAACTAGCCACAGAGAAAGAGAGAATAAAAAATTAAGTAAAACAGAAAGAGAGACAGAGATAGCGAGAGAAGGGTGGGGAGAGTTTGGGAATTGGTGGGGAGAGATGGGAAGGGGTGGGGAGGCCACGTGGTATGCGCCTCTTGTGAAAGCAAAGGCGTGACAAATAGGGAAGAATAGACAATGACGATACTCTCCTCCTCTTACGGGCTGGTGAAACCTCTCACCGGGACTCTCAGCTCCTCTTCGCGAGTTTGGCTGCGAAAAAAACGAGAAGGAATGAGATGGTGAATGTTAGAGAGAGAAAGAGAAAGAGAAAGAGATTGTCTTCCTGTATGCAACGACCGTTCGTTCGTTCGTTCGTTGGTTCGTTCGTTCACTGCATGACTTGGAGTCTGCCCAGCTTTACCTCCTCTTCACTATCGACACCTATCCTTTTCTTTTCTTTTCTTTTCTAACACCCACACTCATACATATATCTATACTTTTTACCCCTTCACCCTCAGCCACCTTTCTCTGAAAACTCCCCCGTCTCTTCTGCACGCCGTTTGTCTCTTATTGTCACCCAAGAAAGACTTTGCCTTCTTCTTAACCCTTCATAGACTGACGAGACGTTAAAGACTCGCCGAGATAAATTCTTAACCCTTTTTAATATTCTTTTTTTTCTGATACTTCGACATTTTGTTCTATTATAATAGACAATCGATTATATGTGTGTAGTTTTTATTTTTAAATATTTTTAATTGGATGTAATAATTGTTGGTTAATTAATTTTGATATGTTTTTTTATATTTTTATTAATTTACATTGTGTTATATTATTATTAATAAATGTATTATATTATTAATTATAATTATAATAATATAGTAAATTATTATATTATTATAATTAAAAAAATTATTATATTAAATATTTATATTATTTTATATTATTATTAATTTTTAGATAATTTAAATTAAACTAATATAAAAATAGTGTAATTAATAAAATTTAATTATTAATAAATTCAATTGATATTATTTTTTATTAAATTTATAAAAATAATTCTTTTCAAATGATTTACAACCCGGATACAAATTGTTACTAATATTATTACTTGCATAACATATTTATTTTTGTAATATGATGAACAATTGGAATATTGCAATTTCAATTAACTTCCTATTTATTTACAAGATTTTGTTGTTGCAATACGACTCACGTTTTGATCTATAATACTTCATGTTTTCCTTGGTGGTAAACAAGTTTGACGTGGTTGGGTCTAAAGGTATCCAGTAGCAACGAACCAAGCAAGTAAGCAAGCAAGCAAGCAAGCAAGCAGACCATTCATTTTCAGAGGTAATCGAGGAAAAGCCAAAACGAGGAAATAATGAGACTCCTTTCTTCTCAACGAACGTCTTGTAAGAAACATTTTCCTTAAAACTTTTCAACAAATTTTACGGTACTATGTTAGAAAGAAACACATTTGTTTTGGTATAAAACAAATAACAATTACAACTCTCTTAAATTTATTTCCTTCTTTTTTTTTTTTCTATTGTTTGTGTTTTTGTTTATGTTTTTTCCGCTTTCTTTCTTTTTCATTAATCAGGATATATTCAATGAATTAATATTCCATTTGATATTTCAATATTTACCTATCCCATACACGCTGACATTTAGCGGAATAATCATTCCGTTTACGTGAATCAATAAACTCTACACAAAATATCGAGAGGTTGAGAAATAAAACCAGACACACGTGTATTCGACACGTGTGAATGCTTTTAAACGAACTCTCGAGGATGGGTCTAAATTTTAAATAAATACATTTAGCGGCTGGGGTAGAGGAAAAAAAAAGAAAAAAAAGAAAAAGAGAGAGAGAGAAAGAGAGATGCTAGAGGGTTGGTTAAAGGGTGGGAGTGGGGTTTCGGAGATACGGGATAGGTGAAAAATTCAAACATATCTCGCGCGCGTCGAACGTGAAAATTCCGTAGTCGGCGAACTGGCAACTTTATTGACGATTTAAAAATAACAACGCATATATACAATACCAAACTTTTACACACACACACATATATATCTGTATATATTCTTTTACACAGAAAAGAAACCTCTCATTTTATACGTACATTATAGACCAACTATAAAATCTCTTACACATAGGACAAATAGAAATACGACAAAACCAAATTCTACGTAGTTATATGAATGTAACCGCAAAATTCTACACGTACCACTACTACATAACAAAAATCCAAATTTATTTATACAGATAAAACCCCGTACAATACTTGTACACCACGTACAAAAAAAAACTACTCACATTTGTACGTAACACAAACAAACAAACACAAATTTCTCAACACATAATATACAGAAAAAGGAACCCCACTTTAAAATACGTGTATATAAGCACATAGATATTCATATATAAATATATACCTATATATATATATATATATATATA
>NW_015148981.1:2291814-2306278 GCF_001465965.1 Polistes dominula | reverse complement strand
ATATTTGTATGTATGTATTGTAGAAAATTTTGGGAGAGACCGATGCGGCCAGGCGAATCGGCGTTACTCATCGTTGAGATAGTGTGTACACAAACGTGTAGGATCGTCGACCCTGATGCTGCCATGGCAAACACCATGAGAGAACGGCACCGAAATGCAATTACACAAGGGAATAAGGCCATCGCCCTCGTTGGATTCCACCCCATACAAACGGGCCTCCGATCTGCTATCACCGTTCGCTTTACGGTTCGAATCTTCTCCTAACCCCCACCCCTCCCCCTCAACCTTCCCCCTTCCCTTTTCGTAGTAGTCGTCCTTTGTGAGAGAACGTTCGACCTTCGTGTGCCTGTAAAAAGCCTCCCTCACCCTCTCCTGCTCCTCCACCCTTCCACAAAGACGACGTCGTCGCCATCGTCTTCTTCGAAGGGACGCAGCAGCAGTGAATCCCTTTCTGTCCCTGTCGGATCCTATTGCGTGCCTTTGCACTACTTTCACGAAGAAGAAGAAGAACGCATTAAATACCAACGAAGGGGGAACTACCACCATCATCCTGTTTTTCCCCTCCTTTTCTATCCGTATTTTCCAAGTTTTTCGGTTAATCTTCCAATTGTTGGGTAAGAATGAGAAAAGAGAGAGAGGTAGTGTTGTTTACAGGATAAAACTTTGTTATATTTAGTTAAAGTTTTAAAGTGGATACTATATGTAGAATATTTATGTGATATATTATGTGTATGTGTTTATTATATTTGTGGGTTGGAATTGGAAATGAATTTATTTTAGGTTGTATCTTTTTAAAGTTGATGAGACTATGTGTCATTCTATGTGTTAATTCTATGTTTATATTTTATATATAAATAATATATATTAAAAAATAATATATTTCTAATATAAATAATATAATAATATAATTATAATAATATTATTGTGTATTATTCATAATATAATAATATTATTATATTATATGTAATTATATTTATATTATGAAAGTATTATTTTTTTTGGTACATATATTGCAACTAAATTATGTATAATTTTTATTTTATTTTAAATAAATAATTAACATTAATTAAATTTTCATATTGGAGAGACTAAATAGATATGTATTTGTAATAATTCAAAAGAAAGTTATACGATAAGTAATGAGTGATTAATTAAGTAAAAGGAATATCAAGGAGTCATTAAGAGAGAGAGAGAGAGAGATAGAGAGAGAGAGAGAGATAGAGAGAGAGAGAGAGAGAGAGAGAGAGAGAGAGAGTGAGAAATAGACTGAGATAGAACTAGTACTCTAATTAGAAATTTGTCGTAGCATCTCCAGTAAATCTAATACGTTAGAAGGTGTTGTTGGCTGATGGATGGTAGTAGTAGTCATAGTAGTAGTACTAGTATTAGTAGTGAAGAGTAGAATAAGACGGAATGAGAAAGAGAGAGAGAGAGAGAGATAGAGATAGAGATAGAGATAGAGATAGAGAGAATTAGAGTGAGAGAAACAAGGATAAACGATGCTCGTTTTAGGAGTGTTAGTTCCTTGGCAGTAAGGTTCCAGCAGCTTTCCTCATGTCCCACGTTTCGATCCAACTCCGATCCGTTGGCCCTTGCCTAAACCTAACTCTTAGTTAGATTCCAGTCCAGACAAACAGGCAGGCAGGCCTTGCTGCTGCTGCTTTCCAACAGTTGGCCCGCTTCGCTAAGCGAGCAGCCACCCAAGCAACCGTGTTTGCGCATCCCAGCACAAATCCACGCTCGGGTTTTGGAATTGGGGTGCTTGCGCCCTCGCACCATTGTGCGCGACAACTGCTAAGTGCTGCGGCAATCCGGCATTGGCGCCTCTTACACGGAATTACTGTTAAACGCGAACCACCCCCCACCCATTCTCACCCACCAAATCCGAATCCCAACCCCAAACCTTTCATTCTCGTCTCCTTCAACTCCTACCTTCCTTTCCACAGCCAAACTGATTAGTTCTACGATTTGGTAGGCGGAAGGAATGAAACACACAGACCCACCCACCCTATCTCTACGTATTTGTTTGTGTGTTTGTCTATGTGTGTGTGTTTGTGGGTGAGAGAGAGAGAATATTTCAACGTTTCTTGCTAGTCCTATTCGAAGCTGGTCACGAGCATTCTACCAACACCTCGCACTATTTTGGCTAAGATTCTCCTTTCCATGGACGTGGGTCTTGGAATTTCGAAGGTACCTTTAACTCCAACGAGAGAGGATTTCGGAGAACCCTCTCTACCATCAGCACGAACGTGCTTTTCCCTATACCGATCGGAATAGGAATGCCAACAGGAGACGCGCGCTTAACTTTCCTTACAAAGTTTACCTTGGCCTCGCTCACTCGCTAGCTCGGACTTGTTGGCTAGTCATACAACAACAATTTATGCTTGTCCTTCCTCTACTAGGTAATTCGATAATTTAACCAGGAACATGTAAATTATATCAGAAACTTAATTTTAGTATTAATCGATAAGACGTCGTCTGGTATCGATGGAAGTTATTGTTCTTTTTTTGTTTCAATGTTTCTTGAAATGATTTGTTAGAGTCAGATGTTTGGAGTTTAGGTTAGGAATGGTAGAGAATTAATTGTGGTTTAAGGTGTTAGAAGTTTTTAAAAAAAATATCCTAAAACAAGACGTGGTAATATTTTGGTTAGATTGAGAAAAATTTGGGTATAATGAAAGAACAGAAGGATCAAAACAATGAAGAATGTGAAATTTAAAGAAACAAAAAAATTTGTAAAACAATACGAGATGTGTTATAACATTTGTATAATGTGTTTTTCAAATGACGAAAGATTTGGATATTATATTGATAGAACACAGAGAAGGATCGAAAAGATGAAGATTCCTCCTGTCGTGAATATCTCGAAGGAATACGAGTTCCTCTACGTGGTACTTACGAGGAAAGGTCTCGATCTCAATTATGTATTCATAGCCATAGCAGACGACGGTACGGAATGGGCACCCAGATGGGTTAGAAGGAGTCGACAGAAATGAAGTATCAACCGGAATACTCCTCTCTCACCACTCACGTTCCACATTTCTCCACGTCTTTTGGGTACACCGAGAGTAAGTGCCTTTCCAATATGGGATCTAAAGTGTTTCTCGATATCTTGGAAAATTTTTAGAATAGTAACGTGATATTATTCGTCTTGATTTTATTTCAACCTAACTTCTTCTTATTTTATCATATTTATTATTTCAAATTTATTTGGATTCATATTTTGATCTGTACTTGAAGTGTTCCAATAAAGATCAATAATAAGACTTTTATAAATGTTATAAGAACTTAAGTTATAATATTTTAGTATACTAATATACTCTAATATACTATATTAGTTTATTAATATACTAACATACAATACTAGTATATTATATTATTATATACTATATTAGTATATTAGTATAATAACTAATATACACTAATATAATAGTGTAATACTAATAATATAATAGTGTTAGTAATGTTAGTGTTAGTGTTAGTATATAGTGTAGTACTAATATAATAGTGTACTACTACTACTAATTAGTTACTACTAAGTTACTACTAAGTATTAGTAACTACTAATATAATAGTGTAGTACTAATTCTCTATATAATATATAATATAACACTAATATACTAATATACTAATATACTATATTAGTATATTAATACAATAAGTAACCTAAAAAATATAAATATTATACTAAGTATTATTATTCAATAGGATTCCAAAATTTGTAATATCACACTCAAAGTGTTTCTGGGTTTAATGGTGAAGTTGAGGATGTATTATTTTTGAAATGGAAGTAATAATAAAATGTTTTCTGAATTATTGTATATGAAATTTTCTAAAATGGTTTCTGTATAATATATTATTATAATTTGTATTGAGATCTTAATTAATGTGAACAATGCTAACATTGCACAGCTGCTTTTAACACCTTATTGTGTTTAGTTTATTATATAATAGTTTCATTAAAACCCAAATTATTTGGTTATGGTTGAACATAAATATTTTATTTTCTATCAACTCACATTGTATTTAGTTTTATTTATTAAATAATAATTAAATTGATATTTGAATTCCAATTCATTTGGACAACTTTAATATAGAAGCACAGATTGTTTTGTCATACTTGTTTTGTTAAAATTATGACAGTTTTGATGTGATCCAAACAAAACTAATTTATAAAAAGTTTGAATAGAAATATTATACTTAATCTTAAATGCTTAATGAGTATCTTATAGTATAATATACTTAAAAAAAAATACATAAAATCTAATAAAACTCGAGTGACTTACCATTAGGTGGAAATTCGTAGAAAAATGCTGATCTCGGGCTCAGACAACTGTAAAAATACAAAGAGAAGAAAATATTAAAAAAAAAAAAAAAAAAGATACAAATGAAGAAGAATAAGAAGAAAGAAATGGAAGTGGAAAGTAGATAAAAAAAAAAGTGAGATTCAAGGAGGATATATTTTAATTTAAATAAGGATCCGAGTAAAGTAAGTATCGGATTATATTTTTCATGGTAGAACGAGTCAACGTCATGAACATTCGTTGCAGGAAAGTGAACCCGAACTGAGTTTGAATCGTTGTAGACGTAGAAACGGCACGTATTCGGTATTTCACATTAACGTGATTCTAAGATAATCACGTGCGTTATCCTTAATAAGAAGAACATGAAAAAATGTTACGCACGTTCTTATTTCCTCATTTCAAATTTGAACCCATTTTTGAACCCTTTTTCCAACACGTCATGTAGAAATTTTTATCCTTAAATATGACGTGAATATTACAAATTTATTTATTTATTTATTTATTTATCTATCGAGTACCTAAATTTATTCGTACGAAAATAAATTATTTATTCTCATGCCGATATTTAAATAAAATTCAAATTTTGAACTTTTTTTTAATTTATGTTTTCATATAAACATTATATTTTTATGAATATTTATATTTTCAAAGTTGGTATAAATAGTTCCTTGGAAATATTATATATTGTTTTTGAGTAAGTTTTTTTTTCCGTTTTATAATATTAGATTAGGAGGAAAATGAAATATACCTTTGGTAGGGTTGTGGATGACCAGCTGCTGTCATGACTGTTGCATTTTGTGTTGCTAGTGCGAGTTTTTGTTGACGATGTTGAAGCATTTGTCTACTGAAAACACCATAACCAAACCCATAGATCTCATCTTCTTCTTTATCACTGAGACAGCTCGATGGCTAGAAAATAAAATCAAATAGAACGTGTTGGTTATTTATTTAACTCTTATAAAAGTGTCTTATTAAATATTATAGTATAAACATTTTTGTGTTTAAAATTCATTTTGTTCAATTTGTTTTCAAAAAATAAAAACAAAAGGGAAGATTACCAAGTTATTTTTCTCTTAGAAATAAAAAAGAAAGGAATAAAACAAACGTATTTTTGTTTCTATTTCATAAATGATCTTTTTATAGAAAAATTAAATATGCAAAATTTAAAAAAATATATGTATATAACAAATAAAATAAAATATATATAAAATAAAATATAAACAAGATAAAACATATATAAAAAAAAAAAATAAAAAAAAAATATATATAAAATAAATAAAATAAGAATAAAATAAAATATATAAAATAAAAAATATATATACATACAATAAAATATATGTAAAATAAAATGTATTTATAAAAAAAAAAAAAAAAAATAAATAGAAATAGAAGAGAAGAAAATAAAAAAATAAAAAAAGAAAAACAAACTAAAAAAAGTAAAGCGGAAAAAGCAACGGTACTCGTTTAATCGAGAATGATTTTCTCCAAGGTCCTTTCTTCTTATCGAAGAAGAACGAAGGGAAGTTCCTTATTAATTTTCCACGTCGACGCGTCCACAGGAGGGTTGGTGATGGTGGCAAGTGGGTGGGCAGGGGTTGATGAGAAAAGGAGTAGGGGTGTTTCATTCTCTCTCTTTCTCTCTTTCTCTCTTTCTCTTGAAGGAGCTTGACCTTAATCGGCAATCGATTTCTCGCGATTGGAAACTCGATTAACCGTTGACGGTGTTACCAGTAAAGGTCTCTCGGCTACGAACAATGACCGATTTAAGCTTTAGGATCGATCAATCGATTCTCTAAAGACAGACAGAGACAGAGGGAGAATGGATGGGAGGAGCATGAGGGATGAGGGTGTGGGAAGAAGAGGTTTACACGGTCTGATCGTCTTAAACCACTTTGGAAAATTACTCTCGACGGACACTCGATCCTTAAACCATCGATACATGTTCACTTTGTTTTATGTACGAGAAGTAAAAGACGATCATGATTCTCTTACTTACTATACACCTTCATTCATTACGTTTTATATAAATTACTACAATATATGATTGAAACGAAGATTCTTTAGTTTTTTAAATATTTTTTTTTGTAATATGCTATTTAGTGTAATTGTGACCATAATTACGAAAGTGGGTTAACCTAAGTTGAAATTAAACATAAATGAGTTTATCAGTTATTTTAGACGACATTATTTTAAACTAAATTAATTCTATGTAATGTTTGTTATTTTTCAGAGAGTATATATTGTATAATTATTTTGTAATAAAATATAATTCTAAACATTTTGTAAAAAGTTGTCAAAGATTAACTTAATAAGGATAGTTCAATAGGTTAATTCTTTATATATAAAAATTCAGTGTCACATAGTTGGTTTTCAATGAAGATTACAATAAACTTCGAAATTATAAGTAAATAGGATAATATTTATCGCGATTAGTTTTATTTTTTATTACTAATTTAAGGATTTGTTATTTTGAGGTTATCTAGGTCTTTAGATTCTGTAAATTTGCCATAGATGGCGGCGTATTACAATTTAATTACTTCACGTTTTCTTCGTTTTTGCATATGATACAACTAACCTTGTTAGAGTATTATATTTTATGTATTCCATTCTAATTGTGAATATTAATTCGACTGCATTACATAATTTAGAATTATATTAAATCAATGTTCAATAGATGGCATTGTATTACAATTCTATTTTTTCAGGTTTTTTTTTCAGATTTACATATGACATAACTAACCTAACTTTTTGTATCTTTTCTTGTATTATTATTTTATGTATTCTATTGTAATTGTGGTTGTGTTATAATTTACTAAAAATAGTTTAGAATTATATTAAATCAGCATTTGATAAAAAAGCTACAGCAACACGTGACCGGTGCATCCTAATTAAGTCCATAAATTATAGAAGAATATTATAAACACATAAAATAAAATGATAAAAATCTTTTGAAACATAATTCAGTTTATTTAATAATTTAACATCGGATATATCGTTGATTGTATACAAATTTAAAAATTGGTTTAATGTTGAAGACAAAAATCAGCAAATGATTGGAAACTTGTGACCAATAAAGATAATATATTGAGACCAGAAGAAAAATTGTTGACGAACAAAAGGATGAAAAGTCATATCTAGAAAGATAGAAAGAGAAAGAAAGAAAGAAAGAAAGAAAGGATTTATACTCACAGAGTATTTTCCAGGCACGTAAATGGGCTGTGAATGACTGGTGGTAAGTTGAGTGTTGGGCATTCTGGGGGAAGCATTTGTTTCGCGTCGGCGTAGCTCCTCAAGCGGCTCCAGGACATCTCCGTAATGCGTTCTGAAGAGGTCTGCATACCTTGAAGCTAGTCCCTCCAAGTATCCCCTCTCGCCTTCCTGAAAGAGAAAAGTGCCGTAACGTTAGAGAGGGTTTGTTAAACGTAAACGTAAGAGCTGCCAAGAGTTGAACGAATGAACGAACCAGTGAACGTACGAGTGAACGTACGAGTGAACGTACGAGTGAACATATGAGTAAGCAACATATACACACACACATACACTTACATTTATCATACACGTGTATATTCATTCTCATTTTCTCTTTCTTTTTCTTTCATTCGCACTGATGACAATAAGGGCGTGAAAAAGAGGTGAGAGATAAAAAACAAAAAAACATAAAGAAAATTAAAGAGAGAGAGAGAGTGAGAGAGTGAGAGATATTTAACTGTAAAATCTCAACTCAAAACGTTACTCGACGTTTACCGCATCGAATTAACTCTTTCAAACTTAAGGATAGTCGACGTAGAAAAGATGAAAGGATACAAAAGAGTAGTCGGGGGGAGGGGGTGGAAGGAGGAACATCCTTCTCTCGCGTTATCTTTATATTCTTATTCGAAAAGTTTCTCAACGACGTATTTCAAAGCATCCCGGAAGAAGATTCGAAGAAGTACCGGTGGGAAATGAGAGAAAATATTCAATAAAAATAAACAAAGTAAAAACAATGTTCTCATGACGATAATCTGTGCAAACTGGACGTGAGCTTATTCATGAGGATTTATTTTCAAGTTTTTGTATGTTTCTTTTATCGGATATATTCTTTTGTTTATTGTTTAGAATGTAGTAAATAAATTACGGTATGTATGTGTAAGACAAGAATAAAATGTTTAAAAAGAAATCACAGAGATATATGTACGTTTACTTTTCATAATTTACGTATATAATAATTTCATTATAAATTCGAATTTAATTCGTTAACTCGTTGAGTTTATTCGCGAGGATTTATTTTGATGTTATTTTTTTTTTGCGTGTCCTTTATCTGATTTTTTTTTTTTTTATTACGAAGCAGATAAATATACATGTGTGTATGCAAAGATGAGTAAAATGTTTTAAAAGAAACGAGAAATTTATTACCTTCATATTATAATAATTTAATATGTAGAAAAGGTATTTTTTTATGTTAATTTTTACCTTTCGAGATTACATTAAAAGAAAGTATTTTTTTTTAAAGGATGTATGTGTGTTTGTGTCGTCGATGACGTATCGGACAGAGGCCTTTTTATTTGTCGGTTCTCCATTGATTTTTGTTAATTAACTATTTAACGAAAAGGTTAATAATAAACGTGTTTGTTTAGTAAAAACCAATTGTATATAATATGTTTAATATTTTTCATTAATAAATGATAAATAATTTGATTAATTCAATTTCTATATTTATATAAAAAGAAAAATGCATATCTTCTTCTTAATATATATAAATTACGTGTCACGTTGTTTGTGCGCAATGTACTCCTAAACTACTGAACCGATTTTAATAAAATTTTGCACACTGTGTGCAGTTTCATCCAACTTGAAAGATAGAACAGTTTATTTCTCAATTTATAATCGTAATATTATTTTATTGCGAATTATTTGTTTATTAACAAAGAGTCATGATTATCTCTGTAAGATTCTAACAGATGGCGGTATAAGGTAATTCGTTGACTTAAATGTAATGTGTATCGGACTGATTGTGAGACGGGGCACCCATATAGGAGTATATATTTTATTTATAAGAAACATTTGTAATTTCCTGAGGTAGGAAGAAGTGATCGAAATGAGATATAACCTCGTATTTTTCTATAATTTCAAACGTATCTACTTTCTTCACAAAAACTTACTAGGTCAGTACTATATATTATTATTATTATTTTTATTATTATTATACTATATTGTACTATAATCGAAGATATATTTATAGAACAAAATTTACGAATCGATACCACGATACAAAGTTTCATTATTTGTCTTGTTACAAATTTACAATTTTATTTTATTTTATTTTTATTTTATTTTTGTGTGTGTATACTTTCGTTCCTTTTCTTTCGTCTTTTCTAATTACATCGGAGAAGAAGAAGAAGAAGAAGAAGATGGGGTTTTTAGGAGTTGAATTTTCATTCAGGATTGTGATGGGGAGAAGAAAATAGTAAAAGGGAGAGGGGTGGGGGTGACATGAGGTGCAGGGACTAAGAACAAGTCGTTTTTGTTGAGCATCTTTGTCACCCTCATTCATTCTACCTACCATCGTCTCATTATCGATAATCCTGGAACATTAATTAGAATTCCAATCTTCCGATTTAATACAAACCGAAGCTGCTGTTCGTTGTTTTATGTCTTTTCTCTTTATTTCTCTTTTATCTCTTTCTATCTTATCAATCTTAATGATATTTGTTTTATTTTACGCGATTTTTTTCAACTTTGAATATAAGATACATTGTAACGCGTTTATTTTGTATTTTTTATCGCTWATTGAAGGATTTATTATTTACAGGTTATGTAGGTCTTTAGGTACTGTAAGTTATAAGTAGATGGCATTGTATTATAATTCAATTATTTGGATATATTCACGTTATACATTTAGATGACATAACTAACCTTGTTTTTTATATTTTTTTTTGAGTACTATTAGTTTGTGTGTTGTTGTAATTTACTAAACAGGTTGAAATTTATACTATATATATAATAATTAATTTATAATAATATAAGATGCATATATTATAAGATATATTGAGATCTCTTACACTTGAATACGCTGTCTAGTGGCTAAATTCAAAATTAGAGTAGATAGGTCGAATTGCTACGTCACGTGGGATCTCTAGCACTTGAATACGCTATCTGGTAGCTAAATTCAAAATTAGATTAGATAGGTCGAATTGCTACGCCATGCCCCTGCCAGAGATCCCAATAGATATTTATCTCTCTTGTACATTATCGTTCTAGTATATATACTTGAAACCTCGAGAATTTCGAACCCCACGATGATGGGGGTGCAATCCTCCCCCTTTTTTCATTCGTTTCATCATTTTCTCTCTCAACCCGAAGCTAAAGCTTAACGGTCAAACTGAAAGTTGTTCTAACTTGAGAATGCATAAAGCAAAATGCGAATTTCTCGCGGTTGTAATAGGATTCTTCGTAAAGTGTATATACACGATGGATGGGTTAAGGTCGTAAATTAAAATTTTATCCATGAACGAATAATCGAGTAGACGAACGGACGAACCAACGAACGAACTCTTATTCGTTCGAATACTTGATCGATTCGATTCTGTTATTATCGTTGTTGTTGTTGTTGTTGTTACATAATAGAGTAATATTATATCAGTAAATGGAAATAATTTTATTGTATATTATAATTACAATTTTTTATTTAATTAATTATTTAATTATTATTAAAAAGTTATTCATATTATTGATCGAAAGTTTAAGTATGCATTTATTGTAATATAAATTTGATATTTATTATATATAATTATATAAAATTATAATATAATGATTTCTTCTTTTTTTATTTATTCTTATTATTTATTTTTATTCTATTATTATTTATTTTAGTATTTTTTATTATTCTATTTTTTATTTATTATAATCAAAGATACATGTGTTTCGTTTGATTCAACTTTAAGAAAAAAATCATATGGGGTTAGAGGACTTTATAAAAAAATTTTGTGAGACAATTTATAAAAAAATTGCAATAATTAATTGCACTTATGTAAAAAATTGCGTAAAACAATTTAATAGAAATAAAAAGTGTTTACTTTGATGAGTTAGATGTTTATTAAGATTTGTATTAGCTAATAAATAATTATTAATAATAAATCTTATTAATAATATATAAGATATCTAATTATCATTAGATTTAATATATTAATATAATTAGAATTAATATATGAATCCAATTATAAATCTAAAATTATTCAATTTTATTTCAATCGATAAATAATTTCCCAAAAAAAAAAAGAAAAATACAGAAAAGAAACTTGACATTAAATATTCACAATTATGATAATTCTAGGTGTTAACTTAAAAACCGAGTTACTAGAAAGTTTTCTCAAATATAGTCGAGATGATTGGAAACTAAAAGAGATAAAAGAAAAAAAAAAAAAGAAAAAAAGGAAACAAAACGATGCTTCTTGACTTTTCAATTTTCTTCTATCTCCGTTTTTATCCGATTCTCGGGTACCACCACTCGGCATTGCGATATTCGGAAAACGATCGATCGACAATATTCAAGGCAAGAATCGAGTGGTAGTGTTAAAACGGTTTTGCGGAAAAGTTACGGTACCGGCATCGAGAAACTGCGGAGGGACGGGCCCCGTGTGCTATTCGCATAGCACATCGAAAGTAGTTTCGAAGGGAGTTGGCAAGGTAGGAGAATGGGAAGGGTTGGTGAGTAGAGTAGGGGAACGGGGGAGGGTAGTTATATGTACGTGTTCTGAAGGAATTCAAAGTTCAAGTAGGACTTTTCTTTTCTTTTTTCATCTTCACCCTATACTTTATTTCTTTTCTTTTCTTATTTTTCTTATTTTTATTTTTATTTTCTTTTAAGGAAAGGATCAAGCCTGTTCCTTAAATATCCGACGTTCCGTAAAATGATTTAGGCTCTTTCTCCTCGTCAACGAAGTTTCTCGCGAGTTAAAACCGTCTTTAAATTAAGAGAAAAAAAAAAATAAGAAATAGAAAGAACATTAAGGTAGCGAGAAAGAGAGAGAGAGAGAGGGGGGGGGAGAGAGAGGGAGAGAGATTGAAAGAGATGATGGGAAGAAGTAAACTTCGTTTTGGGATCGAAGGAAATCGTTTGAACCATCCTTCTCTCGACATTTCATTCGAATCTGCTTCATAAAAGACGCAGCTTTAAGGGAATACTCTTCAAAGTATTTCACTTCTTTCCAGGAAAACAAGTTTTACTAATGTAAGAGCCGTGTTTTCCATGCGAAGAAGTAAGTACATCGATAATGAGAGAAAAGAAAGAAAGAACATTTTGAAAAATTCTGAAAAAAAAAAAAAACAGAATGAGATGCGGATAGATATAAAGAGAAGTACTTACTCGTTGATTTCAAGATCTTTACACACTTATAATAATCGATAAATATTCTTAACGCATTACTAACAGGCAATTAAATATACAGGATGCATCAATAATATCCAATTTAATTTCAACTCAAATTATTCGGTTATTATGTGTGTGGAGAGTTTGCAAAGAGAAAAATATAATCGAAACTTAAGACGTCACTTCTTTATAATAGTACAGATAAATTAATAATTATTAATAATAATATTGAAAAAAAAAATTAAAATAATAATATATTTCATTATTTTGAAATAAAACATCAAAGTTATATATTTTGCTCTATATAAAGTATAATTATATTATACTAATTATATTTATATATAATAAAATAAAATAAATTAATTAATATAATAAATTAATGATAATATTTATTATACGTGTTAATATAATTATATTAATAGATTAAATTTGATTATATTTAAATTTTTGAAATTGTTGACAACATTTGACAGTTCTTATAGATTTCTTGTTTTATTTTATTAATAATTTGTGAAAAATAGCAACCTTTAGATTTCTAATTGCCTTTAATTTTTGTTTTGTAGGTGGGAGAAGGAACTTTTTGTAATTTCAGTAATTTAAATTCATTGTCACGGTGACATTTTTATTTTATTTTATGTAATTTCTTTCAACTTAAAATATAAAATAATTTTTATTGCGATTTTTTATTGCAAATTTAAATGATTTATTATTGAAAGGTTATCTACATCTCTCAGTTGTTTAAGTATTTAATAGATGGCGTCATATTTCAATTTAATTATTTCAATTTACATACAACATAAGCTTACTTTTTATATTTTTTCATATATTATTATTTGAGTTAAAAATAATTGTGTTAGAAGTAATAATATTATAATGAAACATTTCTTTTTTATTCGATGTGAACCATTTTGATACGAAAATTTACATTGAAATTGACGAATTTTCATTTCTTTTTCAACAACAAAAATTATCTAAACCTTTCATTAGATTTAATTACGTTGAATATATTTGCATTCATTCTTATTAAAATTTGAAAGCATTTGAAGCACCAATTTCACTGAAGCCATGAATACTCCCCAAACGAAGAAGGAGGTGTACGTTTTCATGAGATTTACGGATATAATATTTTTTGAAAAACGATTTGTGAAAATATTTCAACGTTCATTTGAGGATAAATTATTATTATGATATTTTATTTGTAAACTTTTTTGAATTACTTTCTACAGATATTATGTCATCATTTACAAATTGAATAGCTTTTTACAAATTTTGTTTTATAAATTTTGCTTTCATAATATTTTATTAATTATTTATTAGATTTATATTTTACGAAATGGATTATATTTTTTTATTTCGTATTAATACGAAAATTAGCTTTTCATGCTATTTAATGGTCTATTAAAGTAATAGTTTCATATGTATTTATTTATAATTATTAATTAATGTCAGATATATATTTAAAGATTTTACGGTGATCTCAATAC
The DNA here is from genome assembly GCF_001465965.1 of Polistes dominula. The sequence continues at coordinate 2,292,146 of NW_015148981.1, read as the reverse complement.
TCTATAGTATTTATATATATAGTATACTATTAGTATTGTAATATATATAATTAATATAGTATTAGTATACTAGTAGTATAGTATATATATAAATACTATACAGTATTATACTATCCAGTATTATACTGTACTGTATTATACTATATAGTGTTATACTATACAGTGTTATACTATGCAGTATTATACTATACAGTATTATACTATACAGTGTTATACTATACAGTGTTATACTATGCAGTATTATACTATACAGTGTTATACTATGCAGTATTATACTATACAGTATTATACTATACAGTGTTATACTATACAGTGTTATACTATGCAGTATT
>NW_015148981.1:2244960-2290570 GCF_001465965.1 Polistes dominula | reverse complement strand
CTCTCTCACTCTCTCTCTCTCACTCTCACTCTTTCGTCGCGAAATTATTTTCGGCTGGTCCCTTCAACGTGCATTGCACCCGCCATTAGCGAGCTAGCGCCCTTTACCGCACCTTCTCCATCACCTCCTCCTACCAGCAACTGAACCACCACCACCACCACCACCAGTACCCAGTGGTAGCAGTACCACCACTTCTTCTCATGCCGTTGCCGCAGCAGAGCACATTCATTTCCACCCTCGTTATTTGCATATACTTCATTTGCTCCCTCCCGTTCTATCCAACTCATTCTATCATTCTCTCTCTCTCTCTCTCTCTCTCTCTCTCTTATTTTCATTCATTCTATATATCCATTTCTTTCTATCTTCTTCTTTCGCGTTTCCATCAAACCGAATGTTGTAATTCATGAGAAAGCTCGGCAGGCAAAACCAAAAATCGAAAATCTTTTCTCACGGGGCCATCGTCATTCGGACACCTCGTTGATTGAAAGGCAGATTGAACATAGAGAAAGAGAGTGAGAGAGAGTGAGAGAGAGAGAGAGAGAGAGAGAGAAAGGGTTAGGAAAAAATATTGACGATATATATTTAGATATAACTCGTTCCAACCAAACCCCCCTTCACTCATCTTCTCACATAACCTCTTTTTCTCTTCTGTCATAGTTTTATCTTATTTTGCACATTTACAAATTTTACTAGACGAATATATTTTCTTTTTCCTTTATTTCTATTTCGTCTGTACGATTCGATATGATTTCAATGTCCTATAGAAAATCATTTTCTATACGTTTTACATATATTTTCTTTCTTTTTTTTTTTTTTTTTGTGACGGCAACGTCAGAGAATCCTTTTTCTCGTCTTCATCGGAATAATTTCAAATGAAATCTCGGAAAGTTTCGATATGAAATGGGGATGGATTGGAGTAGGGGTAACGATTGTACGGAGTGGGGGATGGCAGGTGGAGGGGGGATTGGTTTTGCTTTCTTTGGGAGCTTTCATCGAGACGATAAGAAGAATTCAGTAAGATCCGGAAGAAGGAAATGTTGGCAAGATGGGTCTTCTGTATTTTTGATTACGTCGAACGATAAGGAAACGTTGAACTGAGACGAACGAAAGAAAAAGAGAGAAGAGAGAGAGAGAGAGAGAGATAGAGATAGAGGACGCAAAAAGAACGTGGCTACGAGTCGAGAGTTTAAAGGTCGTCGACTAATGTTCACCAGACTGATCTACGAGTGGTGTAAACATGGTTTTCTCTATCTCTCTCTCTCTCACACACACACACTATAACGCATACTATCTCATCTCTGTCTCTCTCTCTCTCATTCCTTTTCAATGTTGAAAAGCTCCTCTCTTCCTTCTCTTTTATTTTTTTTCTTCTTCTTCTTCGAAGTTAGGATTTTTGGTGTAGCGTTTAAACGTGGCTACACCCAACCTTAATCTTTGGCTACCACCAGCCCCCCCCTCCACCCCTCCTACCGTTATACCCCTTGCACGCCATCTTCTTACTTTTAACCTTTCTCTCTTTCTTACTCTTGTTGGGTATATAAGACCCGTGTTCAACGGACTTTTCAACTCCTTTTTCTCCGTTTGCTCTTCAACCATCCATCGTTTTCTTCTTCTTCTTCTTCTTCTTCTTCTTCTTCTACTTTTACTTCTTGTTATTCTTTATCTTCTTTTTCTTTTTTTTTTTTAGGTTCTTTCGAGGCCAAGGAACCTTTTCCCTTTTCTCATTTTCTTATTTCGTTCTTTTTGTTTTTAAAAAAAAGAGAGAAAGAGATAAAACCTCATCGACAAAGCAACGCTTGCCTCGTTTCTGCTTTCCTAACTTTCCTTTTACCGATTCTTATCTTTGACGATCATGGTTTCTACACGAATGAAACATTTATGTGACAACACAACGTAGCGGAAGTTTGATAGGTAACTTTTATAATGTTTTTTTTTTTTTTCGGAGTAACTGTAAATATGTTTGTACGTTTAGAAGGAAAGCTATAAGGAACGTTTGAGGTTAGTTTGAATGTAAGATCTTGTGCTATTCTTCAATAACAGGACCGATCTTAATGAAATTTGTTTTATTTTGTGTGATTTTGTTCAATTTAGTAGATAGGATAGTTTTTATTGCGATTATTTTGCATTTTTTATTGCTAAATGAAGGATTTGTTATTGTTGTTATGTAGGTCTTTAGGTACTGCAAGTTTTTAATGGATGGCGCTGTATTACAATTCAAATATTTCAATTTACGTGCAACATAACTTTACTTTATATATTTTTTCGTGTATTATTATTTTGTGTATTCCTTTATTATAGTATCTTTTATTATTTTAATAAATATATTACGTATTTATTATATTTATTATATTATGTAGTAATACTTTGTGTGATGTTACTTATATATTATATATATTAAAATCTCTATGTTGTTTTATACCTAATATTACTTCCCAACAATTATATAATATATTAATAATAATTTGACTGAATTAAATAGTTTAGAATTATATTAAATCAACGTTCAATAGATGGTGCTGTATTACAATTCAATTATTTCAATTTACATACGACATAACCTTACTTTTAATATTTTTTCGTGTATTATTATTTTATGTATTCCATTATAATTGTAATATTATTTTGTGTGTTGTTATAATTTACTAAATAGTTTAGAATTATATTAAATCAACATTTCATAACAAAACTACAGCAACGTGTGGTACTAGAATCCTAGTATATATATATATATACATATATTTCATCTTTCGTTTATGTACATACTTTCGTGTCTCGTGAGTCGTTTTAACGAGTACCTTTTGAAAGTATCCCAACGTCGTCGTAGTCGACTGTCATCGAGCGTTTTCGTCGAGCTCGTAATTCGGTAGAAACGATACGACATACAAGCTATAAAAGAGAGAGAGAGAGAGAAAGAGAGAAGAGAAAATTTCGAATAATCGTGAGTGGTAACGTAGTACTCGAGTACGGGTACTTCATTCGAGAAAAAAACACGGAAATGATAATAGAACGTCGCGCGTCAGCGTAAAAACAGGTTGAAAGAAACGAAGTCTCGAAACGGTAGACAACAACACCTTGTTTCACTTGGACTCAACACTGTCTACTACTTTTTCAAGGTGTGGGTGTATACATAACGTACAGACGTATATGCTAGAAGAGTTTTAGGTAAAATGACGACGAAAGTACGGATAAGAGAGAGTGAGAGAGAAAGAGATAAAACAATCGCAACCTTGCAGTAAAAGTAACAGTAGCAGTAACAGTAGTAGTAGTAGTAGTAGTAGTAGTAGTAGTAGTAGTAGTAGTAGTAGTAGTAGTAGTAGTAGTAGTAGCAGTAGCAGTAGTAGGAACAGCAACACACCCCGAAATGTTGCCGTCGCCACAGCACAGCTAACTTTTAATCACAAAAATGTATTGCGCATTGTTTCAGAGCTCGTTGGGCGAGTTTAACCAGCGAGAGGTGGTGGCATGAGTTTAGGGTAGAAAGGTGGGAAAGAATGAATGAGAGAGAGATGACGATGTGGTAGTGGTGGGAATGGCGTTGTTGAAGGTGTTGATGTTGGTAAAGATAGTTGTGTTGGTAGTGGTGGTGATGGTGTTGGATGGATGAATGTACCGAGCATGTAAAAAGGGAGAAACGCAATAGAGTAGTTCGGCTCGATGTTCGAGTGGATAGAAAGAGAATGAAAAAAAAGAGAGAGAGAGAGAGAGAGAGAGAGAGAAAGGTGTGTTTTATAGCATAAAGAAAGATAGAAAGAGAGAAAGAAACAAAAATTGGGTAGGTAAAAAGGGAGGGAAACGGACAGTTGGAAGGGAGAGGGTAGTGGTGGTAGGGTTGGTAGCATTGTTGAGTGTTACGGGCACAGAGTCCAGAAAAAGTGTTATTGTCAGTTTAACGCTTGCACCTACTCTCTCGACACGACGCTTGAAGAGCTTTTTCCTATTCGAATCGGACTATCGTAAGCTCTGGGCCACCCCCACACCCCATACCTACCTCTTGGAAGTAGAAAAATTGTCGGATTATTTTCTTTTTTATCTTCTATTTTTTCTTTTTCACATGCATACACACATATGCATGCACGCACGTATATATACAGTTCTCTCTGTCTATCTTTCTTTCTAGTTTTCTAGTTTTTTGTATTCTATTTTTCTACGTATCATTCTATCCTTTTCTATTTTATACTCGTTGGTTGGGGGTTTTTTTTTTTCTGAGCGGAAAGCAAGCAAGCAAGTAACGTGACGCGACACACTACGTCCAGAGACTTCCGGTATCTCGAATTGCTCGCTGAAATACTTATGGTCTTACGGGGACGAAATATGCGATGTATAATGCTACTACTATTAAAAGCTACAAGAGAAAGAGAGAGAGAGAGAGAGAGTAAAAGAGAGAAAATGGGGTATATACGACAAGGGTGGGTGAGGGTGGGGGAGGAGGAAAGAGAGAAAATGCACGTGCTGAGCACCGACAGTAATATTTGCCAAGGGAGGAAGATGTCAATGGCCCTTCGTGCTTGCGTCGTCGTCTCTCTCTCTCTCTCTTTTCTTTTTAATTTTTTTTTCTTTTTTTTTTTTGCTATCTCTCTTTCTTTCTCTTTCTTTTTCTTTTTTTATATATTCTTCTTCTTTCTCTTTTATTTTTTTTTTTTGCGAGAGGATATTTCGCACCAAGCTCTTGTATCTCTCGATGTGCAGTGTACTTTACCAACACAATTACTCGTCTACTCGTCTGTTCACCTATTCGCAATGAATTCGTTACTTTCCAAGAAATTTCAAGCTGGTCTTACAATGTGTTAACCAAAAAAATGTGAATTTCAATGTGCATATATATTATATACGTACAAATATAATACATATGTGTATATCTATAGGAATTGGAGATCTAGTGGAGCTATATATTTATATAGCTACAATATAATAATAGCTATATACTTATATTAGCTATATAACTATATAGCTATGTATATACATATATATAGAATAAAGTAATATATAAAATATAAATATATAATATATATTTTTTAATATTATATAAAAATAAAAAAAGTAATATAAATAATTATAAATATTTAGAATACCTTAATTTATTAATTTATAAATTAAAAAGTATGTATATATATATTTACTTTATATACAATATACAATAATAATAATACTTATATACATTTATATATATTAATTATAATATATATATAATTATATTTTCAGTAAGTGAATAGTAATTTTGGGGGTATATATTAATGAAAGTTTACATCAGGTGGTAGTAGTAGTACTAATACTGTTAAAGTTGTTGAAAAGTAAAAGAAAAGGAAATATTAAAAAACAGTAGTTGTAGAAAATCCAGGTCGAGAGAGAAAGAGAGAAGTTCTCATGTAAGAGATTTACATTTTTCTATGAAATATCCCAAGCCAGGTGGGGAATTTTAGTGGAAAAAGGTCATAAATTCGAAGAAGCTTTGGAAAGAGATGAATGTGTGGAATAAGTACTCGATAAAAAATGTGTAAAAAGCTTATACTTTTCTTTTATTTTTCATACGAGTTTGCTTTAAAGAATATCTACTTTTGTTTTTTCTTTTTCTTTTAGATTTTTGTGTTTTTATTTTTTTTTTTAAATTTTTTTTTTATGCGTAATTTTGTTTCATATGCATCGTTGATACGAATTTCTTTGTTTTATATTAATCTGTTAAAGTTTATAATTAAATTTATTTATTTTTATGTTGTATGGGAATTTTTTATTTTATTTTTTTATTTTTTTTGGAAAAGTAGGATAGTTCTTATTGGATTATGGAATTGTAGGATGATTTTTTTTTTATACTACGTGTAGATACTCGAGAAAATATTTCTTAAATGTTTATTTTTATTTTATAGAAGACGGTGTTAAACATAAATGTTGAATTTTCTTTTATCTTTTAATTACTTTTCATTTATTAATATTTTCTTGACGATTATTACGCATACACGAGTAATTTAATTTTCATTATTTTTCATACGTTACTGTTATTTGTGTTTCTTAATTATTTCCTACTTGTTACTATTTTTCTTTTAATTACTTTTTTACATGCTACTATTTTTTTCATTTTTAATTACTCTTTCTATATGTTATTATTTCATTTGAATTAATTTTCACACAAACCTTTAAATATTTCGAATTGAGAGCAAATTTATTTATACATCATTACTAATAACATGGTCATAAAAACTTGATTTGTTCAAAAGACCTACATGATATTTATCAAAAAAATGAGAATTTATAGATACAACGAAAATTTGATAGTCATATACATTACTGCCTGTCATGTTAATTTTAATAAAAACCATAAAACTGAAAACCACATCATAATTTTCAAACTAACATAAGCTTTAATTTCCATACACCTATCATAACAAAATTCTAAACAATTTACTGAAGAATTTATTTCTAAATAAAATTCATTTATTTTTTATATGAGATTTTTAGAAAATTATTTGTTATTATAAAAAGATCGTAAAAAATTGATTTGTTTAGACAAACTGCATGATATTTACCAACAAAATGAAAATTTATCGATATAATAAAAATTTGATAGTCATATATATTACTTTGTGTCATGTTAATTTTAATAAAAACCATAAAACTGAAAACTACATCATAATTTTCAAACTAACACAATTAATAAAACAATAAATAGTTTTCAAACAAACATAATTAATAAAATTACTTTCCATACACCTATTATAACAAAACTCTAAACAATTTACTCAAATTTGAAGAATTATTTCTACATAAAATTCATTTATTTTTTACATAGTATTTTTAGAAAAATTTTTTTTTAGCAATATTCATCGTTTCTCATGGAAATTCTAAAATGATGCTTGTGGTCTCGGCACGGATTCGTAGGACAAATACGACAAATACGATGGCGAAGGAAAGCTTTGAGAAGACGACGAGAAGAGCAAAGAGAGAGAAGAGAGTGTGAGAGAGAGAGAGAGAGAGAGAGAGAGAGAGAGAGAGAGGTCACGAAGAAGGAAATGCCGTTGGATTTGGCTCGAGACAAGATACATATCAGCCGACGGTGCTCACTGTTATTCAATTTGCACGTGGGGGTCCTGTTGATTGTGCACCTAATGCCATTACCACCTAGCTACAGCACCTTCTACTAGGATTCCGGTTCCTCTCTTCGGTTTTGCACCTCAACCCTCGGGACAATGTATTTACATTCTCTACGTCAACGGGTTGTTTCTGCCACCTTTATTTCTATCTTCACTCTCTCTTACTCTCTCTCTCTCTCTCTCTCTCTCTCTCAGTCTCTTTCTTTCTATCAGACTCTCTTTTTATTTATCTATTTTATTTCTGTGTTTATTTCGTTTCGTTTAGTTTCGAGAAAACCTCAACCAATGGGAAAAGAGAAAGAAGATGAAGAGGAGGATGGAAAATCGACAGAAAAAGATTTACGTTCACATGTTGATGTTTTCATTTTATTTTTGTTTATTTTTTGTATTTTTTTTTAGGTTATTGTTTAACACAGGTTGTTTAAACAAGTATTTATTTTTATATTTAATAAGATTTTAGCCAATTGGATAATATACAGTATAGTATATACGCAGTTGGTTTCCAATGAAGATTCCAATCAAGTTTCCGATGAAGATTCTAATGAAGTTCGAAACTACTGAACAAATTTTAACGAAATTTGCTTTATTTTGTGATTATTATTATTTTTTATTGTTAATTTAAGCATGATTTATTATTTAAAGGTTATCTAGATCTTTAAGTACTGTAAGTTTTCAATATGGAGGGTAGAAGTAAGAAGTAACATCTCTGTATATGAAAAGTGTCCGTCGAAATGCATTCAATTAGGGTGGCGCCACATTAGCATCAGCGACAACTTTTCACAACGCAAATTCTACCCATAACTGTTTTGTTATTCACATACTTTTTCATAAAATTAAATAATAAAAAATCAATAAACGTACTATTCACAGTTGACGAAATAAAAACACTCTAGCTACGCGTTTTCTCATAATAATTCTTTAAGGTTATATTTACTACATTATTACATAACTAGACATACTTCAATTCGTTTACAATTGCTACATTCATACCATACTTTCTGTCTACACCAGCGCCATTCTGGAAGATTTTTGAACTGTTATTTATAGAAAACGCTGGACACTTTTTCACATTTTCTTTCATAAGAGATGTTACTCCTTACCTCTATCCTCTATAGTTTTCAATATATGGCATCGTGTTTCAATTCAATTATTTTAATTTACGTACAACATAACCTTACTTTTATTATTTTATTATTTTATGTATTTCATTGTAAATGCGGTTGTTATGATTTACTAAATAGTTTAGAATGTGGCGTTCAGGGCAACGAAAGGGCGCACGAGCTTGCCAGACTTGGAGCTTCACGGAACGATCCGGCAAACCAATGCCACATCAGTGTGTCAGAGGGGCTCATGTGGAGGAGGTCTAAGAAGTGGGCCACGGATCGCTTTAGGGATCTCTGGGTGCAAGGCCCTGGCATGAGGCACACGAAGGCTCTGTTTTCAGGGCCCTCGGAGAAGCTAGGTACCGAGTTGATCAACCTGGACCGAGCCCAATTGAGGCTGATTGTAGGATTGGTCACCGGACACTAGCACCTTTAGAAAGCACCTTACGCGACTAGGCCTTGCACAAGACTCGGTCTGCGGCAGGTGCGGCGAAGGGGAGGATACCCCCTTCCATCTCATAACTCAATGCGTTAGGCTCGCGGACGTCAGAAATGATGTCCTTGGGACCACCGCCAACAACTTCGACCTAGTGGGCTCAGGGGCGGGCAGACTGCTGCGCTTTGCAAGGGAGTCGGGGCTGTCCGCGGGACCGCTACGGTCATAGGTTTTTCTCCGTAAGGGGCCCTGGCACAATGGTCCAGAGACTGAACGCCCGGGTAAACAAACCTCAAGAAAAAAAAATTGTTTAGAATTATATTCAATTAACATTTACAGCAACATGTGGCCAGAGCATTCTAGTATTTTATAAGTTTTGACAGAATTTAAAAGATACTGTGTTTGAATGCTATGATTTTATTAAGAACAATTAAAAAGAATTAAAATATATATTTAAAAAATTATTTAATTATATATGATCAATCTTCTTATATTATTTCTAAATTTAAACTTTGTATCTGATATTGACATAAATTAATTAAAACCCTTTCGTGAGAAAATCGATAGATGAAGAAAAAGAAAATAAAATCACGTTTTCGATATTCCATTTTTTTTTACAATACGTCTCTCAAACACGTTTTATTAAAATTTGATTTCTATAATGAGAAAGAATTAAAAAAAAAAAAAAAAATGGTATATATGGGAATGATTATACATGTAATACGAATTTCAATATTTAATATATTATGAGGACAGTTTAATTGAAAGAAAAAAATTCTATAACGTCGAGGATTAAAATAAAATTTGTCTGTAAATGAGGTAGATAATAATTTTGATATTCAGTTAGATGTTTCAAAAGTATCTGTAAGTCAATAAAAAAGAAAATGAGAGAATCGATCCGATAAAGATGAATAATATGAAAGATAATGAATAAAAAATCTATGAAATGAATGAAACAAATGCTAAAAAATTTAGTAAAACATTTTTAACGAAAATATCTATGAGGAAGAAAAAAACTATCTATTTTAAATATTAATTTATTAGAATAGATCGATAAAAGATAAAATCAATTTTCTATATGGTGTAGAAAGTACATAAATTATTCAATTATTTTCTATTTTCTCTTTCAATCGATTTCTACCATATACAAAACTAAAAAAAAAAAAAAAGAACTATTGGAATAAATGTGAATCGAGTTTGAAGGTTTTCCCATCGACCAATTAGCGATACAAGGGAGGAATCTTGTTTTTTTTTCTTTCTTTTCTTAATCGATTCTTTCGCGGTCTTTGAACTCGTTTTTAAATTAATCGCAATTGAACTTGTGTATACAAATAAATAAATAAATACTACATATATATACAAAACAAATAAATACTACATATATATAGGGGAGCCTTGCCACGCGTTGCTGTGGCTCACAATCAGTCCGATACACACGTATTTGAGTCAACGAATTACTTTATACCGCTATCTGTTAGAATTTTATCGAACTAACAGAGATAATCATGACTCTTTGTTAATAAACAAATAATTCGCGATTAATAAAATAATATTGCGATTATAAATTGAGATATAAGTTATCCTATATTTTAAGTTGGATGAAACTTCACACAGTGTGGAAAATTTTATTAAAATCGGTTCAGTAGTTTAGGAGTCTATTGCGGACAAACAACGTGACACGTAATTTATATATATTAAGATATTAGTTATTTATTTTCTTTTTTATATTTTTTTTAGGTTAGATTTTATTTAATTTACTTTTCATTTTCACTCTCTATTAATTCTAATTATTTAAATAGTAAATATATAGTATTTATTTATTATGCTATATATAGTTATACTATATATTTGTTTTATTATATATTTGTTAAACTCTATAACATAAATTTTTTATATTATATATTTGTTATATATTTTTTTATATATTGTATATTTAAATTAAATTTTTTTTTTTATAATGAACACTGACCTTATTATTATTTGTATTCATTGAATAAATTATATATTTATTTGAATAATAAATATGGTAATAAAATGATACTGAATTTAGAAAACTGTAAATAATTTAATCGATAATTGAACTGCATGTTTTAATAACTATCATAATTAATTACTTACGAAAGTTGATAATAATTACACTTTAATTACTAGTTTAGTTTGACAAAGTTTCATATTAAAATTATAGTATAATAAATTAAGAGAAAAATCGATTATTTATTAAACAATAAAAGCTATAATTGAAGTAGTTGTTTGTAATAACTATTATAATTAATAGTTTATCAGAACTAATAAATATTTATTACTTTAACTGAAGTTATAATACATATTAAAATTATATTATAATAATGTACAAAGTCATGGATTATTCGTTTGACAAAGTTGCTTATTAAAATGATAGTATAATAAATGAAGAAAAAAAAAAAACAATTACTTTTTAAATAATAAAACCAATAATGTGACTTTTTTTTTTTAATTAACATTTAAAATAAATAATTTATTAACAAATACAAATAAAATATACAAATAAAATTACATATATTAAATAATGATGAATATCTTATAAATAAAAATTAAATTAAATTAAATTAATTATTTCTTCAACAATAAAACATATAATTAAACTTCTTTATAAATACCACCCCCCCCCCGCATAATAAGATCTCTGATATAAATATTAATTTCTTAAATAAAAGAACCTGTATTATTAAAATATGTTCAATTAAAAAAATGTTAAGTGTATTATTTGCTAAACAATAAGACCGATAATTTAAACTTCTTTCTTGTAATAAGTATCCCAATGAATAACTTATCAGTAAACACCGATAAATATCTATTACTTTGATGAAGTTTCATTTAATACTCTCAAGAGATTAAAGTCTTTCGATAAACATCTTATTAATCGTAGCTTGCGGGCTTTTCTTTCCTTCGGTGCAAACTATAAAAAGTATCTAACAGTATCTAACAAGGGAAGTGCAAGGGTATTGTCTTCACGGATTTTGTTCAAATTTTGTAGGATAATAGATTTTGTTTACTTGTTAATGTATATGTATTCGTGGTAACCATTTTATGATTATAGGAGTCAATATTCTATAATTTTTTAAATATTTGCAATTAGAAATGTTAAATAAGGATGCCGTGTGATTCTTAAATTAATTACTGTAGCTACAAAATCCTTAAAATGGGTTTAGAGTAGTGACAATGGTTTGGCGTTCTGTGCACTTAAAAAGGCGGAGTCAGATAGGATTCGAATATGGGCAAGGATAATTTTTTTGTCTATTTTTGTCACCACTTGTAAGCATATCTATATGTTTGTAGATGTGTGTGTGTGTTTTTTTTGGTGGTTAATTTTTATTCTTTACTTTTACCCTCCTATACTTTGTGGTTAATTTTTATTCTTTACTCTTATCCCTTATACTTTCAACCCTTATACTTTTATTTGTAATTTTTTTTTATTATTATTATTTTTTATCAACTTATTCTCCTCGTTTTTTTTGTTTTGTTTTATCGGTTTCATGTTTTCGTACCACCAGAGAAATATTAAAAGCATCCTCAAGCATGTCTCGGTCGACATAAGAAGAATAAGAAGAATAAGAAAAAGGAGTAGAAAAATAAGAAGAAAATGGTAGTGGTGGTGGTGGTGATGGTGAGGTTAGTGGGTGGATGGTTGAAGGAAAAATAAACGAGTTCGTTTAGAGAGCATTAGCTCGTTCGGGATTTTCCTTCTACTTCTTCCTTATAGCACCCTGAGCTCTACTTCTTCGATGAAATATTCTTCTTGAATAACGTTCCTACACGCGAATAGGTTCTACTACCGTTTTTACTTTCTTCTCTCTCTCTCTGTCTCTCTTTCTCTCTTACTCTCTTTCTATTTTCATTCTTTTTTTCTGACTTTTATCAACAGTCCCACTTGAACAGCAATATCGCAATTCCCACGCCTCCATTTCGACTAATTTACAAACGAGTTCGACGACCGAAGAAGAATCAACTGGGGGAAGAAAAAAGAAATAGAAAAGCAAAGAAAAAAAAAGAAAAAGTAAAAGAAAGAAAAAGAAATATTGTCTATTGCATCGCTAATTGGTTGATGGAAAACCTTAAAATCTATAAAGAAATAAAATATATATATATATGTATATATGAAATAAATAAATAAATAAATAAAAATAAAACTGAGATTATTTGTGGAAGAAGAGATGTTAGTTTTATTGGATTTAATCTAATTGGTTGTTTCTTTTCCTTCTTTTTCATCTTTTTAACTTTGCTTTTTTTTAGTTTACTTGTTTATGCTCTTTCTTTCGATTATAACAATTTAAATACTATATATATGAAAGAAATAATATTAAAGATAAAAATAAGACTCACTAATAGAAATAAATTAAATTATTTATAGAAAATAGCTGTACCCCACCATGCGTTGTTGTGGCTCACCATCAGTCCGATACACACGTCTTTTATTCAAAAATTTCAAACTTTTTTAAATAAGTTGTAACCATCTGGACCGTTTTGATAAACAATTTTTATTAAAAAGTTATCACAATATCTAACGTCATTACATGTACAAAAATGAATGTACTCCTCAGTTTTGCTTGATTCAATTTTATACATATCGTAATCTCTCACTTTCGATTTTCGCGCCATCTATTGGATACTTACTTAATTCAGTCAACGAATTACCTTATACCGTCATCTGTTAGAATCTTATCAAACTAACAGTGATAATCATGACTCTTTGTTAATAATCAAATAATTCGCAATAAAATAATATTGCAATTGAAAATTGAGATATAAGTTATCCTATCTTTCAAGTTGGATGAAACTTCACACAGTGTGGAAAATTTGATTAAAATCGGTTCAGTAGTTTAGGAGTCCATTGCGAACAAACAACGTGACACGTAATTGATATATATTAAGAAGATATAATTATCTCAAAATCAATTAAAATTTACACATTCTTATTTTTATCAATAATAATCATTTGTCACTTGTAGCAAATACTCTTTTATTAATTATAATTTTGCAAGATAAAATATGATAGGTAATTAAAATTCGTAACGTTAAAGGGTTAATTATTTACATTTTCTTATATCTATCGATCTTTCGAACTATCCGTCTAAAATATTAAAATAGCAAAAGTTGAGTAATTTATTGACCGAATAAAATCATGCATTGATTCTTCTCTGAAATTTTTCGTTTATTTCGTCCCCTCTTAATAATAACCATCTGAAATCAAATTACATCAATTCCACTCGTCAAATTGAATTTCTTCAATCCAACAAATTCATCCTAAGTGAATAGAAAATCATAAGAATAATACTGAATAATATGCTTATTGAAAAAACACTGCACGTAGATTGAACGTCTTTGTCACCCAGTCGTTTGATTTCTACGGATACGTGAGTAATACGTAAGTATGTAAGTACGCACAGTGGTTTATCGATTTTACAAGGAACAAGTTGGGACTCCCCGAGCAAAAAGAAAAATAAAAAGGAAAGAAAAGGAACATATATATGTATATAACATACATACATTACGTATTCAACCCATACACACACATATACATAAATTACGTTTGCGACATAGATACACAAGCACGTTCGTTTTCAAGGCTCCAAACACTTTCCCTGGAGATAGAAAAAAGGGTGTGGAGAAAGAAAAGGTTGAAGAGAAGGATGAAGGAAGAAAGAAAGTAGAATCGAGTGCATTTTTTACAAGACTGTAGTAAACCTTACCTTGCACGCACATACATTCATACATATATATGTATGCATACATAGAAAGATACGTGGAATATAACGTTTTCCCTTTTTAGGGTAAGGTTTAGGTGCTATGAGAAAAGAAAAGAAAAAGAAAAGGGGGAAAGTCGAAAGGGAAAGGTTAGATAGGGTGGAATCGAAGGAGAAATGTGGGACGACGATGAAAAAAAGAGAGAGAGAGAGAGAGAAAGAGAAAAAGGTAAGAAACGTTTGGAATATGCGAAAGGTTTCAGTGCACGCTCGTGCACGGTCGTGAAGGGTCGTGAAGGGTCGTGAAGGGTAGTCAAGGGTCGTGTGTTTCGTCTCTTCTTCTTCTTCTTCTTCTTCTTATTCTTCTTTACTTTATTTTATTTTGACTTTTACTTTACTTTACTTTCCTTTTCCGTTCTCCCAGTTCATGTTTCGTTTCTTCGTCTCTCATATTAGGAGGGGTAGAAAGACGGGTCAGAAATGCAAGGCTTCGAGAGCAAAGAAAGGGGTTGGTTGGTTGGTTGGTTGGTTCGACTGTGTGTAAGTAGAGGGGGTGCGATGATACGTGCGTAGAATAACCCCCGAAATTTCGAACTCCTAGGAGAATTTGACTCCTCGACGAATAAGAAACGAGCGTGAATTTTCTCTCTCTTTTTTCATCATCATCATCTTCTTCTTCTTCTTCTTCTTCTTCTACGTTTTTATTTTTTTTTCTTATTTTTTTTTTGTTCGTTCTTAGCTTCTTCTTCTTCGTCTCGATTTTTTTATTTGCGTTTGCCACAACGTACCTAAGACATTTACAAGTTCCACTTTCTTTACTCGTTTTGAATTCTTGACGTTTTCCTTCTTTTCGACTACCAACCCCCTTCCCTCTACCTTCTACCCCTACCCCTACCCCGTTCTTCTCATTTTTCCACCACTAAGAATGTACCATCTTTTTTACCCCCAAGTCCGACTCACCAACTACTTCCATTTTCCTTTCTTTCGTTTCGTTTTGTTTCTTTTTTTTGTTTTATTCTTATTCTATCTTTTTCTTCTTCTTCTTCTTCTTCTTCTAGCTTTATTTCTGTCTTTCTTCTTTCTTTTTCTTCTTTCTTTTTCTTCTTTTTTCTGTCTTCTTTCGTTTTTCGTAAGACAGCAATCTTAAAATATCATCCCGCGGGTACCACGGCATGAGTTATCGCCATATTCAATCATCCCCAATAAGCCCGCTTCTGGCTGTTGGCCCCTCGCATTCTATATTCCGTTTCCTTTTCTTTTATCTTCCTTTCTACCCCCACCCACCCCACCCCCTTCCCGACTCTTCACAGCCTTCTTCAACCCCCATTTAAACCGTTTTCCTTCTGTCTCACTAAGATTTTCCTTCCTCTTTTCAAGGCTCGTTACTTCGAATCGATAAACTTTCTCTTTCTAACGTTCTATTTCTATTTCTCTTTCGCTTTCCTTTTATCTTTCTACTATTGCCATTTCATGAATTGATTTTAAAACCAGCAAGAAAGAGAGAGATAAAGAGAGAGAGAGAGAGAGAGAGAGAGAGAGAGAGAGATAAAGAGGTAGCTGAGAATCGATAACTTTCACTTTATTTTTCTTTTTTTTTTTTTTGCTTTTTATATTCCTTTCTCTCTCTTTTTAAGTTGTTTTTTTTCCACGTTTTATTTAAATTAAATGGTTCCAAAAATTTATTTTTTTTTTTTCATGTTTTATTTAGAATAATTGTTTTGAAGAATTTATTTATGTTTTTTTTCCACATTTTATTTAAAATAAATGTTTAGAAGAATTTATTTATGTTTCATTTATTTAAAATAAATTTTTAGAAGAATTTATTTATTTTTTTCTATGTTTTATTTAAGATAAATGTTTTGAAAAATTTATTTTTATGTTTCTTTTATTTCAAATAAATGTTTTGGAGAATTTATTAATTTTTTTTTATACGTTTTATTTAAAATCTATTTCTGTATGACTTTTTTTGTTCACGTTTTATTTAAATTAAATGGTTCCAAAAATTTATTTTTTTTTTTTCATGTTTTATTTAGAATAAATGTTTTGAAGAATTTATTTATGTTTTTTTTTCACATTTTATTTAAAATAAATGTTTAGAAGAATTTATTTATGTTTCATTTATTTAAAATAAATTGTTAGAAGAATTTATTCATTTATTTTTTTCATGTTTTATTTAAGATAAATGTTTCGAAAAATTTATTTTTATGTTTTTTTTATTTAAAATAAATATTTTGAAGAATTTATTAATTTTTTTTACACGTTTTATTTAAAATCTATTTCTCTATGAATTTTGTGTTCACGTTTTATTTAAATTAAATGGTTCAAAAAATTTATTTATTTTTTTCATGTTTTTTTTTTTTTTATTTAAAACAAATTTTTAGAAGTATTTATTTTTCTTTTTTACGTTTTATTTAAAATAAATGTTTAGAAGAATTTATTTATGTTTCATTTATTAAAAATAAATTGTTAGAAGAATTTATTAATTTTTTTTTACGTTTTATTTAAGATAAATGTTTCGAAGAATTTATTTTTATGTTTCTTTTATTTAAAATAAATGTTTTGAAGAATTTATTAATTTTTTTTTTACACGTTTTATTTAAAACATATTTCTCTATGAATTTTTTGTTCACGTTTTATTTAAAATAAATTTTTCCATGAATTTTTTGCTCACGTTTTATTTAAAATAAATTTCTCCATGAATTTTTTTTTCACGTTTTGTCTTGTTTTCACGTTTTATTTTAAATAAATGGTTCCAAGAATTTATTTATTAATTTTTTTGGCTTATTATGCCACGTAAAAAAATGTTTTTCAAACGAGAGTTACGATTCTTAGCCAAATTTGTTTCCTTAATTAAGAGATTAACGTTTATTTTCATTTATAATCAGTCAAAAGAGAGTTTCCATGTGTGATAACCATTTTATTTTTCTTAAAACCATTCGTTCTATAAACCCCCTCTTCCTATCTTTTTTTTTACACATGCATGTTGTATACACGAGATTAGAATTAAAATAGGTAAAAAGACTTAGAGAGAGAAGTAAAAAACTCTTTTTATGCAATCAAGTCATTTAAATGAAGTCTTTGAGAAGTCGTTTCACCATTACGTAAAAAAAAAAAAAAAAAAAAATGAAAGTGTCCGAGTAGGTCAGATAGTTTTATTGAAAGCTTTAACAGATAGAAGAGGAAGAGGTGGGGGGGGGGATCGTATGGTATCAATGGAGTTAGTGTAATAGCATTTTGTAGCTTGGTTTCACATAAGAGAAGTATATGTGTGTGTGTATGTATGTGAATGTACGTCGTGAGAAATTGTGCATTTAACGAAAAAAAAAAAAAAAGGGGAAGAGTGAGGGAAGAAGGTGAGATGAAAAAACGTTGAAAGAAATGTAGGGGAAAAAAAATAGGCGAATTATAGTTGCTCGGTCGACAAAAAAAAAAAAAAAAAAAAAAAATAAAAAGTAAAAGTGAAAGAGAAAGAAAGAAGGAAAAGGGAAAGAAAAAAAGGACGTTTGTGTGTTGGCGATGATGTGGCATTGATNATATGTGTGTGTGTATGTATGTGAATGTACGTCGTGAGAAATTGTGCATTTAACGAAAAAAAAAAAAAAAGGGGAAGAGTGAGGGAAGAAGGTGATTTGAGTGTTAGTTTTAATATTCGTACGACAAGAAACTTTTGCAGGTTGGTTCTTGGATTGCGAAAAAAAAAAAAAAAAATAAAAAAAAATAAAAAGTAAAAGTGAAAGAGAAAGAAAGAAGGAAAAGGGAAAGAAAAAAAGGACGTTTGTGTGTTGGCGATGATGTGGCATTGATGTGTTAGCATAAGTGTGAGTATGATGTGTTAGTATTGGTGGGAGGTGATGAGGGGTGCTCGTAGAAATCTCGTAGTATTCTCGAGTGCTGTGGCAAAGCGCCAATGTTCACGCTTTCGAATAACCGAGTACACCTTCTCTATGTTCATATATTTGTATATGTGCAAATGCATATATATATATGTGTGTGTAAGTGTGTATATGTTGAATCACTTTTTTACTACGAATGGTGAAGCAACCAACATGCGTGTTCGTAAGAGCTTTCCTTTTCCAATGTGTATGGGGGTGGATGGAGGTTGGGGGTTTAGGGCTTGGGGTTTGGGGTAGTGGGTACTATGAACATATATACATAACACTCCCCATATACTTTTGTATTCGTAGTAGCTACGTAGTGCGCTACTTGAAAATTGAAAATGCGTTCTTATTCGCGAATATAGTTCACCGTTAGGCTAGTCATTCAAAAAAAAAAATAAAAATCTGAACATTTTTGAGGAAAACTTATATAATCAGATTGTTATTTAGTTTCTTTTATATTTTTTGTTTTTTTTTTTTGTGGTAAAAAGAAAAGTTTGACTTATTCTTAGGATACATGAATATTTTTGTGTGTGTGTTTTCTTTTTCTGATATATTGGTTATATTCGTGTGGGTGTGTAGAATAACAGGAATGATAGTTAAAATTGATGAAGTATGATAGAATTTAAAGAAAAGTGATTTGTCAAAGATTTGATTTCGTGTATTTGATATCTAAAGATAAGATGATTAATGATGTTATATGATATGAATAATTGATTACAAATTTATATAAGAGAGAGAGGGTATATTTATCCTCGTTAGTGTGTATATATAAAAGAAATATTATATAACAGATTTATTTTTTAATTAGAATGTGTATTATTTAATATTTCATTAAAGAATACTTCATATAGTTTTATTTATTTAAATTAAATACTCAAAATATCTATATTAGTTATTAAGCTAATTAATTTATATTATATATATAGTAAGAATAATATTAAATATAATTTAGAATATTTAAAAATAAAATATTAAATAAAATAATAAATATATTTATAATATTTTATTAAAGAATACTTCATATATATACTTCATATATACTTCATATATTTATTTAAATAATAAATAATAAAAATTACTATATCACTTATTAAGCAAATTAATTTATAATATATATAGTAAAAATAATATTAAATATAATTTAGAATATTTAAAAATAAAATAATAAATAAAATAATAAATATATTTAATATTTTATTAAAGAATACTTCATATATTTATTTAAATAATAAATAATAAAAATTACTATATCACTTATTAAGCAAATTAATTTATAATATATATAGTAAAAATATATAATATTAAATATAGTTTAGAATATTTAAACATAAAATAATATAAATTTTAAATATTAATATTTAATAATTTATTTATTTTTATATCTAATAATAATTTATTTTTAATTTAATTTATAATATTAGTAATAATTATTATAATTTTATATATTAGTATTAGTATTTTCCAATTAAAAATTGTATAGCAATCCAATATTGTTAATCTACATAAAATAAAAAATTAATAAATAATAATTTTCATAACTACCTGCTTAAATTAGACAAAAATTCAAATATTATTAACCAATTCAATAAAATACGAATATCACACAGACACATTTTAAATTATAATAAAAATTTCAAATATAAATATATATCTTGAAAGTCTATAAAATTTTCGATTTATCTTATACATTATCTTTTCTTATACTATCCTTTATTATCATCTTTTTTTTCTTCTTTTTTGATCTTTCATATATCCTTTCAGTCGTTACGTTATAACAAGCAATAACATTGAAAATCACATATTATATATATCGTATACGTGTATAACCATTACATCTTCAGCACAGATTCATAATCAATGTGTAGGATTTGAAGAAGATTTCAGATGGGAAACGACATCAAGTTGAAAAGTCGAGCTAGATTGTGGGAAGGATAAGAGAAAATACTGATGGCTGTTATTTCGGAGTGCTCCTCTTTAACATTTATTCTCGTAGGGGTTGAAATCCGGCGGTCTGTTGCGTATTTCAGCGAGTATCTCTTCTCAACGTTAGGTTACATCTCATCCTTCCAGGACAACCCTCCTAGAGGAGTAGCTTCTGCCCACTACTTTTCCTTCTCTTTTCCTCTTTCACTATCCCCACTCCCATTCTCATCTCTTTCATCCTCCTTTTTCTATTATATATATAGGGTTGTTCGAAGAAATTCACATCAAGCTTTTGATACAGCATATTTTTGGATTGTAAATATTTATTTTTTAAATACAATTTAAAAATATATTTTCAAATTTTCGTGACAAATATTCTTTTATACAAAATACGATTAAATATTTTTAAAGAAAACATTTTGTTCATAGATATTTTATGTTTTTTTTTTATATGTAAAAGTTAAGTGTCTTATTGTTGGTTTTCAATGAAGATTGCAATGAACTTCGAAACTATGAGTAAATGGGATTATTTTAATCACGATTATTATTATTTTTCATTACTAATTTAAGGATTTATTTTTTATAGGTTATCTAGGTCTTTAGGTATTGTAAGTGGCGCTGTATGGCGCTGTATGGCGCTGTATTACAATTCTATTATTCGCTATATTCACGTCGTACATTTTTCAGGTTTACATATGGCATAACTAACCTTGCTTTTTACATTGTTTAGAGTACTATTATTTTATGTGTTTTTAAAATTTACTGTATAACATTTATTTTAAATGAAATATAATTCAAATCGAACGAATTAGTTCAATTTGTTAAACTTTGTTCACAAAAATGTTTATGAAATGAAATGAATTTTTGATAAAAATATTGAATATAATTTCTATTTATTTTACACAAGTAATTTCTAAAGTTTATCGATTTATTTTTGTTACACCCTGTATGAGATGTGTTACTACGTACACACGGAAACACTTATATATATACACACACACACTTATACCCTTTTCTAACGTAGAACGAACGATGGTTGGGATCCTTTCGCGAAACTTTACGCATCCTACTCCGTTCGAATAGACTTGAGAATTTCCCTGGTGAGTTCTAACGGACGTACGTCCGATCTGTAGGTGTAGGTAACTCCATAGATTCCCTAGCGTGAAGAAGGGCCAGTAGTGCGCCCGATTCAAACGGAGTAAATCTGTTTTTGCGTAACAAGCGAACCGAGACTCCTCTGCTTCTACCTTTCGTCTTTGAAAACGTGAGCACTCGTTTGTACACATAAGTATATACAGATATATATATATGGATGTATGCATGTTTGTATGTATATCGAAAGCGAAGGGTTGCAAAGGGAATTGAAGGAATAAGAAAATGCGACATAAATCTTTCCAAGAATTTTGAAAGTCCGATAAGAAAGAAGAAGAATAAAAAATAGTGATAGAGTTTATCAGCCCTTTTTTGTTCAAATTCATGATACTCGAAGGAAGGAACGTTAGTAATATTGTTATATCGATGTAAAAGGTGGTAGGTAATGTAATATTATACGATACAAGGGATTGTACATAAAACACAAAGGGTCAAGTCACAATTTTTAACGTACCAAGTAGATAATATCAATTTATATTCGTACAAAGTTCATTTCTAATGTATTTTGTATTAAAATTTGATTTGTTATGTTGAAAAATATGATGTATTGAACTTTTACAGTTTCAAAAAATAACAATTTAGTTGAATTGTTCAACAATTGTTTTCTCAAATATTTTATTATATTATTTTTATGTATAAAAATTCAGTGCCATATTGTTGGTTTCCAATGAAGTTCGAAAGGTTTCCAATGAAGTTTGAAATTACTGAACAGATTTTTATGAAATTTGTTTTATTTTGTGTGATTTTATTCAACTTAGGATACAAGATAGTTTTTATAACAATTATTTTTATATTTTATTGTTAATTTAAGGATTTACAGGTTATCTAGGTCTTTAGGTACTGTAAGTATTCAATAGATGGCGTAGTATTTCAATTCAATTACTTCAATTTACATACAACATAATCTTACTTGATCTACATTTTCTATTTTCTGTAAACTAAAAGCACTTATAACTTATGTTAGTGAAAATTTATAAATATAATAACAATAATAAATAATTAACTTCAAAATCTTTTAAAAATTGAATTCTTCGATAGTAATAAAAGTTAAATGATACGTAAGACAAGTATTTTGATCATGTTTAGGAATGTATAGTTCAAAAAGAACATTTTCAAGAGTTTTCATTCCCCCATGGAGGGGAATTTTGATTCGGGTGGTTGTCTAAAACGAATTTCGTGGCAATACCGTGATCACCTTTCATCCTTCAAAGGGTACCTTGAGAAAAGGGAATGGAAACCTTGCTATCATTGATACGCTTCAATGAAAAAGTATCGTTCGTACGAATGAAATGAGAAAGGCAAAGAAAAAGGGAAAAAGGATGAAGGACGATGAGGAATTGAAGGAGGAGGAGGGGGTAAGAATTGGTTATTGGTTGGTTCATAGGGTGGGGGGAGGATAGGTGGAAAGAATAAATAGAAAACAGTCGTTTCACATCCGTGAAAAGTTATTTTCTTCTTTTTCGAAGCATGGAAAAGGAAAATCCTATATTCACTTGACTCACGTTGCAACACTTCTGAAAAAGGGGGACACATTACGATCAAAGAACATCGATTTCGTCAATTGTATTTATATCTATATATATTATATGACGGAAAAATATATTTGTATTTGTGACCGAGTTTACTGTATATATATATCGGGTGATACAATTTTTAAATAGGCTACCAGAATACATCGATTTATCAGTGACAGAACTTACTTGGTTTCGTGGGTACAATATAAGATTATATTTTAAATATAATAATAATAATAATATTATTTTTAATTAATTTAATTTTTTATATTTTTTATATAATAATATTATTTTTATTTATTATAATTTAATTAAAATTTTAATTTATATAAATAAATTTATTTTGGTGACAGAACTTATTTGGTTTAGTGAGTATAATTTTTAATATTTTTTATATAATAATATTACTTTTATATATTTTTAAATTTATATAAATAATATTATTTTTAATTATTATAATTTTAATATAATTTTAATTTATATAAAATAAATTTTTTTTAATAATAATAAAAGAAAGTATTATAAGTAATATATACTATATATATGCATATTAATTAAGGTAATAATAAGGTGGTATTATGTCACCCTTTAAATTAAATATAGGTGTCATTTGACATAATTAGTTTCATTGCTAATTTAGGTTAGGTTTATAGGGGTGTGTATTATTTTGAAATGGTTCACCCGGTATGTGAAATAGAATCGTATTGAAGTTTCAATAAAACTTCAGTAGTATATATATATATATCATTCTTTATTCCTAAATTTCTATCTCCCTGTTATATAATTCTTCGTGTATTTTTTTCTATTTTGTTTTTTGACGAAGGATTCCTTGGCTATTGAATAATGCAATATAAAGGGATAGGGCATCAAAAGAACGTATAGTTGTTATGTTATTTTTAGATGGACTCGTGGCAAGCGTGCCGAGAACAATCGACTATGATCTCGAAGGAAATTACTCAGAACGTTCAGAGAGAGGGTGGTCGTATCGAGTCTGACAAATGGGTCGTAGTATCGACTAGACGACTACTACTACTACAAACACAACTACCACTTATTACAACTAGTTATAGTAGTAGTAGTAGTAGTAG
This sequence comes from Polistes dominula, assembly GCF_001465965.1. The sequence goes on along the minus strand of NW_015148981.1, from coordinate 2,266,677 downwards.
TAGGACAATTACCACGATAAGGACGACAAGGATGAGACGAGGACAAGAAACGAGGACAAAAGTTTTCTTCGACGGGTTATGTCTATCTCTCAGTTGGTTGCTAGTTTTGGTTAGAAATTGAGACAGGGGATGAAGGGCAAAACGATACGAAACTTTTTAATTCACTATCAACATGCAAATTTGACTCGTTCTCATCGTACAATTTATCCTATACTTTTAGTAGTCTCTTTCTCTTACTCGTACTCTATCTCTTTCTCTTTCTTTCTCCTTTTTTCTATCTATCTTTCTTTTTTTATTATTTTTTTTTTCTTTTATTTTAATTTTTTCTTCTACGTGTTACTTTTTAAGTAATTCCAGAAGGTAAACTTTTGTAGAAAAGAATGAGCAATGAGTGAAGAAAGTATTTTAGTTTAGGTCAGGTTAGGTTAGGTTGAGCTATTTCTTTGTTTTTTTTTTTTTTAATTTTTATATTAGTATTTATTTAGGTATTGCTGTAGATATTTTTTTTTTGACATAGTTTTCATTCGTGATGTCATTCAAGTATAAAAATAATGTATTGTATAATTAAAATGGATATTCTGTATAAATGTAAGGTATCGATGATATGTCTTTTTCGAAGATGAATTTTTAGAAATTGATTCGTATAAGTTAATAAATCATTTATGGTGTTTTCTAGAATTCTAGAAAACGAATATTTAAAGAATAAAATTGAAAAAAGGAAAAGAGTTGATATTTTATATTTATCTCAATTATTTAAAGAAGTAGTTAAATTTTATTTGATACTATTTTGATAGTGTCTGTAAAATATAAAAATAAAATGATATAAAATAATCACCAAAATATAACAAAAATAAAAATAAAAAGAAAAATAAAATAGACATATATAAAATTGATAAATATTACATATATATATATATCTTTTTCAAAAATAAATTTTAAGGATTGAATCGTTTAAGTATTAAATATTTGATGGTCGTTCCACTTCTTTTATTTCCCAACGTGTTACATTTTTCATGTAATTCCAAAAAAAAATAAAAACAGAAAATAACGTTCATTAGATTTTCTATTTTCTATTTTTTATTTTTATTTATTCAGAAACTTCTGACAAAGTAAATTCTCTACTGTAGTTAAATTCTATTTGAAAAGATTTTGATACAGTGTGAATAAAATATTAAAAATCAAATGATTAAAAATAATAACCAAAATATATTCAAAATAAAAATTAAAATAACAAAATAAAATAAGTTAATAACTTAAATATAATAATAAAAAATAAAAATAAAAATAAAATAAGAGAAACATATAATATAAAAAATTGATAAATATTATATATATATATATTTTATTTACACTTATATAAATATATAAATATTGTATATTTATATAATAAATATATAATAAATAATATATAATACTGTATATATAAAATAATAATAATAATAATAATAATAATATATATAATAAAAATATATAATATATAATAAATATTGTAAATATAGTAATATACTATTTTTTATTTATAAAATTTGCATTGTACATATATACATTTTTCAAAAATGAAATTTAATGATTTAATTATTATTTAAATATTAAATATTATATTTGATAGTTGTCTCTCCTATTTTCATTTTTTTCTCTTACGCGTTGCATTTCTCATGTAATTCCAAAAAATAAAAATAGAAAATAAAACCCATTAAATATTATATTTTTTATTTTTATTGTTATTATTATTTTTTTTTTTATTTAGAAACTTCTAACGAAGTATATCCTTCTGTAGTTAAATTTTATTTGACACACGATTTTGATACTGAGTCATTAAAATGGACGGGATCTATCTCGAGTTAATTAATACGTCTCTCTCTCTCTCTCTCTCTCTCTATCTCTCTCTCTCTCTGTCTCTCTCTCTTTTAAAGGATAAGTTTTCGGGGGTTGAATCGTGTAGTAAATGTTACGCGGGAAGGGTACACCGTACGCATTTACATCGTTCTGATGACACCAACGGGGAAACACGTGGGGGAGTGGGGGGGGAGGAGAGGAAAGGGTTAGGTAGAAGGGAGAAATATGCAAAGCAGATTATTTAGACGACTCGGCCGCAGTTACAACGAAGGGTCCGGGGACTTTCAGGTTGCTCTGTTTTACTCTACCTTGTATTGCTACTCTCTGTCCTGTTCAGTGAACGAACCCATACTACTACCAACACACTACCGTCAACTTCTCAGATTATTCATTTACGTTCTCCTTCACGTATATTCAAGGGACTGAAAGTCCAAGTTTAATAGACATCCTACCACCTCTTGATAAGGCTTTTAATTATCATTTTATGAATCAAGAAGAAAAGCTATGTTGTTTAATTCAAACTATTATCTATCTAACACACAAACACATATACACATAGGTATAATTATGAATTTATTCATTGATTTATTTGAAATGATGATAAATAAATAAATTGGAATCTATTTAAAGAGGACAATAATGAAGTCACAAATGACTTTTGTTCGTTAAGTAGCAAAACGATTTGCTACTTTGTTAACATGACATATTTTGCTCATAAATTTTGCAGAAGGGAAAGGGTTGAGGGGAATAATATACAACGATAATTAATCAACTAACGTACGAAGAGTTGAAAGGAGACCATGGTGGACGAATGAGAAAGAGAGAGAGAGAGAGAGAGAGAGAAATAGGAATGAAAATGGGGGTAGAAGGTAGAAGGGGTTGATTCGTAGCTGGAATTAACGTTTCTGTAGAAAGGGGAAGGGAGGGTTGGTGATGGTGGTGGTGGTGGTGGTGGTGGTAGGGTACTTTATAATCCAGAAATTCGTCCATCCGGATTTACATAATCGCTACTAAAAATTACAGACGAATACGTTTTAACGAGAGCAAAGAATTTAAGAATTATCCTTCCATGAATGCTTATTATCCTATGTTAATCGAACAATGTTGCAAAAAAAAAAAAATTTTAATAAAATAAAATAAAATGGAATGACATTTACAAGGATATTTCTAATAAAAAAAAAAAAAAAAAATTCACACTTCATTCCATCTCACGTTTAACTAACAAAATGCAATAAAGGGATTGTATCATTGCTGAAAAAGAAACACAGTATGTGTGGTAAGTGTAAGTTTGTAAAAGGAAGAGAAAGAAAGAATGAGAATGTAAGAGGAATAAAAAAAAAAAAAGATAAAAAATCCTTCAGGATGCTAAGCATTATTCCGACTTTACATTTCTGGGATAATACCAACACATTCTCGGTACGTGTTTTTCCATGTTTACGAGGTACATGGGGGAAAATGTGCGACGATTCTACTCTGTTGCGGTATTTAATTATACCATGTGTACGATTAATTTTCTTTCTCTCTCTCTTATCCTTTAACCGTCACGTATTCCAAATTCCAGCATATTAACGCGTATCGAATTACACCATAAGAATACTCTTCCTTCTATTTACTCCTTTCAAATGTGTTACACGTTTCAATGTTTTATATTTTTATTAATAAATAAATGTTAAAACAGAACATTTTAAATACATTTTGTTTTAATAATCTTTTCATTATTATTTTCTAACGTGTTATTGAAGTGAAAACTTCTTTAGAATGGATGTGATTTGAAAAAATGTAACGGATCGGTAGGCGGCGATGTAACGGAGCGGTAGGCGGCTATGTAACGGAGCGGTGGGATGCAATGAGGTTTCATTCTCTCGAAACTTAGTTTTTTAAAGATTTCACTTCTAACACGTGTGATCTGCACACACGTTTCTTTTCTTTTTATATATACAGGGTGTCCCCAATATAACTATTCACGATTTTTTAAGTATTTATGATAGCCTGACAAATTTGAATCTGCAAGTTCGATTTAAAACTAATTCAATTAATTTCTACGTTATTTTCTATTAATCAAATGATTTCAATCTAGATAGAATAATTAATACGATGTATATTTAATTGATAATTAAGTTAAAATTACTTAGCAAACAAACTCTCTCTCTCTCTCTCTCTCTCTCTCCAGGTAGAAGCTTACGTTAGTCTAGATAGGAAATATGTATGTCACATAGATATAAGTTTAATTTTGAATTAGGAAGATATGTAGTAACTTGTATTAGGAAGAACATTATACACTAGCCATGAAACGATCTATCATTGACAAACTTTCGAAAATACAGAATATGTTCTATATATATATATATATATATGTCTGAGTATCGTTAAGTTCGTTCAAAAGCGTTCAGGTAAATTGTATGGGAAAGTAAATTAATGTTCGTGCTTCATTTAACAGGGAAGGAAGGAAGGTAGAAAGGATTTAGTGTATCGTACTAGAAGATGAATCGTGTTTCTAGAACCAAAGAAGATAATGTGAGTGAAAGGAGAGAGAGAGAGAGAGAGAGAGAGAGAGAGAGAGAGAGAGAGAGAGAGAGAGAGANAGAGAGAGAGAGAGAGAGAGAGAAAGAGAGAGAGAGAGAGAAAGAGAAAGATAGTTGCCAAATTACTAGACTTATTTTTGCGAGTGACGAGAGCGATTTACATTTAAACAAGCTCGGTGCATCTCTGGGAAACGAAAGTATACTTAAATCGAAAGCAAACGCATATTACATTTACATTTCATATAATATTCGTGTATGTGTATTTGGATAGGTATATATGTAAATATTTAGGGGATGAAGTAAAGGATTCAAAAAGATTAGTGAATGAAACGTATTTGAAATGGGTTGATATAATTTTAATTATTTATCTCTGAACAATACGATATCAAATTAAAAATGTATATTTAATGAAACAAAGACAGTTAAAACGAATTGTGTTAAATTTCATTTTTTGTTTTGTTTTGTTTTTGTTACCAGTGACGAAACGATTTATATTTTTGTTTTATTATTTATTGTATTTCTAGGAATTAACGATAATGGATATTCAAATCGATAACAAACAAATGTTACATTTAAATTTCGTAGAATATTCAAATATGAAGGATTTAAAAAGATTAACGGATCAAACGTATTTATAAAATGTCCGATATGATCTTAAATTTATTTATATCAACGAAATGAATATAAACTAAATAAAAGTAAAGATTATCAAATTATTAGACTTATTTTATACATGTAACAAAATGATTTACATTTAAACAAGCTCAATATACATATATATCATATATATTACAATAATAATAATTAATTATAATAATTAAATTAATTATTAAAATTTAATATATTTATATAATATAATTTCTATATTTAAATAAAGAAAAAAAAAGGATTTATTGCAAAAATAGTTTTATTTGGTTAGGTTAGGTTAGATTACGTTATGTGAATATCATTATACAGTTACTTATAATAATTATATTAAATTAAAAAAAACAAATTCGAAATTTAGAAAGATGATTAACCCATTATCAACCAATGGCCTTTTTTGGGACGCATTTTTAAATTATTTTCTTTTACAATAACTGCAACTTCAGAATGAAATATATTCGTTAAAATTATAAGATCGTACCTCGTGCTTCATGAAAATATTAAAAAATTCTCACTATTTTATTTTAAATTAATAAATAATGATATTAAATGATTTCTATATTTAAATAAAGAAAAAAAAAAGAATTTATTGCAAAAATAGTTTTATTTGGTTATGTTAAATTAGGTTATGAATATCATTATACAGTTAATTTAATTGTTTTTTTTCTTTTTTTGTATTTTCGTAATGGGTTAAATGTGATCGATAAGATGAAATCTTCAAAATCATTCAAAGTTACAAATCATAATAACAAAATATGTAGATTGATAAACATGATCGATAAGATGAAAATGTTCAAAATCAAATTTACAATTCAGTCATATTAGAAAAATATAACATAAATCATATACGAAAGTACAACTATATTACATTTTTATTCAAGAGTCATGCAGATGATAGGTTCGACTATAACTCGTAACAGAAAGAAAGAGAGAGAGAGAGAGAGAGAGAGAGACAGAGGGAGAGTGAGAGAGATAGAACGTGTTTACCAAATACTTAGGTTACTTGGAAGGTAATATTCATCCTATAGCTAGTAGTGTGTTTACCTTGTACGATAACTCTGATCGTGGGATAAACGATTCATCACTTACTTTTTAGTTTGAAAGCTTCTCGAAGAAATAGGGAATAAAAGATATGGGGTAGACGTTGAAAAATGAAGTTTCTTCGAGTTAACCGATAATATCTCTCGCAAGTTTAAAAGGGCTGAAAGAAATCAAAGAGAAAAGTACAACGGGAATGAAAAGGGTAAGAAACACAGAAAGAGTGGATAAGAAAAAAAAATAGAGAGATAAAGCAAGAGAGAGAGAGAGAGAGAGAGAGAGAGAGAGAAAGAAAGAGTGTATGAGATTGTGTATGTGTGTTGTGTGCGTGTATGTGTGTGTGAGAAAGAGTACGTTGAGAGTGGCACAGTCGGCTCTTAATTCATTTAATTATCTTAATGCAGAGTTACGGTTCGTACGGCCGCGGAACTCCGTATGGACTTACCCTATACTACACCCCCATACCACCCCTTCAACCTTGCACCATCGGTTATCTTTATTCGTGCGACGTCGCGCATACGTTCGCATTTCATTCTCACTCTCTGTGAATTTACGATCATCTAGTACGTGTGTGCGTACATCGTCTTTGTATCCTTTTATACTTCTATGATGCTTAATGTGTATACGAAAGATGAAACGAAAACGAAAGAGAAAGAGAGAGAGAAAAAATGAAACACCCAGAGAGAAAAAAAATTAAAAAAAACTCAGAAAGAGAGAGAAAGAGAGAGAGAGAGAGAGAGAGAGAATACGTGATTTTTATTTTTTTAGTCACATGTTTATATTTCGAATGATTTATACGAAAAATTATACACGTAAAATATGCACCTTAGTGTTTCTATTTTTTAATAATAATTCGAAAAAGTTGTTTTTGCAAAAATTAATAATATATAAATTAATAAGATAAATAATAATATATAAATTATAATAAATATAATATATATTAAGATTAGAATGCACTTTGTTGTAAAATGTTGATTTAATAACTATTACTTTTACTATTGAATAATATATTTATTATTCAAACTATTTAGTAAATTTTACCAACACACAAAATAATGCCACAATTAGAATGGAATATATAAAATAATAATACACGAAAAAATAGAAAAAGTAAGGTTATGTTGTACGTAAATTGGAATAATTGAATTGAAATACGATGCCATCTATTTAAAACTTGTAGTACCTAAAAACCTATTATAGATAACCTCTAAATAATAAATTCTTGAATTACAAATAAAAAATAAAAATAATTGTTATAAAAATTATCCTGTACCTTAAATTAAAAAAAATTACATAAAATAAAACCAATTTCATTAGAATCGGTTCAGTTGCTTCGAACTTCATGGGAAATCTTATGAACTTCATTAAAAATCAACAATGTGACATTGAATTTTGATATATAAAAATTAATAAAAATTATTTAATATATTAAATATAATAAATAAAACTTAATATAATCGAAGTATTGAAAAGTTCAGAATCAATTGATCGATCATAGTTTAGGTTTTTTCTGTATCTACACAGGTACATTTGCAACTTTAGTGAAGAGAGACAATTCAAAAGCTTTTCCTATTCCCCTACCCCCACCATTCTCTCACTCTGTCTCTCTTTCTATTTCTATCTCTATTTTCTCGTAACGTAATCGAAAGTCGAGCTAGAGGGTCGTTAAAATCGTAGTAAAGTTCCCGCTGATTTCTCTTTCCAGATTGGCGCTCGTTATCCCAGTAACTTGGATAGATCCTAGTGTGCGTTGAGAGAACGAACCGTCGTTACGAAGCGGAACGTAACCAATTTACTGGAAAGCTTCCGAATTGCACGAGCCAAAGAGCGAAACGTGCACGCATCCTGCGTCAAAATAGTTGCAAGTTTAAACCTTAAGGTTAGAGGATAGGACCGACCAAAGAGAGAGGATCATCCACTTTCGTGAACACAGATGTTTAAAACTTGTTCGATTGGAACGAGTGACCTTTCACTGTCTCCCTCTCTCTCTCTCTCACTCACTCTGTTATTTCTTTCTTTCTTTTTCAATTTTTTTTCTTTCACTATCTTTTTTTTTTTTTCACGGAATTAAGGGAAAAGCAAGCTTTGTTTGGAAAGCTTCTCTAGAATTAACGTTAAAATAAAATTAAAAAAATATACTCAAGAAATAAGTAGTTGAAATTTAACAAAAGAAAAGGAAACATTGAAACGAATGGAAAAAGTTCAACAATTACTGTAACTTTTATTTTTCTGTACTATTTCATTAATTATTATTGGATTGAATATCGTTACTTAAGATGTTTCAATTTATTCGATTAAATTGAGTGTAACTTCTTTTTTTATTTTTTATTATGAAATTATTAGAAAATACAATTTTTATAAATTATTCGAAATAAATATATTGAAAAAAGGAAATAGCAAAAATTGATAGAAAAAATAAGAATAAAAAAAAAAATAAAAACAATTAGAGTGTTTTTACAGTATCTCAGGTAGGTTAACAGGAAGTATATAAAAGAAGGGAAGGGAAGGGGAGGGGTGGAGAGGGGAAAGAATAGTAAGCGAAGATACGGTTGAAGTAGTATGAATGAATAATGGATAGACGAAGTATGCAGAATCTCTAACAGTATATATATATTTAGAACATCACCAATGCGAACCAAACGAAACGTGGAAGAAGAAGAAGAAGAAGAAGAAGAAGAGGTGGGGGGTGAAGGTAGAAATAGAGGTGGAGGTGGAGTTGGAGGAAGAGGAGGTTGAACGTAAAAAGCATAACGTGTTGCAGCAGAAAAGTATTCCTTTCAAGCTCTGACTCGTTCTCTCTCATTTTCCTTCTTTTTCCACAGTGTATAGAAAAAAAAAAAGAAAAATGAGCAAAAGAAAAAAGAAGGGTAAACTTTTCCAAACGTTAGAAGATCTTCAAAGCATACGAGAGTTATACCGGAAGTATTTTCGTACGAGTTTCGTTTTAAATACTTCGACTAGTTCGTAGTCTTCTTAAAATGATCGTTCAAACATCTTTCTATTTTTTGAATGAGAAATAAGCTTTTTTTTCATCCCTCACCTACTTCAAATATTAAATAACACTCACAATTAGTGAGTACTTCAATTTTATTCCTTTTTTTTTTTTTTTTGAATATGGTTCAATATGATTCAATTTCCAGATTTGGGAAAACTTTAATATTATTCTAATAAAATAATAACTGTAATTGTAAGTAAATGTAAGTTAGTAAGTTAGTGACACACATTTTGCATTTTTTTTTTTTTAATATGATTCAATTTCAAAATTTAGAAAAATTTTAATAACATCTAAGTAAAATAATAACTGCAATTGTAAGTAGAAGTAAGTTATTAGGTTAGCAAGTAATTAATTGCGGATTTTGTCGATAAGAGGCTTTATACAATCAGCAATGACTTAGTTGCCAACTCAATAGTAATTATGATACATATTTGGCATTTTTTGTTAATATGATTCAATTTCAAGATTTGGAAAGACCTTAATAACATTCTAGTAAAATAATAACTGCAATTGTAAGTAAAAATAACTTGATAGTTGTAATACACATTTTGCATTTTGTTTTTAATATGATTCAGTTTTAAGATTTAGAAAAACGTTAATAAAATTCTAGTAAAACAATAACTGCAATTATAAGTAAAAGTAAGTTAGTAGTTGTGATACATATTTTGCATTTGTTTTTGAAATATGATTCAATTTCAAGATTTGGAAAAACCTTAATAACATTCTAGTAACATGTAAAAACTAAGTTAATAGTTATGATACATATTTTGCATATTTAATAACGTTTCATGTATTTTTTGAATCCTTTAGACATGCAGAACATAATGCATAGAATATATATATAATATATTATATATCAAGATAACATCGGAAGCAACACATTGAAATAAGACGAAGAAATATAAGTTATATTCTCAATAAGAATAGAAAGAAAAATTTTCTATAAGGGAAAACTTTTAACGAGAAACATACATACAACATTGTCGATAGTAAGTACCAAAACTTGCACATAAATGTAACATAACATGATATTATACATGATATTTACATTGATATATAATAAAATATAAATCATTTAATTCCAAATTACTATTATAAGTACATTTATAACGATATCAGTTATTATAATACCACAATGTATTATATATTTGTTTTATTGATCAATTTAAACAAAATTATTTCTCTAACTATCATATCATCACTATTATATATATGCTACATACTTACATCATATCATATGATATGATAATACCATAATGTATTAAACATAATTCATAAATCAATTTAAACAAAATTATTTCTGACCCTATCATATCATCAGTTATGATAATACCATAATTTAGTATTTCATAGATCAATTTAAACCAAATTATTTCTATCACTAACATATCATCAATATCATATATATACTTCATTGTGGTATTATCATATCATCAGATGTGGTTCATATAATTCATGAATCAATTTAAACAAAACTATTTCTGACATTATCATATCATCACTATCATATACTACATTACATTATACTACATCATATGATCAGATATGATAATACCATAATGTACTATACATAATTCATAAATCAATTTCAACAAAATGATCTTAGTCACTCTATCTACCTAAATAACTATTACAATTCTTTGAGAATAATCTTCTAGCTATCACCACCACTACCCCTATCACCACCTACACCACCATGAAAGAAAACCACCATCAGTTTAATATAGCATCTCGACTATCTCAAAGTGCGAAGTAATGAAACGATGAGGTGAAAAGTAGCTACTAAGTAAGTAGTAAAATAAGGGTGAGTGTTCGGACTAGTAGTATGATAGAAGTAGTAGTAGTAGTAGCAGTAATAGATGATGATGGTGAAGGTGTTCAGGAGAAAGGGGTTAAAGTGTAGACTAACGAAATCCATTGGCCGGCTACTAATTAAGTGGCTAACGGTTTCCATCATCATCGCGTTCCCCAGGTTGTCTCGTCTTTGCTATCGTCCTTTCCTTCTTTCTACGTTGCTTCTTTAACGCGAATTACGTCACAGAACGGACACAGGACGAACTACGCTGAGAATGGTGGGGGAATGAGGAAGAAGTGGGGGAACGGGAAGCACCTTTAGCTCGAGTAAAATGAAAGTAATTGGATAATAAAATCTAGCCTAGCCAATGAGGCTACAGGAACAATATTGGAATTGTGAAGAAAAGAATTTACGAAAGGAAAAAGAGAGAAAGAGAGAATAGTTTAAAGATAGGGTGATGGGAGGAGGAGGAGGAGGAGGAGGAGGAGGAGGAGGAGTAGGAAGGGGGACAAAAGGGTAAGGAAAAAAATAAAAGCACAGAAAGAAAAGGATTTAAGCTTTATAATCGTGAGAGATTATGTCTGGTTGCAATGAATGAAAGAGGCGTTTAAAAAAAAATTGGTTCTACTGGTTGTTGGTTGGCAATGTGCCTACCACATTGCTTCTACTTTTATTTTTTCTTCTTCTTCTTCATCTTATTCTTATTCTACTACTATTATTACTTCTACTTATTCTATTTCATCTTCTTCTTATTCTATTGCTTCGTATTCTTTTTCGTTTGAATTCTTTGGTTTCTTCAACGGTACCTCAACTTTCCTCTTTCTCTTTCTTTCTGTTCACTGTAATTTTTTTTTTTTTACTGTGTAACCCTTTTCCTGTACTTTTATCTTTGTCGTTATAATCACGACGAAAGTCGGCACTTCGAAACGTCCATTTCTTAATGGATGCGGTGAGTAGGCCACTCACTCCTCGTAAAAGCTAATTCGATCATAGTAGTCAAATTAATTCGATAAATTATATTCGCTTGCGGGAATAAGTCTCCTAACTCCATTTTTTTTCTCTCTCTCTCATTTTATCTCTTAATTTTTTAATGAAATTTTTTCTCTCTTCTCACCTTTGACAGTGGAGAAGAGACAGGGGGTGGGGTTCGTTCTTCTATTATTTCTCAATTATAAATTACTACGAAAAACGTTCTCTTGCACATTTTTGTTATTAAATTTGTTCTATATTTAAATTAAAATACATACACACATACTCGTTCTAAAGTTATCTTGTGAAAGATCAAAAGAAAGATAGTTTCATTAATTTTTTATGATTTTCTTGTCTTTCGCTTTCTTTTTTTTTTTTAAATAAAATTCTTCATTTTTACACCTTTGACATGGTATTTTCTTATTTGGTTATCAATTATAAGAAAAAGGTTTGTAATTTTTTTTATAAAATAAAATGAAATAGGTGTTTTATTATATGTTAATATTTGAGGTTATCTTGTGAGAGATAAAAAGTTTTTAACAAGTTTCAAGCAATTTTAACACTGTCCTCTTTTATTTCTAGGTTACGAATTGCAACAAAAATATTTGCAATCTTATTTTATTTAAAAAAAGTACAAATACTTTAAAAAAATAAACTCGTGAAATATAAAAAAGGAAAGTTTGATAAATTCTACAATCTTTTGATTGTTTATCTCTCTCTTTTTCTTTATTTTTAAAATAAAATTTCGTTCTATTCGCACCTGTAAAACCTGTTGTCTTCTTTTTCTATATTAATTATAATATATATTTATATAGAAATAAATTCTAAATATAGAAATATATATTTTATATATTTTATATATTTTATTAATTTATTAAATTATTATTATTATTAAATTAAATTATTAAATAATTATTATGAAATATATTTTATATATTTTAATAATATTTCTACATTAAAAAAATTACAAAGAAAATTTCTGGAATTTAATTTCTTTCTTCAAAAAAAAAAAAAAAGCAAACTATGTAGAAACACACATAGAAATTATATTACACATGTACTGTAGTATACTGTCAAAATAATTTTTGTGTAAAATTAAAAAGATAATATAAAAAGATGACAAAAGTATTGATAAATTTTATTTAACATTTTATCTTTTTTCTTACACTTATAATACTTACTATTATTCTTTCTTACAAAACATAAGATTTTTCTTTATCAAGCCAATATAAGAAATGAAAGCTTTAACGATAAATGTCGTAGTCGTTATTAGCCTCGTTACTCGTAATGATCTCATCGATGCGAAAGTATCCGGCAATCGTGTCGCTTTGAATTTCTTGTTTTTTTTTCTATTTTTTCTTTTTTTTTTTTTTCCCTCCTCGATACAATACAATTGGAAATCATTTGGCTCTAATGAACTCATCGTAGAATTCGTTGCACGTTTTATTTTAAAACGATCGAGCCAAGAGGAATCTCGAACGTCCCCCTCCCCCCTTCTCACTCACACTCTCTCTCTTTCTCTCTCTCTCTCGTGAAAGAAAAACGCGAAAAGAAATGGAGAACTACCGCTATCCAATCAAGAACAAAAATGTTTTCTTTCTTTCTTTCTCTTATCTTTTACTTTTCTCTTTTTTTTTAATCTTTCTTTCTTTTTCTTAGAAAAGTCAAAGATTTGTTCGTTTTCTAACACGAAAAATATCCATTTACCGAAGAATTTTCACCAGACTGGATCAGACGAGAAAAAACCCAATCCACCCAATCCACCCCCTTAGCAGACACGTGAAAAATCTTCAAAGTCTCTAAGTAAGTATTTTCTTTCATCCTTTTCTTTCTTTTTTTTTTTTCTTTTTTCTTCGCTAATTTCGAATTCTACTCGCGTGAATCCTCTATCTCTTTTTCTCTTTTTATCTGTGTGTGTGTGTGTGTGTGTGTGTGTCTGTCCGACTCGTTTATCAAATCCTCTTTCTCTCTATCACCCGAACCATTTTTTTTTCTTCTTCTTCTATCTCATTTTCAAAAGAGAGTATAGTGCGATCAAAGAAGTAAAGATGAGTTTGCCGAATGTCTAATGAACGTTGTGAAAGAATCGATCAATTTTTCCTGAACGTCAAACCAATAGTAGCACTTTTACGATTCCTCGTTATCTCTTATGTGGATCGTTATCACGTAGCCTTTTACAAGACTATGTCTTCTTCATCCCCTTCTTCCCCATGCACACACACCACATACATATATATAATCACACATATATATACAGGGTGATTCACCAGCTCTTGTCACCTAAATAGCTCTGAAAGTATGATAGTAGCAGAAAAATAGATGAAAAACAAGTTGCATGCTAAGTTCGGGACTATAATATGACATTAGTATTTTTCTGTTAGGTTGAGTCATTTACGAGGATTATTAGTCAAATTTGTTTTTTTAAATACAATGGTATATTTTAATACTTATTTTCGGATAGCGGCTTTTAAGACGAATCCAATGATATGCAACATTAAATACAAGACTTGACAATGACCAATAAAAACAATTCGGAAAATATCTGTTCCGTCTTTTGTCGAAACAACTGAAGAATGACGCGACCACGACGCCACCTGGATTCGAAAAAGCTGTATTTTGGTCGACTTGTTCGCCAGTTTTTAAGTTAGTTGATCTTCAAAAATATTAATGTTGCATATCATTGGATTCGTCTTAAAAGCCGCTTTCCGAAAATGAGTATTAAAATATAACATTGTATTTAAAAAAATAAAGTTGATAAATAAATTTTAAAAATGAATTAACCTAGCAAAAAAATACTAATGTCATATTATAGTCCTGAATTTATCATCAAACTTTTTCTGAATAAACTTTTTTGTTGCTGTCATATTTTCGGAGCTATTTAGGTGACAAGAGCTGGTGAATCACCCTGTATATAATACATACATATAATCACACATATATTATACATACATACATATATACATATTCTATATACACACGTATAATCTATACGGGGTGGTTTTGCATTTTACATGGGAAATACACCCTCGTTTCAAACGGCAAGTGAAAGAGAGAGAGAGAGAGAGAGAGAGACAGAGAGATAAAGGATAAAAAAAGAAAGTGAAAGTGAATGAGAGTGAGTGAGAGAGAAAATACGGATAGAGATCTTGCAAAGGACGAAAAAAAAGGGAGGAAATCTTTTGCTGAAAAAGGGAGTGGGTGAGTTTGGGGGGGGGGGGGTTGTAGGAGAAAGAAGGTACGAACTAACTGAACGAATTGAACGAACTGAACGAATTGAACGAAGAAACCAACCTCGTCGTCCTCTAACGATGAATACGATATTTCATAGAACGAAGCGCGACACAAACCACCCTGCCACCCCTCTGGGTAGCGGCCACCCCTCTTTTCGAAAAAGCCTCGGGGGCAAAGTTTCGAAGGCACAAAGACGTCGTGTCGTGTCGCGTCGCACCTGTTATACATACGGAAGTTGAAGGGGGTGTTGCGAACGTCTACTTCGTATCATACTGCTAAGCGTATGTACGAAGCATTATACATTGGCATTAACGATGCAACGAAATAACGAGGGTGCCGACAACGACGATGAGGACGAGGACGAGGACGAGGACGAGGAAGAGGACGAGGACGACCGAACCAACTCGAGTTTTCTTTCTTTTTACTCTCTCTTTCTTTCTTTCTTTCTTTCTCTTCTTCACCCTTCTTCTAACTTTTTCTTTTTATCTTTTTATTATTTTTTTTCTGGGGGGGGGGAGTTGGAAGAAAAAGATAGCATCCCTTATTTCTTGTGAAAAATAAAATGAAAGAAATAAATGATAAAACGAATTTTTGTCAATCGATAAATGGGGTTTTTCTGTTCATGATGATGATAATGTGTTTTATTGAAAATGGTTATGTTTTTGAAAATGATTACTGTATTTTATTTTATTTTGTTTCATTTATTTAAGTATTTAATAGATTGTTGAATTTTATGATTTATTTAATAATACAAAATGATGTATTATTTTATGACCGAGTATAATTGATTGATTTTTAAATTATTATTTTCATATTAATGAATAAAATATATGAAATATAATTAATGATAGAGTATTATTGATCATTATAATTAATTATTACATTTATTTATTTAAAAAGTATGAAATAGAATTTTAGAATTTATCATGATTGATCTTCACAATGAAAGATTTATATTAAAAATAAGAAAATTGTAATAATATACAGGTGTTAGAATAATAATAGGTGTTAGAATCTTAGTCAAAATAATTTTAAAAATGACTGATAAAATTCACTTTAGAATAATCTTCTCACATCTATTTTTCTCTCTCTTTCTCACTATAACTTTCTTCGAAACTGAATTTCATACTTCATTTTCTCGTAAAGATAATAAATTATCGAAGGAATCACGGTAGGTATAACTATTCAGAAACTTTCAAATATGATTTAGAGGGAAGATTTCCAAGCGTTTATGTTCTTTCGTGAAACAATAAAGTCGAAAATGTATTTCTTAAAGTTTAGCAAAGTAACGATATCATAAACTTTACCTCGAATCTAATAAATTCTTTTTTTATTTCAGTAATACACACTGTTATACCTATATGAACGCATCTACATTATTCATAAAAATATTCAAACATTTATTCTAAAAAAAATAATATTAATTGTGTATATTTTTATAAAAATTCAGTGTCACATTGCTGGTTTCAAGTGAAGTTCAACGTTTTGAAGTTTTTTAGAGTCAGTAATTTTTAACTGATTTTAATGAAATTTGGTTTATTCTGTGTGATTTTTAATTACTTAAAATATAATAATATATAATTAATAAGATTAAGATCATTTTTATCACAATTATCTTGTATTATTTATTGCTAATTTAAAGATTGATTATTTAGAGGTTATCTAGGTCTCTAAGTTGTTTAAAAATTCAATAGATGGCGTCGTATTTCAATTCAATTATTTCAATTTACATACAACACACCCTTCTTTTTTATATTTTTTCGTGTATTATTATTTTTTTATTTTAGTAATACACATTGCTATACATATACGAACACATCTACATTATTCATAAAAATATTCATACATTTATTCTAAAAAAAATAATATTAATTAGATATCTTTATAAAAAAATTCAGTGTCACATTGTTGGTTTCCAATGAAGTTCAGAGTTTTGAAGTTTTTTAGAGTCAGTAATTCTGAATCAATCATAATGAAATTTTATTTATTTTGTGTCATTTTTAATTACTTAAAATAAAATAATATGCAATTAATAAGATTAAGATAATTAAGATCATTTTTATCACGATTATTTTGTATTATTTATTGCTAATTAAAGATTTATTATTTAGAGGTTATCTACGTCTCTAAGTTGTTTAAATATTCAATAGATGGCGTCGTATTTTAACTCAATTATTTCAATTTTCAACATAACCTTACTTTTTCTATTTTTTTTCTTATTATTATTTTATGTATTCCATTGTAATAGTGGTTGTTATAATTTACTAAATAGTTTAGAATTATATTAAATCAATATTTTATAACAAAACTACACTAACTCGTGGTAGGAATATCCTAGTATATATATAATTAACAAAAAAAAAATAAAAATTGTTCAAAGTACTGGTAAGAACAAAAAAAAAATAAAAAACAAAAAGAAGAACATTCCTTTATAGTTAACGGTATCTACGTTAGAAGATCTCTAATAACAGGTACCACATGATACACGTGGTTTCTCTAAAGGGTCAGAGAAGTACAACCAACAGAAGATAGAAAGATCTATATATATATATATATAGAGTTACTCTCTCTCTTCGTTTTCTCTACAGAACCATAGAAGTCACTCTGTTTGGTAACATGCTGGTAATTACCGATACCACCTTTAACGCATCGACCTGGTAGTTCCATGTTCCTCTAGTAACCAAGACGCTTCTGTAAAGGACTCACAGTGAGAAAATGTCTCTCTTGTTCTATTAATAAGATAGAAAGAGATGGATACTAGATAAATAGACATATATGTGAATAGTAAGTGTAAGCTAACGCATACACACGTATGTGTGTTTCAGGTATACGCAACCTGTTTATATGGAAAACGGAAACTTCATCGTTGCGAAGCGGGTCTTCTTCCTCCTGTCCACACACACATACATATATATACACATATGTAAAGTTATGCATACGTGAATCGAGTATATGTTAGTTTATATATGTATGTATGTATGTATGGGGAGTAACAAGGCAGAAATACGCTCTTACACAGAGGCTTGTCCGTACGCGTGGATTATTCGGGACCGCACGGGCCGCTTACATTTCCGAACGGCTGCGTAGAAAACGGATACGACGACGTCCGACGAATTACGCTCGAGGTACCACGTTCTGGACCGTACGAAACCTGACGTGACCTCTCTCTGTTACCATTTCCGGCCCTTTGACCTCATCTCATATTGAAATTATATTACTTGTTTTTTTTTTTTTAATCTCGAATCTTTTCGAGAAGAAGGAGTAGAAAAAGATAAAGGTGAATGTTTTTTTTTTGGGAAGACATAATTTTTTTTTCCCTATGTGCGTGGGTATTAGTGGGTTTCTGTGTGTTTGTGGAAGTTATGTAGGAAAAGATTAAGGAGATATACTAAAGTATGAAATTTTATGGAGATCTTCTTTTGATTTTAAAACGTGTAAGAAAGAGTGAGAGAGTGAGAGAAAGTGTGTGTAAGAGAGAGAGAGAGAGAGAGAGAAAGATTATTATTATTATTATTCTACTTAAATGTCCTAGTAATAAAGTGTTATAGTTAATGGAACTTTTGAAAAAGCTGTTAAAGTACATGAAATGTTTTCAAGAAGATGAGATTATGATAATGTCATATCTCGACTTTAAAAAGGTTATATCTCGTGTCAGATGAAAGTGGAATTTTAAATTGTTAGAGAAAGAGATTTTTTTTTCCTTATTATATAATAGAGAGAAAAAAGAAAAGGTCTCTTATTCATTTCTGATCGTAGAGAATTGTAGATTAGATTTGTGGTTAATTATGGTCGTTCGATTGGCTCGTTTAAAAGAAATTCAAATACAATTTGTAAAATTTGAATCATTTTTTTTTTAATTTTTTTTTTAGTTTTTTTTTTTTTACTTAAGAAACAATTTTAAGAATGTAAAGACGATATAATCGTTAAAATAGCAATTGTAATTGAATTTAATTGTCGCGTTTAGGTATTTACTTTTTAAGTGGCTTAAAATAGACGATATTCACGTTTAAGTCTAGGTGTAAAACAAGAAAGAAAGTAAAATGTAGGATTCGTAACTAGACTTGCTTTTCCTACGGGGTTTTTAGTAGTCCGAGCGGTAATTACATACATACTTTAGTTTTCAGAACGTTACTCCGACTTTTATTGGTGTTTGGGTGGAGTTTCGAGAAACTACTTGCTCTTATATATACCTTTTAAACGTGGAAAATACATATACAGAGACTTAATAGCAGTATGACCACTATCACAATTATACGATCTCCATCATCAACACAACTATTACTAGCATCACCATAGTTGGAGTCGTAGAAGTATTCGTAGTATTCGTAGTATTCGTAGTAGTAGTAGTAGTCGACAGAAAAGTAAAATTATTCAATTAGCTTGAAACAGCCCGCAGGTCGTGGCCAAGAGCGGACTCATTAAGAGCCAACTTAAGAGGATTTGCACGAGGTAAAACTAGGTCGGTGGTGGAACAACGATTCCAACCAACCGCTGGAAAGGTATTATTAGTATTTTGTCTTGGTGCCAAGTTGACCTCTATGAAGATACCATGGGGAAACTTCTTTTCTTTTCTTTTTTTTATTCCAACAAAAAAGAAGAAGAACAAAATCTTGAGAAGAGTAATGAAAAGAGTTGTACAATCAGTAAGAGTCTTAAAAAAAAAGAAAAGAAAAATAAATTGAAACAAAGATACAAACAAACTGAGCCTGAAACGTCGTAGGAAAGTTTTTTTTTTTAAAAGTGTATCGTTAATTCGTGTGAATATGTAAAAGAATTGGTTATTTCGAGTTTTTATAGTGAATGGTAATGTTTTATTTTACACGACGAGTATGCACGTCAAATGCACCATAGTAGAGAATTGGTCCGACGTGTATACACGTCAAACGCACTTAACTGGTTAAAAGATAAATATTAAAAATACGCAAAAAAACGTAAAATAATTGAATTGTAATACAGTGCCATCTATTGAAAACTTACAGTACTTAAAGACTTAAATATAACCTCTAAATAATAAATCCTTAAATATAAGGAATAAATAATAATAATAATAAATAATAATAATTAAATATAATAATAAAAATAATCGGAATAAGAACTTTTATCTTAACTTGAACCTAACTTTATCCTAAGTTGAAAAGAATCAAACAAAATAAAACAAATTTCATTAAGATGGGTTCAGTAGCTTTGAACTTCATTGGAAACCAACAATGTGACCCTAAATTTCTATATATATATATATATATTTTTTTCCTTTTCAGTGGTTTGAACGTTTCCTTAAGGGCTTCCGCACCATCGGAGGGTAACCGCTGCTGGTAGTTCCGGAATTCCTTATGTAAATGGCTATCCGAATAGCTGCGAGCGTTGGTAAAGGACTACCAGAGAATGGTGAAGGGTTCGGAGGGTATAGGGAAAAGGGATGACGTTGTGAAGAAGGGTGAAAAAGAAAGAAAGAAAGAAGAAGCAGAAGCAGATAAGGAACTCGCGGTTTTTTACACGAATTGACCTCCTACGTGCTTTTACATACACCCATACATACACATATATACATACACGTATGTATATTAAACGTGAATGTATATAAATACACAATACGAATGTGGAAAAGGTACACACGACTAACATAAGAGGATATCGTGTTGGGGTGTTATCTCGCAAAGGGTGTGCAGTTAGACTTTATTGGATATGGTAGGAGAGTTGCCAAAGGGCTACGCTTTTTCAAGAAAAAGAGAAAGAGAAAGAAAGATTTCTCGTCTTGATGCTTTTCACGCTTGCTCGCGAGAAAGGTAGAAAAATATAAGAAGAGGGAGTAATAGTGTATAACACCCCAAACCTCCACCCCTTAACCCTACTCTTATTCCTACCTTCATCTTTTCTCTCCCTTGTCTGTTATACGAGGCTGTCTCTGAAGAAACAAATATGTTACTGGATTTATATTGGGTAGCTGGGTGAGAGAAACTTCTTTTTTCCCTTTCCGGGTAAAACGTATTTTCCTTCAACCCTAGAACACTAAATTATCGGGAAGGGAATACGTGCTCTCGATAACTTGACCAACTATGATGGCTTTTTACGTTTCTACTTTATTTCTTTTATTTATTTCATTTTTATAAATTGTGTTAATTTGTTTCGTTGTTTAAATTGTTTTAATTTTATTGCTTCAATTATATCTCGATTAATATTTTTAAATTTTGTATTTATATGTATAGTTGTAGAAATGAATTTAGGTTATGTTCAGCAAGAATTTTTCGTCGTATTATTTTTATTTCATTAACTTGTCAATCAATGAGGTTTTATTTTTTTTTTGGTTTTGTTCTTTGTTGTTATTTTATTAATATATTTATTGATCCTTTGAGTATTTGTATTAATATTAATAAGTAATTATTTAAATTAATCTTGTCGTCATATTTTAAAAAAGGTAGATCATGTGTGTATCACATATTTTAATGTTATACAAGTATATAATATTTTTTGTTAATTATATATGATAATATTTATATAATAATTAATATTATAATAACATATTAGTATTATTATTACTTATATTAATATTATAATAATTAATATTATATTAATATATTAATATTATTATAATTATATATAATAATTAATATTATAATAACATATTAGTATTATTATTACTTATATTAATATTATAATAATTAATATTATATTAATATATTAATATTATT
>NW_015148981.1:2226976-2244953 GCF_001465965.1 Polistes dominula | reverse complement strand
AATATTATTATAATTATATTTTAATATAATATATAATATATAAATATAATATAATTAATTATATGTATATCTATATATCTATATTATATTATTTTTATTATAATATTATTAATTATTATATATTATATATTATATTAAAATATAATTATAATAATATTTGTTTTTCTATTAGATATGATTTATTTAAATTTTATCTTATTCATTTCGTAGATAGAAAAATGGTTAATATGTTTTATACAAGTATATAAAAATTTGTTTTCATATTAGATGATATTATTTATTAAAATCTCATCTTATCGATTTCCTAGATAGGAAATAAGCTAATATCATAAATTCTGATTTTATTTATTTATTGAAGGAAATGTACGTTTCCTTTTTACCAACTATATCATTTTTATTTGATTTTTTTATTTCATTTTATTTTATTTTATTTTATTTTATTTAGGAAATATGCAAGAATGATAGAAAGGTAAAAATGTAAGGGTAAGAGAGAACGATAAGAATAAAATAAAAGTAAAAGGAAAAAATATATATGTATATATGAAAAGATGTTATCTCGATCAAGATAAAATAGAAAAGAAAAATATAGAGATAAGAAAGTACACGAAGTGAGGACGAAAGCAAGTTGAATAATACAAAACCGTGGGACAGACGATACGATTGCAAGAGCATCCGGTACCCCACCCAACCCGTTGGTGGGATTCGACATAGACCGGCGACAAACTCGAACGCATTTTACTCCGTGGGATGCATAAAAATTCATAAAGAGTCGGTTCTTGCATTATTCAAGGGGTCAAAAGTAGAGAAAGAGAAAGAAGTATCCTTCGTGACAGAGAAAAGTACGGAATCATTATAATTTTGATGCTTCTGACATTCGTACGAAAGTTCTATTTTTATACCCTTTTCTTTATCATTCATACACACACACACACCCACACACTGATAACCATTATCTTTATTTCATCGTCTTTAATTTTTCATTTTTTTATGTTTAGATTTTTTTTTTTATATGAACAAGAAAAATGGAGAGGGAATTTCATGTATTTTAAGTTTTTTTTTTTATTAGATTTCTATTTTTATTTATATTTTTTCTTAAGAATTTTATTTTAAAACAAAGCTGGAATATTTTTAATTTTTTATTTTTTTTTATTTTTTTAATTATAGATTTGTGTATTTCAGACACAAATAAGATAATATAGAATCATTTTTTAAATTACTGGATAATTTTTATTTTTATTTTTATAAGTTTGTTTTTCCTAACCATTAATTTGACATTTAGTCACATTTAAATTTTGTAGGAAATAATTTAAGAAAATAATTAAAATTATTTTATTAATACAAGAAAAATATTAAAATTATTTAATTAAAATAAGAAAATTACAAAAATTATTCTATTAATATAGGAAAATTATTAAAATTATTTTAATAATATAAGAAAAATATTAAAATTATTTAATTAAAATAAAAAAATTACAAAAATTAGTTTATTAATATAGGAAAAATATTAAAATTACTTTAATATGTATAATATTATATTATAATATGAAATAATTTATTTATTTATTATATTATAATATTATATTAAAATAATAATTATATAGAATTATTAAATTTATTTTATTAATATAAGAAAATTATTACATTAGTAATGTTATTCCTATGTAATCTTTATCTATTTGATATTTAATCAAATCTAAATTTTTTACAAAACAATATAAGTAAATTATTCAAATTACTATCCTCATTTTACCCCATTGTATTTTTTATTTATTAAACATTGAATCAGATCCAAATTTTCTACTAAATAATATAAAAAATTGATTACTTGCCTAATATTATTCTTTTGAATTTTTTATCTTTATTTATTATACGTTCTTCTGATCGGCTTTAAGAGTATTTATCGATCGAAGGAACATATCCCTAAAGATATTTATCCTGTAACCCTCTAAATCCGTGCGGAGCATACATATACACATTATATACACATACATACATATATATATAYACATACACAGTAGAAAAAGAATGAAGTAAAAGAAGAAGAAGGAAAAGAAGAAGACAGAAATCGACAGAACGCATGAGTCAGAGGCTTGAAAACTAGGATGCTTCTCGCGTAGGCGACACGCGGCAGGACTAAAGCGATCCATTAAATTCAAGGCGAATTAGCGTCAGACCAAAGGGACAGGGACAGGGACAGAGACAGGGACAGGGTAGAGCAAGCAACCCAGCAATCGAACCAGTCACGAATTTAGATACGATTTCCGAAGGGGACGAGATGCTAGGAATGGAATAAAATGGATGAATGAATGGATGGATGGTTGGATGGTTGGAAGGAATGAAGGAAGTTAAAGAAGGAAAGAACGAGGAGAAGATTGGCATCGATTTTCTTTCGACTTGGTCCATCAGACTGTAATAGAGAAAGAGAAGATAGAAAGAAGAAAAAAAAAAAAGAAAAAGGGTGAGAGAAAAGTAGAGTCACGTACGGTTGTCAAATCTCTCACGAAGGGCGCCAAGTCAACTACGATGAAACTCGAAAACTGCGAACGAAGTGAAAGTCTAAAAGGAAGTTGTAGAGATGAAGTATTAAAAAAAAGTACGAATAAAAACAATAAAAAAAAAAAAAAACAAGTAGACGAATGAAAAGAGAAGTGGATGAAACGTTATCAGGAAAATAGTAAAATCTTATGAGATTCAAAGTTGATCTAATAATAGGTTTAGTAATTTAAGTAAAGGATGAGATAAAGAAGAAGATTTTAGGATTTCATAAAATTATATGGGATTTGAAATAGTAGCATTAATCCTCTGAGTGCTATGGACTCATATATGCGTTTGGTAAAAATTACTAATCTTATCGTTCGAAGCATACACGTGTTTGTTCATATTTGTGTTAAATAATTTAATGTTTATATTAATTAATTAAATTATATTCACACAAAGGAATTTTAATTCTTTAATATTATTTATTATTAGAATTTGATTAATTCTACTTACTAAACTACTTAGTAGTACTTAATACAATACTACTTAGTACTATTCTACTTAACTACTTCGTAGTACTTACTACTATTGTTCTTAACTACTTCGTAGTACTTAGTACTATTCTACTTAACTACTTCGTGTACTTACTACAATACTACTTACTACTTAGCTACTAAATTAATTCTACTTAAAATATACTGTTTCTACAAAAACATTTTAGGTAAAAGGATTCAGCCTAAAAGGGTTAATTAAAGATAATCATGGTTATAATAAATGAATAATAGTAAAATAATAAGACTTATGAATGAATAGATAGTTTGGAATTTAAAATAGCAAATTAGTTGTTATTATTGTTTTATTATTAGTATAAGTATTAGTAGCAGGTGAAAAAGTAATGTCGTTTCTATGCATGTGAATTTTTATATTTTAATCAAAAACCGATTGATTTTGATCTGTTTAGTATTAAAAATTTGCATACTAGATGAAAAAAGGTTGGTGATAATGAGGGTAATTACATTATGGATTAAAAATAAGAACTTGTTAAGAATTTATTTGTTTGAATTTAAGGTTAGAAACTGGCATTAGTTTCTGGGGCAACTATTAATAGCAGTAATGATAGTTGTAATAGTTGTAGTAGTAATAACAGTAATAGTATAGTAATAGTAGCATTAAATAAAGATAATAGTGGTTATAATAAATGAATGATAGTAAAATGATAAGACTTGTGAATGAAGATATCGTATGGAATTTGAATTAGTTGTAATAATTGTAGTAGCAATATTATTATTGTATTATTATAAGTGTAAGTATTAATAGTAGATGAAAAAATAATAGTACTAGTATAATAGCAGTAATAATTGTAATAATAATGTTGATACTTGTAGTCAATGAAGATAAAGAAAAATAGATAGAAAATTAAAGATGAAATGTTAGAATACAGTAAAGTCATACAGAATTCTAAGTAGTATTATTAAATTTATAATTGATGAGGAAAAAGTAGAAGAAGAGTAGTAAATAGAAAGATAAAAAGTGTATAGGATACACCATAGAAGCATCACACATGGGGATTCCAAGTAGTGAAAGTAATTTTATACAAAATTCAAAGTAAAGTTAGAAGAATGAAGAATCATTTTGTTTTGAAACATTAAAATTAAATCATTTAATTGTAAGATACCAAGTAGTAGTATTACTGATATTATAATTGATAAAAAAAAATAACAAGGAAAACAAGAATGGTTTTTATGACAAAACCATAGAAATATCAAATTGGGTAATTCAAAGTAGTAGAAGTAATTTTATAAAATATTCAAAGAGAAGAGTTGGAAGATTAAATTATTCTATTTATTAAAGTTAAATCATTTAAAATTTCAAGAAGTAGTATTACTAATATTATAATTGATATAAAGAAGATAAATATAATAAAATAATAATTTTAATAATCCTATATTAAATGTATATAAATTTAATAAGATAAATTTTTATATGTGTGTGACAAAATCATAGAAATATCAAATTGGGTGATTGAAAGTAGTAAAAGTAGAAAATTTAGAAGATTCTGTTTTGGAACATTAAAATTAAATCATTTAATTGTAAGATACCAAGTAGTAGTATCATATTAAAATATATCCAATTGGCCGATTTGAAGTATTGGGTTGGCAACTAAGTCATTGCTGATTTTACAAAGCCACCTATCGACAAAATCCGCAATTATTTACTTGCTAACTCAATAGTACAATATTATAGTGAATGAAAAAGGAAACAAAAAAGAGAAATAGATAAAGAATAAGAATAAGAGGGGGGAAAAAAAGAGATGAAAAGAGGCGTCGGAATTACATTTCGATGACATCGTTTGTCAGTAGTGACCAAGATTATTAGGTTTACGAGTGCACTCGTTGCTCCTTCACGTTCGACCTGAAGTATCGATAAGAAGGACATATGAGAACGATATATAATATACGCTCGATCACACAAACATATATATATATGTACATACACCTACACATATATCTAAGAGAAGAAGAGATGGTTGGTCGAGCGGATAAGCCATTGACGGATTTTTCTCTTCCTTTTTATCGACATCGACTACTAGCAAGGCTCTCGAGACGTATCTGAAGCTTTTCTCGTCCACCCACACCCCCTCACATTCACCCCATACCTCCTCACATCCACCCCAACCCCCTCACGTCGACCCCCATCCACCAAATCTCAAACTCTACCTAAATCTCCACTT
This sequence comes from Polistes dominula, assembly GCF_001465965.1. The sequence continues at coordinate 2,239,744 of NW_015148981.1, read as the reverse complement.
TCTCTTCCAAACCTTTTCTTTTTGTTTTTTTTTTTTATTTTTTTATTTTTCTTTTTCTTTTCTTCTTTCTCTTGATTTGTTCTTCTTTTTTTTTTTTTTATCAAAGAATCGTTCTAGCACGATCTAGCCGAAAGGCATTTGGAAAACGTCGAACTAGGGTTAAAGAGAAATACGCGAAGCGGAAAAATCTCGCGATGGTTAAGGATCGGACCACCCTTTTTCTTTTTCTATCCACGAATTCTCAGTTAAAACTAGGATTTTATCGATAGATTTTGCCATTCGAATTGGAGGTATTATCTTTGATTTTGATCCAATTTATCCTAAAGAAATGAAATTGATTTTTTTCGGGAGTTTTGTTTGTTTGTTTGTTTTTCGAAACAGATATTTGGGGTTTGGGACTCTATAAAATGTTCTAATTGTAAATGATAATAGGGATAATTATTTTTAACACTAGATTTAGGGATGTTTTGTTAATTCATTTGTTCATGACTTTATAAACATTGTTTGAACGAAGGGGTGTAAGTAACAGAGGGTTGGAATTAATATTTACGTATATTTTATTATTTTTATTATTAAAAAACCAACATATGTTTTTAAAAAAAATAATATGTAATTATGTTGAATGAGTCAAATTGGGTCAGTTCGTAAATCTAGTGTTAACATAGTACAATATTTTAATTATAATTATTATATTGTAATATTATCTCAAATTTGATAAAACATTATTAAGTTGATTGATACGTAATTGGGGTTTTTTTTTTTTCAAAGTGTTAATAAACGATAAAATAAGTCTCGTTTTTTTATTTTCTTTCGACAAAACTCGCGTTCATGGTTGTGCTATAATTTTAATTACTACCACTACATTGTAATATAGCAAACAAAAAAAATTTAATGTAATTTTCGTATTTGTCTGACCGTGTAAAACTGAATTGCAGCAAGCAAGTGCAGCAATGTAAATGAAATTTCTTCTGCATTCCTTTAACCGTGTCAAATCAAAATCGTGTTTGTTATTCGAATTTCGATGTAAATCCAGATCTCATCTAACATTTAAATCATTTATTTATTTTCAATTAATTAATAATAATACTATATTAATAACATTATTTATTATTAATATCTAAAATTATTTATTTGTAAGTACTCATATAACTTAACTTTAACAGTGTTAAACTAAAATCGTATTATTATTCGAATTTTGATGTAAATGAAAATTCTAATTAATATTTAAATCATTGTTTTTGTTTACGATTAATTAATACCACCATATTAGTAACATTACTTATTATTAATATTTAAAATTATTTATTATTAAGTATATAACCTAATATAACTTAACTTTAATAGTGTTAAACCAAACTCGTGTTATTATTCGAATTTCGATGTCAATCTTGATGCTAACTAATACTTTCATTTTTTTTTTTTTGGTTAACTAAAAATACTGTTATTAATAATAATGTTAGTAATATTAAATTATTATTAATATCTAAAATTATTTATTTTTAAATATCAATATAACCTAACCTTAACACTGTTAAACCAAAATCGTGTTCTATTCGAATTTCGATGTCAATCTAGATGCTAACTAATACTTTACTTATTTTTTGTTTTTTGGTTAACTAAAAATACTGTTATTAATAATAATGTTAGTAATATTAAATTATTATTATAATTTAAAATTATTTATTTTTAAATACCAATATAACCTAACCCTAACACTGTTAAACCAAAATCGTGTTCTATTCGAATTTCGATGTCAATCTTGATGCTAACTAATACTTTAATTATTTTTTTTTTTTTGGTTAACTAAAAATACTGTTATTAATAATGATGTTAGTAATATTAAATTATTATTATAATTTAAAATTATTTATTTTTAAATATCAATATAACCTAACCTTAACACTGTTAAACCAAAATCGTGTTCTATTCGAATTTCGATGTCAATCTTGATGTTAACTAATACTTTAATTATTTTTTTTTTTTGGTTAACTAAAAATACTGTTATTAATAATAATAATAGTAACATTAAATTGTTATTTATATCTACAATTATTTATTTTTAAATACCATTATAATCTAACTTTAACAATTTTAAACCAAACTCGTGTTCTATTCGAATTTCGATGTCAATCTTGATGCTAACTAATACTTTAATTATTTTTTTTTTTTGGTTAACTAAAAATACTGTTATTAATAATAATGTTAGTAATATTAAATTATTATTATAATTTAAAATTATTTATTTTTAAATATCAATATAACCTAACCTTAACACTGTTAAACCAAAATTGTGTTCTATTCGAATTTCGATGTCAATCTAGATGCTAACTAATTCTTTAATTATTTTTTGCTTTAAATTAACTAAAAATACTGTTAATAATAATAATAATAATAATAATAATAATAATAATAATAATAATAATAATAATAGTAACATTAAATTATTATTAATATCTACAATTATTTATTTTTAAATACCAATATAATCTAACCTTAACAATTTTAAACCAAACTCGTGTTCTATTCGAATTTCGATGTAAATTGAGATCGTAACCAATACTTAAATCATTTTTCTTTCAATTAACTAATAATACAATATTAATAACATTAAAATAATATTCCTATCTAAAATTATTTATTTCTAAATTCTCATAAATCATATAATAAATCTATAACATTGATGCGTATTTTCCATCAGTTAAAAAAAATAAATTCTAAATAAAAACTCTTGACACTCGTTTCAAAAATTGTTCAAATCTATTTTCGTGAACTAAAAACAAAAGAAAGATAACGAGAACGAAAGAGAGAAAGAGAGAAAGAGAGAAAGAGGATTTGATTAACGAGACATCGCGTGAAGATAAATAACGACAAGAATTCGATGTGTCTGTACAAAAGAGGGAATGGGTTAGAAAGGGGGTGAAAACGGGGAACTGAGGGGTTGGAGGGAGGGAAAGAGGACTGGTAGAGTCATACAGAAAACGATCGCGTGCGAAATATCGATGGGAGTAAACGAAATAAGAGAACAGAAGAAAAGAGAAGTGAAAGGAAGGGAAAGGGTAGCAAAGGGAAAGGAAGGGAAGGGAAAACGTAGTCTTGGATGTTGAAGCTGTGCCGGGGTACACCACTACTACCGGTTAAAGTACAAGAAGGTGTAATAAAAATTCAGCTTGGTCGGCCATCGCACGAACGACACGCACCGCGCGTATCTTTACGGTGGCCCATAAAGCCGCGTAATTGTGAAATATTGCCAGGCGTGGGCGATACTTGTGCGATAAAAAAGAAGAGTCTCACACAGAGAGAGAAAGAGAAAGAGAGAGAGAGAGAGAGAGTCAGAGAGTAAGAGGAGAAAGAATGGGAGAATGGGGGTGGGGTTGGGGTGGGTGGTAAAGGTGGAGGTGAACCCCGAGTAGATGGGGGAAGAGGAGAACGTTCAGAAAGGAAAAGAGAATAGCATCCCGGTGGGATGCAAAGTCGAGTAAAAAATTGTCCGACCCGAAGGGATAAAAAAATAAAAGAAGAGAAAAAAAAATGTGAAAATAAATCAAGGTGTATTACACGGGCCTGTATAAGATATTAGCTTGCTAGTTAACTAGGTAACTGACTATAGTTTGCCTGCTTGCTCTTACTTACTTTTACTCTGGTTTTAAAATTTACAAAAAAGGTTTACAACAGTTACAAAGGATTATAAAACGATGTTGAATTGAGATTGAAATGAGGATGAGAAAACTGACGATGTTCTTTGACAAACGGAGTTTTTTCCGATATTGGAAAATCAGCTTTACATTCGTCGATTTGGATATTTCACGAGAGTTATCCATTTCTAATTACTATCTCCATCACTCTCTCTCTCTCTCTCTTTACGAAACGATTGTGTTTCTCTGTGTTTTTAGATGTATATTTAAATATATATATTCATTGATTATTCCTGGTTTTAATTGTAATCGTATTATTTTATGATAAATCCATGTGTTTGCTATATGGGTTTCAATAGTATGTATATTGTATTTCATTAAACTTCATATTATTTTTTTTTGTATTTTACGGGAATTATTTATTGTATTGATAATTCATAGTTTTGTATACATAGTTTTTTTTTTTTTAAATATATGGTAATAAATAATAAATAATTTTAATATTGAAATCTCTAGCACTTGAATACGCTATCTGGTGGCTAAATTAAAAATTAGAGTAGATAGGTCGAATTGCTACGCCACGTCCCTGCTGGCGATCCCAATATGTTTTATTATTATTTTTATTATTTAAATATATTTATAATTATTTATAAATTTAATCTACGTTTTATTATTTATTTTTAATATATGTCAATAAATAATAAATATAAAATTATCTAAGAGTTTAAGTAGAAAAGTTTTGAGCCCAGATAAAAAATAAACTTTAATTATATTTTTTATTAATTTAAAAATTATTTCCAAATTTATTTGAAGATTTTTCAACCAACCCAATTATGTGAAAATTTTTAAATATTTTATATTATACAAATTTAAATAAATATTGTTATTAAATGATATTAATATGATTTTATTTACTAGTCTATGTAAATTATGGACTATTTATGATATAATTATTTATTGAAATAAGATAATATTAATAAATAATAATGATTAAATTTTGTATACGATTAATGCATGATAATTATTAATTATTTATAGTAATATTTAATACGATATCTCTCGAATGATATTAAATTTCAAGTATTTTGTTTTGTTTATTCTTGTTAGTATATCAACGTTAGAGATACTATAGCCAAAATATACATGGATATTCGTAACAATGCTATCGATTAAATAGGAGATAGTTTCGTATTCCAAGAACGAAGAGGCGTGAACATTTCGCGGCTAACGTGACACGTACTCACGCATGCACGCATGTACGCACGCATTTATGCATTTATTACATGTATATATATATATATATATGTATAAATACACTATGAGCTAAAAGCTAGGGAAAATCGTTTTATACTGATTTCCATAAAAATCAAAAATATTCAGATAAACTTAGAAACAATTTATTATTTGTTATTTATAACAAATATAAATAATGTTTTAAAAGATTTTAGTATAATTTTACATAAATTATACTCTTGTTTAATTTATACACTCACGGTCAGTTTAGAGTAATTATTTTTCTTATTGGAACATCTTTGGAAGATTTTACAAGAAAAATTAAACAATATATTCAATTAGTAATATGTAAAAAATTAATTTAAAAAAAATATGAAAAATAAGGTTAGTTTTGTCATATGTAAATCTGAAAAAAAGTATCACGTGAATATATCCGAATAATTGAATTGTAATACAATGCCACCTATTGAAAACGTACAGTACCTAAAGACCTACGTAACCTTTCCATAATAAATCCTTAAATTAGCAACAAAAAATACAAAATAATAAACACAAAATAGTACAGTTAACATTTATATACAGTTTAGTACATACTAAGTTGAAAAAAATCAAATAAAATAAAACAAATTTCATTAAAATTGGTTCAGTAGTTTCGAACTTCATTGAAAACCAACAATGTGACACACTGAATTTTTATATATGAAAACATCAATGTAATTAAAATTAAAGGCTCATTTTGAAAGTACAGTCGAAAGAAAAATATGAATACCTCGATAAATAAAATAAAAAATAAAAAAATTATAAAAACCATTTTCATTACAGTTTCTAATAAAAAAAAATATGAGTCAAATTATGTTACTTCCAAGTCCTAAAATTCAATTATACTTCTCAAAATTGATGATATGATTTCAAACTTTTAGTTGATAGTGTATTATATATATATATATATGTAAACATTCATATATGCACGCACATATGCACGTATTCACGCAAGCAAGCAAGCAAGCACGCACGCACGCGCATAATATTCTTCACGGTTAACCCCATCGATCGATACGATCGCAGAACGATCTGGACTGTAATTCAACGATGGGTATCATCGATACATGGGACACGGATATACGCTTTGCCTCGTTGCAAATGGTTTTCGGTAATTCACCGACCGAACTAGACCACAAATTATATGCCTTTTCTGGGAAAGCATATGCACACGTATTGGGAGCAATTGCTTGTAACCACATTAACGTTTTCGATGTCGCTTACGTTTGATAAAACGAAACGAAACGAAACGAAACGAAACTGTCTCTGTCTTTCTCTCATTCTATTTCTCATTTTAATTTTTGTCTTTATATTATTTCAAAATTTATCAAAATTTTTCTTGTTGAAAATATTTCATCCATTCGATATGAAATACATGTATAAATATTTATATTTTAATATTACAAGTCGAATATTTATTATTATTACGTGCATATTTTATTTAATACGAATGGTAAGAGTATTGGGTCATATTTGTAATATTGCAAAAAAAAAAAAAACAAAAAAAATTTAATAATTTAGTATTTTTAGTTTGTGCGTTTTTAGTTTTTAAGTATTTATTTGTTTGTACGTATATTTTATTACGTTAAAGTGTATTTTTGAAGTATGCTATAATTTAATAAATGATATTAGGTTGTTAGGAAAGTCATTTCATTTCTTTTTCTCACAGATATTTTGTTTAAGCCATGTTTATCGATACCTAACCTATACACTAAACCTTCAAATCAGTCAACATTCTAACCACAAACATTTCAAATGTGTGCTTAAAATCTCATTTGTGTTTTAAATTTCTAATTTATCAAATTCAACCCATTCGCAATCATTTCAATCATCTTGAATTATAAATATGAATATAATTTAACTAACATAAACTTGCTTACAAAATGGTCACTTTTGAATGAATTTGTAAATGTAAAAAAAAAAAAAAAATCAAGCAAGATATTTTAAACATTTAATTTACATATCATAAGATATAAATATTAATAATTAAATTCATGATATATTTCATATGTAATGAAATCATTGGTAATTAAATAATATTAGAAAATGTTCTAAAAAATCTGTGTCCAACTACAAAACAAGAAAACCCTTTTCCCAAAAATCACTTTAAAATGTATCTTACGCAAAAAAACAAGAAGAAGAAGAAGAAGAAAAAAAGGAATGAAATAAAAAAAAAGAAGAAAAAGAATAGAAGGAAAACAAAACGCAGAGAAATTTTCTACTTTTCGCTCGAACGTTCTTAAGTTGGGCAGCATTGCAATCAGCAAATTGGCTTGTTCTAAGACAACTATCGTAGTAGAAGAGAATACTACTACTGTTTCCCCGATTCAAAAAGAAAAAGAAGAAGAAGAAGAAGAACGTTTCCCGAATTGCTACGATTTCTTTGCTATCGTACTACTATAAGAAAAATCAAGAAGAATAAAAAGCAAAGAAAGTGGGTAGTTGGGTGTTAGTAGGTTTAGTATTGGTGGGGAGTAGTTGGTTGAGAATCGAGAACAAAAAGAACAAACCGAAAGAAAAGAAAAAAAAAAAGGAAAGGGATGGTCAGCTGTAATTCGACTGAAAGGGAAAGCAAAACCCTAAGAAGAAAAAAAAAAAGGTAAGAAAAGAAAGGGAAAGAGAATGCTATGGGGTTTAGCGAATTCTGCGAAAATACAACATCGGATTTTGCGAGATGGTAGATTGGTTAGTATGGTGGATGAAGTGGGGGAACAGGGGGGGGGGTTGGATTCTGAAGGGAGTTAAAGATGGTGGCGACGTTGAAAGAGGGAATATAAAAGGCAACCGCCATAAAGCCATTGATGGTGGTCGTTCGTCTCGATCGTTAATGGCATGGAAAAATAGCGAGTGTGCTAGGTAACCTTTCTCTGTTCGTTCGGAAACTCGACTAGTACGATGTGCCAGCTGTGCTTTCTAGGAGAATAGCATAAAGGTTCAGGCACCGTGCATCCTATTGGGATAACTGTAGCTGTTCTTCATCCCCCTCCACTCCCCTTTCGTTTACTTCCCCTCATCTGTTACTCTTTACTACCATCCACCCACCAATTCACCACCCTTTTCCACCTTCTCTCTCTCTCTCTTTTTTTTTTCTAGTTTTCCTCTGTTTACCTATTTCTCTCGGATTTTTTCTCTTCTTTTTTTTTTTTTTTATAAAAAAGAGAGCTTATATAAAAGGAAGAGACCTTTAGATGGGGAAAAGGATGAAAAAAAAGAAAAAGAGGAAACAGAAAGTCAAGCGTACATTTCAATCGTTCCATTTCTTCCTTTTCTTCTTCTTCTTCTTCTTCTACTTCTTATACTACTTCTGCTTGCTTTTATTTTTTATTTCTCTTTTTCTTTTTTTTCTATTCAAAGATATCATCGAGAGGAACGGTTGTTTAATCAACGATAAGGAAAAAAAAAGAAAGATATATAATGATAGAGGGTAGGAAAGAAAAGAGGAATTGTAAATTTACGATGATCACAAAACGCGACAGACATCTTCGATCGATATGTTTTTTTCTTTCTCCTCTTTTTCATTCTTTTTTTCTTCTTTTTTTTTTTTTAGAACCGAAGCAAAAAGACTGAATATTATTTCAGATCGAAGGGATTCTCTTTTGATGAAGAAAAATAGAAAACACGTTTCTAACGTTGAAAACTTGACGATGAAAAGTTAGATTTAGATCAATTTATTATACTTGTCTAGAAACGTAAAATTGAAGTAGGTTGAAGGTCTTACGACATGTTCAATTTTACATTTCTTTCATATTTTTTATTCTTCATCTTTCTATATTTCTATTTCTATTTTTTATCAAACGTTTTTGTTTGATTTTTATTTTGTTAACACGTTGAGCGTCACGTCAGTCATCGGTGGCTGACACTAGACTTTCCGTTTAGGCCGTGTCCGTCAGGGTTGCGTCATGGTTGCGACAGGTTTGCTGACATGTTCAACTATTTTTTCAATACAAAGTAACCCCTGTGGCATAACGGGAAATTCCCTAAGAATTTTCGTGGCGCTCAGCGTGTTAAATGAAAGATTGACAATAAGAACAAAATCGATACACTTTATTTGTTCAAATATTTAAACAAAAAACCAAAAAAGTGAGGTGGTAAGAAAAGAGAAAACATTTCTTTTTTATCTTTACCTATTTTCTATTTTGCTTTGCTAAATCTCTAAGGTCAACACATTTTTGTTTTTTTTTTCTATTCTTTCTTGCTTGGTTGTTTGTTTGTTTGTTTGCTTGTTTGCGCGGTTGCTTGCTTGATTGCTTGCGAGCTTGCTTACTCTTGAGGGTTGATCCAGAAAGAGGTCTCTACTGTTTTTATGTTAATTCTAAATTATTGTTTTCTTAATTATAACAATAATATAAATATTTAAATGAAAATAACATCAAAACAATATAAACTAGGTCATACTTATAAATTTTACTTTTATTTTAATACAATTAGATGGTAGTTGAATTTGGAAAGTGATTTGATTCGTAAAAAGAAAGAAAAGGTTAAAAAAAATTAAAAAAATAATGCAAACGATAGAAAGTATAATAAAAAGAGAATATATAATAGATGCTAGAAAAACAAAGAAAATAGAAAATAGATGCGATATTAGTTCGAAAAAGTCGATACTATCGTATTTGTTATTCGCATGCCACCTATCTCATATATTCATGTATATATACATATATGTCTCCATAGAAAAAAAAAAAAAGAAAAAAAAAGAAAAATAGAAATAGAAGGAGAAGGGCAAAAAAATAGAAGATTTACGAGACACGCTAGTAGAACAAACAAACGAACAAACAAACAAACGAACAAACAAACACGCATCGATGTTTTCATTCTCTCGTATTCAAGCAAAGATTTTTTTCCACGTACTCATAGCGTACACGAAAATACCCTTCCTCCTCATCCCTTTAACCCTTTCCCTTTCCTCATCCTCATTCTCAATCTCCCGTAACTGCAACTCTCCACCTTTTTCTTCGGCATCTCTTCCTCTTCCTCAACGAACCCTTTTCAACGTTTGGCAAATACGCTGGAGTTGGAAAAAACAAAAGGCATCGACGGATTAACGTGCTTTAAAAGCTCCACCAATGAGACTACTGCTCCTCGAGGGGGGTGTTTGGGGTTGAGGGTTTGGGTGGATTCGTCGTTTCGTTTCGTATTCACATTCAGTAGTAGTTGGTTGTAACTTGGTAGGGAAATGTATTTCAGTGCTAATTCGAAAATGCGGAATAATTTCCCTAGTTCGTTCGTGGTGACGAAAAACACACACACACAAACATATACACATAGACAGAGGGAAAAGGGAGAGTATCAAAATCGAGTGAAATGAAAAGGTAGACGGAAGTCGTGTCTCTCTTTGACTTCGTTTCGTTTTGAATTACCAACGAATACGACGATGATAACAACGATGAAGTGTTTGTTATCGAAATATTTTCATTGTATCTTTTTCTTATAATCTTAGTTGTAATTTATCAACTTATCCAAAAATATGATAATATGAGATATCTTGCATGTCTCGTAAATGCATTTTAATAAACATTAGGTTCTATAAAAATTTGTGGCGTAAAGTAATTTAAAAATGAGGTTATGTACAAGGTTGCTTTGTATTTTCTTAATTTTGATAATTGTAATCCTATTTGACAATACTTTCGTACAATTATTGATTATTGATATGTTACATTGATTAATTATATTTAAAAAAAAAAACATTATGGTATAATGTTCATTCAATGAAAAGTTATTCATTTAAAAATGAGGTTAGGTAAAAGGTTTCTTCGTATTTTCATGGAAGATGACTTTGAAATTTTATAACTTTGGTAATAATAATCCCATTTGATAATACTTGCGTACGATTATTAATTATTGACATATCATAAAGTAATTTAATATGAAAAAGAACAAAATGTACGATGTAATGTTCAGTTAATGAAAAGTTATTCTTTTAAAAATGAGGTTATGTAAAAGGTTTCTTCGTATTTTCATGGTAGATGACTTTAGAATCCCATAACTTTGATAATTTTAATCCAATCTAACAATACTTGCATACAGTTATTGATTATTGATATGTTTATTCAATTAAAAGTTATTAATTTAAAAATTGTGTTTAAAAAACGTGGCAAAGGTTGTTAAATAAAATTTGAGAAGATCATGAATAAAATGCAATATTGGTATGCATCATGCATGGTATCGTTGATAATACAAAGCTGGTTTAAACATTTTCAATTTAAAAAAAATGTTGATATAAAAGATTGAACCCCTTTTGGCTTTGGTCAACCAATCACTGGAAAATTCGATGAAATGAGGTGAACAAAATTAAGCAAAATGATATTGATAAAGAATTAAATATCAAATACAAAATGGTTTTAAATCGTTCGAAAAAGGTTAAATGCAAAATATGAAAAATAAAAAAAAAAATAAATAAAAAAGAAGGAAGAAAACTTGTTGCACATTTGCATTCAAATATGACAAAAACTTTCTTTCCAATTCAATAATTACACACGTTAGATATTATTTAATTTATAAACATACGAATGTTATTATTTGTTTCAAATTTTCGATTACTTTATTAATTTATTTCTAGTAATTTTTTAGTAATATTTTATAATTAATTTATTTCTAATTAATTTTTGTGAATATTATTTCGTTGCATATATATATATTTTTTTAAATACAAAAATTAATATCACTCTCGCGTTAAAATGTTTTTTATAATTTATAAATAAAAATGATAAAAGTTGAGAGATAAATTTTTATTTTTTACGGATTTATATTTTTCTATCGGATTGAACCCTTTACAAGATCACAAATTCCTTCGTGGTTGCGTATTTTGAAGCTTTTATATCTTTCTCTTTTTCTCTTTCTATTAGGTGACGTAACAGGCAACTTTTTGAATAGATAAAAACGCGACGGAGCAAAGGGGATCCCATGGATCCATTTGGTCCACGCTTGTCGGCGGCTGCCACTTCAATCCGTTAGCATCGAAAGCGGTTTATCGTATTTTTTCAGCTCAGCCAGTCTCGGCCGATATATAGTACTATAGTACTACTACTACAATATACGCGTGGTTACGCTCGTGAAATGGTTATTCCCAAACTCGTTTTGGCCAATAATGACGACGACAACCGTCTACTATGTCTGACGATACAAATAGCTTCATATTTCTTTTTTTTTTCTAATATAATATTTTTTCTTCTAATACACACACAATTAATTTCTTGAATACTTTTATAAAGAAATATAGTACAATTATATAATTTTAATAAAATGGTGATTAACTTATTTAATTAAATCTTTCTTATGAAATATTTTTAACTGGATTTTTCTTTGGATACATTCGAACGATGTTTCATGGTTTAAAAAGATAAATTAAAATATGTTGAACGACGAAAAGAAATAAGAGGGTTTTCGAAAACAACGTTCTTTGTAAAATCTTCCGTGCAAAACGCGATGAGAAAATGGGCGAATGGAGAAAACCCCATGACGTTGAAGTACATCGATTATACAACAAACCGGACATTATCAAAGTCGTAAAATCACGTCGATTAAGAATTTATATTAAAAATATAAACCAAATATTCTGTAACTATTTGTTACTCATAGCTTATTTATCCTAATAAAATACTAAAAAAAAATATTAGATAAATAAAACTTCGAAAATTACTTCCTTTCTCTTCGCTGTGATGTAGTTATACGGTGGTCTCGTCATTTAGAATACCGAAAAGATCTAATAAATTAGGAACTTTAATTACATTCTAAAAGATAGGATTCATAATAATGTTTAAAGTGTAGAAATTTAGACAAAATCCAATGTATAGTTCGCTTACTAGACAAATATTCTCCGTGTCTCCACTATACTTAGATAAAGTTCTTCAATAATTCTGATACTATG
>NW_015148981.1:2202484-2217910 GCF_001465965.1 Polistes dominula | reverse complement strand
TTGTTTTGGCTATACATTTTTGTTATATTATTTATTTAGGCTCTTACATTACTTAATTGTTTCATTTAATGAGACATGAGATCATAAGTGACATGGTGGTAAATAACTGTAAAGAAAAATCCCATGAAATATCGTTTGTCAAAATAAAATATTATTTTTAAATTAACAGGATTAATCGACTAAGACGAAAAATAATTCATAACAAAAATAAAAACGGAATTTATACTGTATTTGGAATATTAACGAGCCTCTTTTCTTATACGCTGTTACGAAAAATTTATTCCTCTACTATTTTTCAGACAATATGTTTACTCAACATTAATAGAGTTATAGATATTATATTTTTTTGATCAAATGCCAGTCATATAAAACTTTTTGTAAGTACAAATATTAAAAAAACATTTACCTTCGATTATAGCGGTCTTTCTCTTAACATATGTGACATAAATATAATATGATACAAACTATTTACTTGAGAAGTGCTGTATATACAATATTTTAATGTTAAGGGTGACACTAGCTACTTACTCTCTGTTTAAAAAAGTAAGAAAAATTAATAAAAGCTTGCCAAACTAGGAGAACAGTCTCATTAGATTGTAAAGTAAGGAGATAACAGGATAAAATCTTAATAATATAAATAAGAGTAAGAAAAAATAATCTTGGAAAAATAATGTCAATTTTAATAAAAAACGTGTTGAGAATTATTTTTCAATATTTAAATGCAGTGGATTTAGAGAATGCGTCTCAAGTCTGTAGGTACCGTAATAACACACATTTATAATATCCATGTATTTTGTAAAACAATATTTTAATAATTAATATAGTACTCAATATATATATTATACGATAACTTGATACGATAGACGCATTTATAAGTTAACAATAATTAATAATAAGAGTATTGTATACACATTTAAATATATTTTTCTTTATTATAGTTTATGGTTAGAAATTGCCATAGAAGAGAAGAATAGAAGGGAACCTACGTGGATAATAAAAACAGAATCATTTGTATGCCTTGAAAATTGGGAAACTTTTAAAACACAATTTATAGACCATTTCCGAACAAAACCTTCTTTACATTTAATGATTTACAATTCTGAATACCAAAGTAAATTTCCAGAGGGTAAATTTGATCAAATATATATATATATATCGATTAATGTAAAATTATTAATTTCTTTGAATATTTTCATTTATTTTTATTTTTATTTTTTAAGGATGCTATTGTCAATATCTACCATATTGTTGTAGATCAATCACACTAAAAAACTTTCATCGATGGATTACTGAAACTACCATTTCTAACATTTTTTTTCCTGAAATACCAAATATAAATGTCAATACGATTACTATTAATAGTCACCCTATGTTTAATGCAGTTTATTGTGATGAACTGCAATGTTTTTTTGACCTATGTTTTAGTAATGCCCTTTATCTGAAAACAATATTCGAACCATTTACTGGTAACGATATTCCTGAGTCAAGCTGTGTCATCTTTATTTACAATTACAACTCTAAAATAGCAATCAATTTCGCCCTATGTTTAAAAGAATGGTTAGATATTCGATATTTATTATTGTTTCTCGATAATAACATATAATTCAGATTGTATTTGAAAATATTTATTATTTATTTTATTATTTAGGTTCCCAAATAAAAAAATGTCTGTATTGTCTGTAGCGATGAATAACATATCATATTGCAATAATAATTATTTATCACGTTTATGTCAACACAATGCGGAATTTATTGCTATTTTATTAAATGGTACTAATATGAAAAATTGGACTTGTGAATTAACGTTTGATACCTCTATGGCTATATTAGAAAAAAGAGTCAGTTTGAAGAAACATTCAGTATGTTTCTGTGGCAGTACTGATACTTATAACTATTCTTGCTGGTTTGATGAAGAGCAATTGCAAACTACTTTTTCAAACGTACCGATATTTATCATCAAGTGTATTGGATCATTTGGTACATATGAAATAGAAGGTTAGTAAATTATTCATAAATAACAATAAAATAATACATATTTATATATAAATATATACATCAACAAAATTTATTTCTTTGTGTAATTATTTTAGAATTCTGTAACAGTATGTGCACTTACGATATGGACGAACATGCAGGAGTTTTGTTACTTACATATGATTAATTATATTCATAAATCTTATCAAAATGAATTTATAACAAATATTTTAATAATAATTAATGTAAAATGAAAAAAGTATTAACGTATATATGTATAATGGATGTATATTTAAATTGTCTCGTAATATGTGAAACTCACTTTTGAGGTATAAGCAGAAGGCACAAAAACTATAAAAAAAAAAAGAACTTTTACATAAACATGAGCCGTATTTGAATTTGTCTTAAAATTCTAACCATTTTTGTGATAAAATAATCAATAATAGCTTATTTTCATAGAAGATGCTCAAAATGAAAATACTCTGATTATATTTTGAGATTATTTTTTATTTTCATTATTATTGCAAATTTAACTAATTAAATTTAGTCATTTTGATTTATTCATATTAGTTTTAATATTAATTTCTATTATTATTAATACTTCAGTATTTCCTATTTATTGTAAGTTTAAAGTTAGAAGTACTTGAAAAGACCTTTTTTTTCTGGGATTACTTGAAAATAATTATTTATTCGACAAACATGATCTGCATCGAAGAACTTTGAACAAAGTATTCAAAACAATTTGTTAACGAATTAAATACATAACCTGGAATTTGGGAAAAAACTATCAAATTAAATAAACAAATATAAACCGAAAATGAATGTTAATTCTTCCATCAACTCCTGAAATGAATGCTAATATAATTAATCAAATACTAATCAATAAATAATTCGTTTCCTATCAAAGATTTTCCAAGAAAAAAAAATAATTGTAATGTACATGTTGTAAAAAAATATTTAATTAATCCTTATAGGTCGTTAGGTTTTTATATTGATGATTCTTTCTAACCTAAGTTATAAGTGGTTTCAGTAAATATGCAACTAAATTGTTCAGTATTGTATAAATCAATTTATTATTTATTAGAAATTATTTTTTTTTTTTTTTTAAGGAACTAGTAATACATATATCTCTGAAATTATTTAATTGTATTTAATATTATTCATAATATTTATTTTTAATTTGTAAGTCACGTCTCACGTGACATCTCACTTGACTTCCCATGTGACTTTCTCACGTGACTTCTCACGTGACTTATCACGTGACTTCTCATGTGACTTATCACGTGACTTACAAATAGGGTTAGGATTTTATTGAACTTTGATAGAAATTTTGATGTGATATTATAAGTAGAATCTTATTTTTATTCCAATCATTGATTTCCAATCTCAAATGGATTTCTAATGTACGTATTGAACAGCAATATTTCGAGAATAATGAGAAATTGATCGACAAATCTAACACGAGTTATCGATTATTCTTCTATAGCTGCTTTAATACGCGTTTGTTGAAAAAAGAAACAAATATTTTGATCTGAAAATTTATTTCTTCACTTTTTCCACATTGATATTATACACCTTTTATTTTTCCGTCATAAGATATTCTCAATATAAAAATATACAAATAAATATATCAAAGTAAACGAAAAATCTCGTGATAAAATATAAAGAGAGAAAAATCTGTCGTGCATGGAAGAAAAAAAAAAAAAAAAGAAAAAAGAAATAATCTAAACTTTATTTTACTTTTATTTAAATTCAATCTAGTTTTATATTAAAATCTAACAAAACGTTAAACTGACAGAAAACAGTATAAAAATTCTGTTATTTTGTCACGTATGAATAAACATTTTATTTTTGATCAAAATCGTAAGAAAATCTCTTTTCAAAATCAAATAGTATGTGCATTAAACAAAGAAAATAAATCCTCAAAATACAGAAAATCTGTATAGACAAATATATTGTCACTAATGCATAAACGCATCTAAACTAAATATATTTTATAAAAAAGTAGAAGAGAAAATCTTTTAGAAAAATCAAACGTTTCACGTATTCTCAAATATTCAAGTCAGATTCTCAATAAATTAAATAAAAAAAATTCAAACGAAAATTCCCAAAAATTGTTTTATTTATATAACAGTATATATAAATATAATATTATATATAATATAAAACAATTTTTATATTAAATTTTAATTATACAATAAAACACGTTTTATGTGAAGATAAAATTTAAGGATATATCTTAGTCTTTCGGTTCTGTAAATATACAATAGATGGTGTTGCATTATAATTTGATAAATTGTAATTTTTTAAGGTTACAAGTTTCTTTTTCTATTATTTTTTTAAAGTAAATCGAATTTTAGTTAAGAAAAAGTTGATATATAATATAATGTGTTATGTTAAACACTTTCATAATTATAGACACATATCAATCTGTCGTTAAAAAATAAAACCAGTTTCTTTTTATTTTTATAAAAAAAAAAAAATTAAAAATATAAAACACATTACTATTACTAATTTATTAAATAAAATCTATCCGAATCAATTCCAAAAACACTATGAATAATAATAACTTACAAATATATTTCATTTCTTTGAATTAACAAAACGAATTTGAAACTTTTGACCGATAGTGTATTATCGATGATGGTTTAACCATTGGAGAAATGTTCTTTTCTTTCTCATTTTTGCCCCAGCCCTTTCTCTACCTTCTTTCTCTTCAAAACTTTGTACCAGGATCGTTGCTTCGGTCCGTCTGTTCAGCCCAGCACCTATCAACCCATCTACCTGTCTATCTATCTATCCATCTATCTATCCATCTATCTATCTATCTATCTATCTCGTTTTGTTCCCTTGCAAATATTTCGGCAAAGCTCGAGTTTAATATGTGGAAAAGCTAGCGCAGATATACAGACGGCTTATTGCCAGTCGTTATTGTCGGGTTCGCTTCGGAAACGTTTGCCTGTCTCGTGGTTTTGGTTAAAAAGAGAAAAAGATAGAAATAGATAAAGAGAGAGAGAGAGAGAGAGAGAGAGAGAGAGGGAACGATAGAGAAAAGGTAAAACGATCGAGAGACCGAGAGAAAAAGAACAGATGGGAAGGGAACAAAAAAAGGGAAAAAAAGGTGGGAAAAGCGATTTCGATAACGCTGTTAGTACGGAAAGTACCCTTTTTCGTTTTCTCCTTTTCGAATCCTTCCCTCCCCCCCACCCCCAACCTTCTTTTATTTTTTCCCGTCTCTTAATGTCATTGCGAATATGTTGGAAACATTTTTTTTTTTTGCGAACATACGGTGTGTTACGTTGTTGTTGATTTTCTCAAGCGGAGATTTTCTTTCATTTTTTCCATTATACGTGTATGTGTGTATTCGTACGTGAGGATGTATAATAAAACGTGTTTATAATCTAATTTTTTACTATATATATATGTATAATATAACGTAATATTCTAAACTTTTTCTTTTATTATTTTAAATTAGAATAACATAATTAACTAAGTTCAACTCAACGATGAATATTTTTGGTTTTCTCATAGTTTTATAATCTATAAAATGAGAAAAAGAAACTACTACTTTTGCGCACATAATTTTGTTTTTTGTATTTGTTTTATTATTTGTCCAAATGAAATGAAAATTGAATTAATTTTGTTTAAAGTAATGTGGTGTTAAATAACAAACTCATTTTTTTAAATTTTGACTTATTGTTGGACCACTTTCATACTTATGGGTACATCTTAATATATATAAATTACGTGTCACGTTGTTTGTTCGCAATAGACTCCTAAACTACTGAACCGATTTTAATCAAATTTTGCACACTGTGTGCAGTTTTATAAAACTTGAAAGATAGGATAGCTTATATCTCAATTTATAATCGCAATATTATTTTATTGCGAATTATTTGTTTATTAACAAAGAGTCATGATTGTCTCTATTAGTTCGATAAGATTCTAACAGATAGCGGTATATGGTAATTCGTTGACTTAAAGACGTGTGTATCGGACTGATTGTGAGCCACAGCAACGCGTCCTGAATAATTATATTTTTGATTAAATATTTGTTCATGTATTTTGTTCAAATTGCTAAAGATTATTCTAATACTACGTTATATTAATACTGACTACGTTTTAAATAGAACAAAAGTGTTATGAATGCTTAAGAAAATGATAAAATCACTTAATACATAATTCAATTTATTTATTTCTAATATACAATTTTTATGGAAATAAATGAATGATTGATTCCAACTATAATTTTAGACTATACTGTATATATTGTATATATATCAATCAAAAGATAAAAACGATAATACTCATGGCAATATTGCGTATATGATACGTTTCATTAACTTGCAAGTAACTTATATCTTCCAATATGAGAAAAACACACACACATACACACATATACATACACATTTATGTATAGATAGAAAAAGAATGAAATGATGAGAATGAAAAGATATCGTGAAATGAGTGAATCTGAACGATATATTGTAGAAAGAGAAAGAAAGATAATGATTCGTATTGGGTTAGATATGAAACGAAGAAACAAAAAGAAAAAAAATTGGAAGAGGGTGAGAATGAGAAGTAGAAGAAAAAGGAGGATGAGAATGAGGATGAGGGGTGAGGACGAAGGGGTGAGGATGAGGGTTGAGGAGTATGGTAAGAGAAGGACGTACTTGGGCTTTAGGAGATTGCGTGGGAGTCATTAAGCAGAGAACAACTTATCGGAATGGTCAGAATAGGCGGGAGGTACGATTAGGAGGAAAAACCAATGGGGAGAATGGGTGAGTGGAAAAGTGATGAGTTAAAAAGAGAAAGAAAGAGAAAAAGAAAGAGAGAGAGAGAGGGAGTCAGAAATAAACCAAAGGGAAAAGGTACAATAGTGTAATAGTGGTAGTGGTCAATAAAAATACTCAAACAGACAGAGGTAAACCGAAAGTAAAGTGTAGTAGTAAAAGTAAAATAGTAGTAGTGAATACTGATACAAAGATAAAGATGAAAGTAAAAGATGTAACAGTAGTAGTAATACTAGTTGATATAAATGTATATAAAGAAATAGATACACACGTACAGAAATAAGAAATGTTAGTAGTAGTAGTAGTAGTAGTTATAGTTGTTGTTGTTGTTGGTAGTAATAATGTTCTATACAAATATACAGATACAGAGAGATAGAGATAGAAATGGAATTAAAAGATGTATTAGTGTTAGTGCATACAAATAGAAACAGAAAGAAAGATAGAAATTAAAAGATGTAATACTAGTAGTAGTAGTAGTAGAAGTGGCTAGAATTACTATTTTTGAAATACAGGTATACAGAAACACAGATGATATAGGGATACAAATAAAAGATAGTAGAAGTAGTAATAGTAAAAATATACAGAATATAGAAATAGTCAGGGTTTCGTCAGGGTTACGTCAGGGTTGCCAATATATAACATAATAAATATGCTATGATTTATAATATAAAGCATAGTATAATGTTAAATACTAGAATTAGTTGTTGTTGTTAGTAATAGTAATATATATACACATATACAGATACAGAGAAACAGAGATGGAATACAGAGAAATGGAATTAAAAGATGTATTAGTGTTAGTGCATACAAATAGAAACAGAGAGACAAAGATAGAAATTAAAAGATGTAATAGTAGTAGTAGTGTATAGAATTACTGTTTTTGAAATACAGATATACAGAAACACAGATGATATAGGGATACAAATAAAAGATATTAGTAGTAGTAGAAATATAGTAATATACTAACAATAATAATAGTAGTGTTGGTGATGGTTATAGTWGTAGTAGTAGTAGTGGGTTTCAGACGAAAGGGAGGTAAATTGTCGAGAGTGGCAGTCAGGGAACGAAGGATAGACGGGGGTTGGTTGTTGGGGTTTGTGGGGGAGGTGGGAGAAGGGTTTAGGGTGGATGAGGAGTGTCTGCTACGCGGTTGGAATAAAACAATGCCCTTCCTCGAGAGATGCCGTCGACGACGCCCATAACCCAACGACGACTACGAAGACTACGAAGACGATGTCTTTGCTTCTCGAAGGAAAAGGTTCACTCCTCTTTGTAAGGAAAAAGAGAAAGAATAACTCCATAAGTGGGTTGTTCAAGAAACAGACAACGCTTGGTTTTACTTTTTAGACGTTTTTAAAAACGTATAAGAATCTTTTATCTCTCTGTATTTTTTTTTTCTGTGTATGTGTGGGACTACAAGTTGGAATTCCCTAAACTTGAAATTATGTGCAGCACAGAATTTCATGTAATAAAATAGTTCTATGTTGCATAGAAATGTTATTATTGAATAAATATACAAAGTTGGTATATTTTTTTAAATATAGAGGTGTAAATTAAAATAATAATTGTATTAATATTAATATAATTAATATTTTTATATTATTAATTTATTATTTATGGGACAAACACTTGAAATGTAAAATTGTTCACATTTGTAATGAAATAATTCGTTTCGATTGAACGTGATACAAAATACTTTTCAATGATAGAAATTAACGAAAGTGTTTCATAATAAGATGAATGAATGATCTTCGTTTTGATCGTGTAAAAGGTTGATTGTCTGTTGACCTACATAAATTCTTGGAAAAACACACTTGAGTAGGTCTAAAGGACGATGTGTTTGGAGTAGGGATAATCCCATGGCCTTGCGAGACGGCACGTTCGAGACTGGAATGTCTCTGAAAAAAACTGTCGTGTGAGTGAGGTACGTCGGGTTGATTTCTGAGACACAACAATTGTGGTAGGTCATTTTCTGATGGCGTGCGTGTGTAACAAACAAGGTCGTCGAGTTTGAGACGTTCTGTTAAATGTACGAGGCCAAAAATAATTCATCTAAAATATGTACCTTTCTTTTGTAATTTATTCTTGTTTTCTTTTATTTCTTATCCTTTGTAACATGAGATTTTTTCGAGGACAAATAATCACGCGAGGAGTTACAATTATCCCGTATCCTTTTATGTATCCTTTAATAAAATTGGAAGAAAATTTTTTATTTTATTAGACAAACGTATAATTGTGTTTAAATAAATAATATAAATGTGTAAATTTAAATTTACACAATTTTAAATTAGAATATCACGAATGTATTGAGTGTATAAAATAAAATTAAAAAAAATAATTATTTAGAAGGATAGAATTTTTTCAAAATATATTTTTGTTAATTATAATTGTTTAGTAATTTGTTATAAATTATTTTTTAAATTACCTACAATGATAGTAATTAATAATAAATAAATAATTATTACAATCTAAACAAATAATATACATTTGTAAATTTGAATAAGAAACTTAGAAATTTATGGGCATATAAAATAAAATTWAAAAAAATAATTATTTAGAAGGATAGAATTTTTTCAAAATATTTTTTTTATTAAGTATAGTTGTTTATTACTTTGTTATAAATTATTTCTTAAATTATTTGCAATGATACTAATTGTTTATAAATAATTATAAGAAATGTTGTAAATTTTCGAATTATTTGAAATTTTCTGTTAAATATATATTCAACAATTTATACGAAACTGTTAATAACAAATGATTGAATAAACAATGGTAACAAATTAAAGAGGAAAGTTTGTACTTTAAAATGATATTTTTTTCAAATTTCTACAACTATTAGTTTGGATAATATTCGAGTTTCAATATCACCGATAAACTGATTCATTTAATTTTCTTAATGAAGTGTATTGACACAGTGACCTATATAAATTCCTGGAAATTTACGCGTGCCAGGCTGCGCATGTTAAACGTAGTATGTGTGTCAATGTGTGTGTGTTTTTTTCCTTTTTCTATTTACTACGTTCGTACTACGCGCGCCACGTGCTCATTGAAATTATGAATGGCAATTTTCGAATGGATATATCTTTCGAACGAAAAATCGTAGTGAGATAAAATCGAGTGCATTTTAAAGAGAAAAATGTCGTCTTTTTTTTATCTATGTTAGTTAATATCAACGATATATTAAATAACAATTTATATTATGATTTATAAATACATATATATTTATGTATTCGAAAAGTGTGCAACATTATATGCGTGATGTAAATTGAATATAATAAATATAAATTTATAATTGGAGTAAATGGGATTAATAAGATTGAAGATTATTTTTATTTATTATAAAAATATCTATGGTGTAGACCATTTAATATTTTTGTGGTGAGAATACGAAGATACTGTAAATCTTATAAGTATTTTTAAATTTTAAAAAGATTTAGAAATATTAATTAATTAATATAATTTAACTAATTAAATTAATTTAATTTCTTAATTTTTTAATTAATTTAATTTCTAATATTTTAACTTATTTCTAAATTTTATTTTTCAATCTACTACTATACTAAATAATTAGTATATATACTAATATAAATTACTACTAATAATAGTTTTATATAATAGTTTTATTATAATTATAATAATATTTATATTATTTTTAATTATAATTGAATTTAATAATATTAATAATAATGTTATAAAATTAATATTATTAAATTCAATTATAATTCAATTTAATAATATTAATAGTAATTTTATAAAATTAATAATAATATTAAATTTATTATATTAAATTTAATAACACATTTATATATTATTTATTATAATAAAACTATTATAGTTAAACTATTTTAAAATACCCTAATAAAACCTAATAAAAATTCGATAATAACATTTCAAATTTTAATTTGAATTCCATGAAGAAGAAAAAATAAAATAAAAGTACGATTGAATCGTTGTAAATATGAATGACAATAGATAAGAAATTGTGTGTATCTCGGTTGACTCACTTTACTTTAAAAACAATTTTGAAAGGGAGAAGAAATTGAGACGAACGAAGGTGGGGTTGTTGGGTGGGAAGTTAAGGTAAATGGAAGAAAGGATAGAATGAGAGAATGAGAGAATGAGAGAATGTGAGAGGGAGTAATATACAGAGTAATACTATCGAGGATTATTTCTATACTTCGAAACAGTCTGGGCAATGCTGATACGAGTACGAGTGGATTAACGGTTTCCTTCTCTTATGTTAGCCAAGAAAGAGGGATAAGACGTTTCATGGAAGAATAAGAAGAAAGGGAGGATGAGAATAAGTGGGAAAGAGGATGAGTAAAAAGGTGGAGGTGGGGGAAGAAGGAGGGTGAGAAGATATCAAAGCCCTCACGTAAAGCAAAAGTACGAAAGTACGGTTATCAAGAATGACAGGAATATTCGAAGAAATATGTGACTTCTTGTATATGTGTGTTTGTGTATGGGTGTGTTGTCGTCGAAGATTTTTGGCTAGAAAATTTTTTGGCTCTTATTTTCATCTATTTTGCCAAATGAAATGTAATCTCGTATCATTTTATTATAATAATTTACGAAACATTGATAGTTGACTGTTTCTTTTGTTTTCTCGATTTAAGTTTATGTTCTTTCTATTTGATTGTATGGGAAAATTATATCCTACGTTTATTTTTATGTGTATGGTTTTCTTTTTCTTAAACCATTATCCCCCACTACGATACAAAAATACAAACAAAAAATTAAATTAAATGTACAATGATTTTTATAATAACTGGAACTGTTTTTGCTATAATTGTTGTTTTACTGTTGTTTTTATTTAAAATTTAAATTATTTAAATATGAAGCATGTGGGTGTACGATTTTTATTATTTCAATGACATTATATTTGATTCTGAATTTGTAGTTATTAAAAGAAACAAATTAGAAAATCTTGCTAATGGATTAAATGAAAATATTTGTAATATTGGCAGAGAATACATTTTCTCTTTTTTTCTTTAATTTTGTTTTCTTTTTAAAATAAATAAAAATAAAAAAATAGAAATTTCGTAACAAAATTTGTAGTTAAATGATTTAATTCTGTTTATTAATAAATTAATAGAAAATAATGTAAAGAGATTCATGGGATATTTATATTTTTATTTTTATAATTTGTTCCTTTTTTTTTAAATTAATATTTGAAGTAAAATGATATGGTCTTTCAGGAGGCAATGAAACATAATTTCTCATATAAAAACCAATATCATTTCTATCAGATAATTAAATTTCTCATTCAATCAGAAGGTTAAATCAAATACTTTTTATTTACAAGATACTTTAGTTTCAAATAAACAAAATAAAATTATTACTGTTAAAGTATATTCAAAGTTATGATCAACACAGAAACCTATTGATCTTAACAGTTTTCTTACAGAATATCAATTATTACAATGTAATATGATTTCAAAATAAATGAGGAAAGACAATTAAATTTATTTCCGTACATTATACTCGATCTTTCTTCTCACGTAAACAAAATAAATTAAATGAATAAAAAAAAAAACAAATTTAGATTATATTTCTTACAGTTAAATTTAAAAATTGTGCCATGTAGCTGTTAACAAGTCCCGTTACCAAGCCTTTTTTGTCTGATTTGTTGTAATTTTGATTTGATTTGATTTTCAGAATATTAAATGTTGACTGTGTACCACCGGTGGTACACGTGTTAACAGAGAAACATATTTTAATTTCTTTATAAATATTATGTCAATTTGTTAATATTGGTTCAATTATTGGTTAATATTTTATAAATATATTTGCTTTCTAGGATGATGCAGCAACACATTGGTGTGGGTTTGTTATAAAATGTTGATTTAATATAATTCTAAATTATTTAGTAAATTAACAATCACAATTACAATGGAAAACATAAAATAATGATAAAGGAAAAAATATAAAAAGCAAGGTTAGTTTTATCGAAATAATTGAATTGTAATATAGTGCCATCTATTGAAAACTTGCAGTACCTAAAGACCTAGAACCTCTTAATTATTAATAACCTTAAATAAGTAATAAAAAATAACAAATAATCGTGATAAAAATTATCATATCTACTAAGTTAAAAAAAATCACACAAAATAATAACACAATTAGAATGGAATATATAAAATAATAAAAGTAAGGTTATGTTCTATGTAAATTGAAATAATTGTATTGTAATGCAGCGCTATCTATTGAAAATTTACAGTACTACTTACTATAATAAATAACCTGAAATTAGTAATAAAAAATAACAAACAATCCCAAAATCTGATCAAATACCTCAAAAATCTGTTCTTAGTTTTGAACTTCATTGGAAACCAACAACGTGACACTGTATTTATATATATAAAGATTTATATTTATTATTATAATCTTGAAGAATATATATTTTCTTTATTTTTATGGGATTTGTTTTTAGTTTTGCATATAATGTATGTGAGATTTTGATTAATTTTTATTAGAAAAGAAGGAAAGAAAGATAAGTTAAGTACAGATAACGAAGAGAGAGTTCAATGTTTTCACCTCTTTGAAAAGACTATGTTAGCCGACTCGTAGGGTGGTCGCATATCGCGATTAACTCGACGTACGGTATACACACGAAGGAAGTGCAAAGTCTTGTAAAACGACCGATGCGAATTATGGACAGAACCACCTACTGCTGCAAACGTTTCGCGCCCAAGGATTAATAAATAAATGTTGTTTTACCTCATTCTTCTGCTCTTGTCTTGTCTCTTTCTCTTCACTTCACTCATTTTCAATTAATTATATAACAAAGATTAATAATAAAATATAAAAGACATTTATACAATTATTTATTTTTAAGTATGTGTACGTAAAATTAAATACACTTTAGAGTAATATGGAAACGTTACCTTATTTTTTTTTGACTATAATTTTAATAGAAAGTTTTATTTGGTTTGTTTTCCAAATTTTTCAGAAATTCTCTATTGAATTTTTCGTATTGAAAAATTTGTTAATTAAATTTATTTACTGTTATAATATTTCAATATTTTGACAAATCGATTAATGAGATTCATGCTATATTTTTATATGAGAACTAGGGGTGCCCCGCAACGCGTTGCTGTAGCTCACAATCAGTCCGATACACACGTCTTTAGGTCAATTGCAATTATAAATTGAGATATAAACTATCCTATCTTTCAAGTTGGATGAAACTGAATACAACGTGCAAAATTTGATTAAAATCGGTTCAGTAGTTTAGGAGTCTATTGCGCACAAACAACGTGACACGTAATTCATATATATTAAGAAGATAAATCATTTTATTAGGATGATATATTTATAATTTAAAATTTGATATCTTTTGAAGATAAAAGAATGTTAATTGAAAATGGATGCAAGATAAAGTAAGAAATTAGTACAACGAATATTAATGCGTTTACGAGAGAGTAAAAGAGACAGAAAGAGAGTAAGAGAATGAAAGAGAAGAGGAAGAGAAAAGTTTTGAATCCTATTATTCGTGGTTATTACGTCGAGAATAATCGAAGCTCGTTTCCCAATTGTCGGAAACAATGGTCAGAGAATTAGGAAATAGTGATGTCCAATAAGAGAATGAATTTCAGTTTCAGTGATTTCTATATATAAATATAGTACACACGAATATGCTATAATATTTTTACATATTTTATAATATATTAATTTATTAACGATTTTCGATAATAAAAAAATTAAAAAAAAATGTAACATACACGTTTAATGTATATACACATATTTTATAATAAATTCTTTTTTTTTTTGTTATCTTGCTTGCTATTTCCTCGGGAATATTTTTCTCGCCAAAATTCATATCGACACGTGTATGTACACGATGAGTTACGTGTCATATATATATATATATATATAGGATGTTCCATTTTAATGTTTATCGTTGTACTACAAAATATTTCATATATATATGTATATGTAAAAAAAAAAAAAAATAAATATATATTGTAAAGTTTGAAATAGTATCACAATATATAATATGTGTATACATGTTTTTTTTATTTTAATTGAAAAATTGTATTACAAAGAAATAAGTAAAAAAATGTTACAGAATCAAACCGATGTTGCAACAACGATAAAAAAAAAATTAAAAAGAATATATGTAATAAACTTGTATGCTTCTTTTATAAATTTGATTAATAATATGTGTATTGGTAATTATGAGAATGAATGATGTAAAAAAAGAAAGATAAAGATTTAATAGGAATAGATATGTTTAGATAAAATTTTATTAATGTGAATTGCGAATAGTAAAATAATAAATTAATTTAAATATATATGTAATTTATTATTTTACTATTTTATATATTTATTATTATACAGAATTTATATTATTATTTTATTATTATATTATTATATAGACTATATATTTATTATTTTACTATTAATTTATTATTTTACTAGTTAAATAATAAGTTAATTTAAATATATAATTAATTTATTATTTTATTGTTCAATTCGCATTAATTTATTATTATATATTATATAAATATAATTAATACAAATATGTTTATATTATTTTATCAAATTTCTATTTTATATAAAAGAAAAATCCTGAGATCACAAAACACCTATAAAAAAAATTCAAACAAAATATATAATAAATACATATATAAATATATATATATATATATATATA